>JAZDUA010000926.1:0-363875 GCA_038098605.1 Gryllus longicercus
TCCTTTCCTCTACCGTTTTTTCCCGCCACTTATCGGAGCATCTTCTCGTCTTGTCACCAACCTTCTCTCATCACTCCTACCCTTTTCCTTTTTGCACATCAACTGAAATTCCTGGTCTTCACCTACCGAAACCGTTTGCCTCCAAAGAATAACTGTTGCCAGGAATCGTTGCCATCCCATTCCCTGTTTCTATGCTATGACAGACGTCGCCACCGCTGCCACCACCGTCACCGTCACCGTCACCGTCACCGTCACCGTCACCGCCACCGTCACCGTCACCGTCACCGTCACCGTCACCACCACCACCACCACCACCACCACGGCCGCCACAACCGCTACTGCCTTCACCGTCGCCACCGCCTCTACCACCTCCACCGCCGCCACCACCGCTACCGCCTCCACCGCCGCCACCACGCCTTCGCCTCCAATTCCCCTTCCCCCGCACCTCGTCCGGCGTCGTGGCTCCTCCTTCCCTGGGGCCTTTATACGCGGGCAGCTTATTACGAAGGAATGAGGTTGCGCGCCGCCCAACTTTATTGCGGCACTTTTAAAACATATCAGCACACGGGCGCGTGTAAACAGTCGCGTTTAGCTACACCCTGGGCCCCGGGAGGCGCCACAACTCACCCCCTCCGCCCCCTGCTCTCCCCCCCCCCCAGCCGCTCATCGCGGGCGCGCCCCCCGGCGCTCACTCGCAGCTCATAAAGCAGAGCCCCACCCGGGAATCAACCGCCAGCGAGAGCAGGGTGAGATGATGCGCCCAACTTACGAGGAAGCAAGGGCCATGATAATTTTCTTGTGTCAAAAGCCTCTAGATCTGTCCATAGAACCTATACCCTACGACATCACAGAACTATCTCAAGCATTCTTGTACAACCTTCACCGATATTAAATGAGTATGTGCTGTGTAGTGCGGCGAAGTGCTGTGAAGTGCTGGTCAGTGTAATTCAAAGCAAAAAAGTGTAGTGTAGTGAAGTGAAGTGAAGTGCGGTGAACGTGATCAATGCACTTTTCAATGCTGCTTTTCGTCTGTACTGTATTGTGCGGTATTATTATTATTATTATTATTATTATTATTATTATTATTATTATTATTATTATTATTATTATTATTATTATTATTATTATTATTATTATTATTATTATTATTATTATTATTATTATTATTATTATCATTCTTCAGTATTATTATTATTAATGTAAGTGTTGTATTTTTTGCAATTATTGTCATTAACTGCCACCGGGTTATACCCAATTGCAGTTGTAATAAAATGTATGAGTCCTAGGTGCTGGTCGGCCTTTGGTCGGGGGCTATTGACTTGACCTCTCTCTGCTGCGAGTAAAAATTCGCGTGCCTCTCCACATCTTATTGAACCATTAGGTGGACATCCGACAGGGGCGTAGCGTCCATGGATGTGCATTATGTGTTACATATCCTGACAATATTAGCCATTTTTATTTTAAATTGTCGATTTGTTATTTATTTTTGTATTACTATATTTCGTTCCACTATGCGGCACAGGGTTCGAGTCCCGGTCGAGCCAATACTACAGTGTGCGTGTTCCTTGCAATGTCCCAATATATGTTGCTGTGTGACGATGAAAATATTCACTACTCTGGTTGAGAAGACCGGAATGTGGCGTGTGGATGTCTGCGTGCTAACCGCATGTGCCCCCTTAACCCATGGCCGCGAGGCAGGGACGTCGCCGGTAGGCCTGAGCCCGTTCACGGGCTGTCGCGCCAAGTACATACATACATTACGTTTTGTTCCATTCATATTTCAAACATAGCACCGTTGAGGATTCAATTCTTTATGTGGATTAACGAATCATGCTGTGAATCAGATGTACACTTTAATTAAATCCAGGGTACTTGTGAAATAGCTATAGTGTTGCGAAATTTCATTGTTTTCTTCAGTGTTTATCAGAGAACAAGAGTAATTTATGAGCATTGTAGTTTTATTCAAATTTATTACCTTATTTTAATGCATGTAGCAACTATATAATTGTACCTAATATATTTCTTATTAGAGATTATGCTGGTTCAATTGAGAAGGGTATGTGCCCGAGAAATGCACATTTGTGACGTGGAATGGCGAGTACAACGCGTTCCAAGTGTGACTATATAATTATAGAATCGTATATTGTTGTGCCGTGGCGAAATTGAAAACAATAAGTATACACTCTAGATCCTCTGAAGAGGAAAATATAATTAAAGAAGGCCTTAAAAACCAATTCTCAGTATCATTACGAAAAATGTTATTCAAAAATGACAGACATTTTAATAACAAAATTTATGAGCAAGTATCATGAGGATCTTAAAAAAACAATGTTTTTGTGATCTTCTATTCTCAAACAAGAAAGTGATAAACTTCAATAGTTATTCAGTTTTATATAACGTTTACAAAACTCTGAAGGCACATCGTAAAATCTCGTACATAGGTGAATGGGAATATTTAGTAGTTTTAAATTATTTTTTTCATTTCTCGGGTTACATACCCTAATCCAAAAATGAGGCTACGCCACTGACATCTGATAACAATTACTTTCATTTGACATTTTCGTTCTAACGTCCTTCGATTCACCCTACAATTACTGAACATTGCTCAGTACTCACTCATGAAGAGATGCACAGCTGATCCACTATGACTCTTTCCACGGAAATGATAAAAAATAATCCCGACCTAAATAATCCAGACCGCTCTAAGAGACCAGAGTTCCGCCCCGTCCGCCCCGTCCGCCCCGTCCGCCCCGTCCGCCCCGTCCGCCCCGTCCGCCCCGTCCGCCCCGTCCGCCCCGTCCGCCCCGTCCGCCCCGTCCGCCCCGTCCGCCCCGTCCGCCCCGTCCGCCCCGTCCGCCCCGTCCGCCCCGTCCGCCCCGTCCGCCCCGTCCGCCCCGTCCGCCCCGTCCGCCCCGTCCGCCCCGTCCGCCCCGTCCGCCCCGTCCGCCCCGTCCGCCCCGTCCGCCCCGTCCGCCCCGTCCGCCCCGTCCGCCCCGTCCGCCCCGTCCGCCCCGTCCGCCCCGTCCGCCCCGTCCGCCCCGTCCGCCCCGTCCGCCCCGTCCGCCCCGTCCGCCCCGTCCGCCCCGTCCGCCCCGTCCGCCCCGTCCGCCCCGTCCGCCCCGTCCGCCCCGTCCGCCCCGTCCGCCCCGTCCGCCCCGTCCGCCCCGTCCGCCCCGTCCGCCCCGTCCGCCCCGTCCGCCCCGTCCGCCCCGTCCGCCCCGTCCGTCCCGGGCGAGCGAGCGGCCGGCGCATCCGATGGACGCGATAGCAGCGCGCGCGCGTGTATCGCCAGGGACATCGAGGGCGGCGCGCAAGGCGTCGTTTATTTTGATTCCGCGCCCTCTAATCCGCGCGCCACGCAGCCCGTTTTTGTCAAAGCGCCTCCCCGGAGAAGCGGCCGCCGGGCTGGCGAGCGTTGCCACGTCTCCCGGCTTCTGCCCGAGACCCCGGGTTCGCTACTAAAAGTCGGTGGGCGTTGAGTGGTATCCTTGTTTTACTGTTGGAACATAATCCTTGTTTAAGTATGAACACATTTGGTGACGTTTTAATGTTAAGGATCCGCAGTTACAGTTCCAGATTTACAGTTCCTAAAAATACCATATCACGATATTTCGAATCTTTCTGAAAGTTCTAGCATACGTATGTATATACGGAGTGTAGAGCACGTAATACACAGAAAATTATATAATGCTGCGGAAAATGGATTTCGAGATTTCAACGGGAATACACGTTTTGGTTCCCCTGATACCGAAAAAGTGTCCATTTTATTTTAACACGACCGTCCGCCGTTCTGTTCGTCAGTTCGTACGCCAGTCCGTCCGTCTGTGAACAACGTTAGTGCCTAAACCATTCATAGGTTTTGTGCCAAAATGAATATTCCTTGGTACATTGGGCCAAATTCAAAGACTTACAATTTTGGAAAGAATATAATTTTATGGGAAATTTTCATTAAGTTTCCGGGATATTTTCAAAATTTTCTCAATAAATTACTTCAATTATATTAAAATACACATGTGTATTTTATTCTAAATGTGTGTGTCTATGTATATGAAGATGACAGGTTCAATTTTCACATTTAGCCCTAAATTCTCGAAGATTACAAAACCTTAAACTTAGTTGGCGTCTTCCTAAAACTGCAATAGTGAATATAGTAATTTTCCTTCAAATGGAATTTTGTTCTTCACAAATAGTTCTTTAAATGTGAAGAATAGTTTCGAGTGTATCAGTAGTTTTCGCACAATTTCGAGTAAAATATGGGCAATATTTAAAATCCAATGGTACTACACCACCACATGTTTTGTCGTGTTATTTATAACTTATGCGATTTTGAAAATACAGTAATTTCAACAAGATTGAGCCCTGCACCATTCTTTTAGGCGTTTTTTAAGACTTTCATTTAATAAGTGGAGGATTTTTTAAAGAAAATTTTTGAAAATGTAATTAAAGCTTCATATAAAGTATCCACCACAATCAAAATATCGGTTTCCAATTCGTAGGCTTCTAGTCTCTTCAAATGGATGGGAGAATACCTATTTTGGAGAAAATTATGTGGACCGTTTAGATCCAAGAATTGACCACAAACGCAGATTACGTACAGAACCAGACAGACATTTTGCCATGAATCGATTTTTCCGTTTAAGTGCCCACAAAATGTATTTTGACTACAGAAATTGTTAAGGATGTTATTTATTAGATTTAAGTACACATTTACGTGGTAATTTATATTTTTTGATACCAAGGGCGGAGTTTTTCAAATGAGAAATTGCCAATTTTCGGCACGCAAATACAGTACTTGCCGGTAAAATATCACAATATTTTCCCCAAAACTGCGTCAAGTTTTTTATTTAATTTTTTCTACAAAAGTGCTAAATACAAATAATAAAATGTATTTTTATCTGTCACGTCGTTAATATTTACTTTACAGGCATTTTATACATTTTTGCATTTGTGAGTAGAAGTTCTTTGAATGATTTCTCAAGTTTCTCGTAAACTCAAAGAGCTCAAAATTGTGCAGTTTCAGAAACGACCTTTTCTCAAAGATGGCTTTAAATATTTCAATGAAAAATTCTATTTAGGATCAGATTTTACTCTTCTTATAATATTCCTAAAGTCATATTCAATTCTATCATTAGGTGAACGAAAAAATGAGAAAATGTGAATGATAGTGAGAATGTATGAATGTGAAAGATGGTAACTGCGGATGTGTGTAGGGCAAGACCGAAAAAAGCTAGTCCAGACGCAAGAGCACCGGATCGTTTTGGCCTTTCTATACCACATCTAGTTTCATTCTATTTACTTACATAGAATACAGAAAGTAATGTAATGCGGCAGTAAAAAATGGATTTTTTTACAGGAAAATTCGTTTTATGTCAAATTCCTACATTATCTTTATCTCCATTTTTTCTTAAAATGTGCGCAGTTGCAATACCAGAACCAATGAAGGTTTGTTGAGGTTTGTTTATTTCTAGAGAAAACTGTAATAAAAAATCGATTTCTATATAATAATTATGTATTCCTTGTATCTAAGCCAAAAATCATTAACTTTTTTGATATTATTTTGTAAGATTAATCACTAGATATAATAAAATTTATGAATCCTTTTTTCATTTTATTCTAAATGATATTTAGATTTTATTTTTTAAAACATTTCTGACACACTTCTTTCGAAAAACACCCGGCCAGAGTGGAAAACTGGCAACTCTCCGTGAGTCGGAGTGACAGAACAAAATCTCTCGGAATAAACATCGGCGAGAACTCTGATGAACAGATTAACGTTGCACAACAGATGTTGCGGGAGATCTTGAAAGCACGACCTGAATCGAAGTCGCCGAACGGGGAAAAAGAGACAACCGCCGAGAGTCCAACTTTGGTTCGATCGAGGTTTTTTCTTCTTGGAAGTATCTGAGAAGTTCGGCACCTCTCGAGCGCTCGTGGCAGCGAGGAATTAATGAAGTATTTTATTGTGATGGTAAAATCGATACTGATCGACCGTATTGAGAGTCTGAAAAAGCTGATTAGAGTGATCGTGCGGCATTAACATATCTGTGCAAGAGAAAAACGAACTGGAAAACAAATACTCGCGCTATACTTACAACTTAATCAATATGTAATCATCTTGAGAAAAATCATTGAGGAATGGCATGAACCATAGTTCATCAAGCGGAACAATGAATAATTCATTAACGTTTTGAAAAAGGCGACGAGAAAAATGCTTCGGTTTTGTTTTCAGATACATTACTCTCTGTAACATATATTTATGTTGAACAAATATTATGAGTGGCGATTAGAAAATATATTCTTTTGTAAAAAAGAATACGAAAGTAGAAAATATTCGGCATGGGCGTAATAAATACGTTGCATTTGCCAACGAACGTTAGATTTGTGTCGTGTAGAAAAATATGTTGTTTTTTTCTTTTGTAAATAAATGAATGATTGTAATTTTGAAATTGGAATTGAAATCTGACTCAGTCAACAGACTACATATTTACGTTTTGGATAAATTGTGGCCAACGATATATGGCCTTCCGAACAATGAAAAGATTTATACGCTTTAGAGATGGCTTCACGTATTTACGATCTGAAATTGATCGTTGATAAAAACATTACATTCAAGACTTCAATACATAAAAAAAAAAACAGGTGACCCACCAAATATTTTTCTTCCTTTTTGAATCTTTCAGGCTTAAATCTGCAAAAATTCAATTTTTGCATTACACTGACCTATTTAACTGGTTTTGTGAGTAATATTACAAAACCACTGACAAAACGTCTCGAGAAAAACTGCAATGGAGGGAGTCAACGGAAGGCCCCAAAATAAATTAAAGTGAAGAAAATTTGATATACA
Source organism: Gryllus longicercus (assembly GCA_038098605.1). Taxonomy (NCBI): domain Eukaryota; kingdom Metazoa; phylum Arthropoda; class Insecta; order Orthoptera; family Gryllidae; genus Gryllus; species Gryllus longicercus. The sequence goes on from JAZDUA010000926.1 coordinate 6,845, forward strand.
CAAAATTTGATGTGTATTTAAGTACTAATTCTACGTGTATTTACCAATTTATTTCAATCATTATCTGAAAGTTTGTGTTAAAATACTTTCCACTCCTGAGGTAAAGAAATGTCAAACTTTTTGATTTTCTGTACTTGAGGTCCTTTTCGAGGGGACACGGATGGCCACGTGCGATTTTGTGAAGAATTATTTCAACATTCTCACGTTGAATTGAATTGTATTTGCCTTATTTTACGTGGCGAGACTCGGGCCGCAAGGCCCGCTCTTCCGTCTGACCACGCAAATTTCGCTACGCTCCTTTCATCTAGCAGAGAAAGAAGGTATTTCTTGGGCGAGAAACAGGCGATTAGAATTTAGCTCAGAGGCGTCATTTAGGCTTGAGGATCTTTTACATGCAAGTAAATCTACGAACATGGGACAGCCGGCTTTACTTCCCCTCCGAAGGAAGGCGTACGATGGATTTTTTCGCCCTTAAAAATCCACGGCTTCGATCGAGTTTGAACCCGCCAACTTGGGTACAACAGTCCAGTACGCTAACCGTTACACCATCGCCGCCGCAAACGTTGATCCAATTACACAATTAGAAGACTCGGTAGAGCAAGGGGCGATCCCACAGTTTGCTTTTTTGTTGCAAAATTGAGTTATTATAATTAAATATAACTTCAAATATTATTCTACAAGGAATGGCGAATTTAAGAGGCCTAAGAAAAGTTATAACAGTGGGGCGATCGAAACCTTTAGGAAGTGCATCTAACCTTTAGGAGGTGCAACGTCCATAAAAATTAAATAATTCAACGTAAAACCCTAATGGATCATATAAATGAACCACAGTACATTCTCAATGACCAAATTCAAAAAGAACGTTCCTTAATAGGAATGGAATAAATTGGCTGCAAAAATCTTTGAACCCTTTGTTCGTAGCGTTCAACGGTTTAGGAAATTAATTTAGGGTATTACTAAATAAATGAGGAACTTAACTGAGAATAGTAGGTTATAGAGCGCTGCGTAAGTAATATATATTGTGAAGTGAGGTGTCGTGGAGTGTAGAACTGAGGAATAATATAGGAAGTGATTAAAGGGTCATAGTGAAGTGAAGTGAAGCGCAGTGAAGTGATGTGAAGTGATGTGAAGTGCAGTGAAGTGTTGGAAGTGCAATTGAACAAAAATTCAGTGCGGAGTTAGATTATAGATGTTTCTTTTTTGAAGATAGTTTAAATGTTTTATGAATAAGACAGTTTTTATATCATTATTATTTTTATTATTAATGTTATTTTTATGATTATTGTATTTATTATTATTGTTATTATTAATATTGTTATTATTATCTTTGTTTTATCAGTTTTATTATTTCTATTATTAATATATAATTTGCATGGTAGCTGTATTATCTTACTTATGTAATTAGCTGCTACCGGGTTAAGACCATTTGCAGTTCACATAAATCTATCTTATCTTATCTTAATGCCTCACAATTCATGTGCCTCATTCATTCTTCACATTTTTATTCAAACCTATCAACTCGTCAAAAATATTTAATTTAGGTACTTCAGTAAGCTAAATCTTTCCCAAGTATTAAGTCTGGACATTCAAAAGATATTATTATCCTACGTTGCTTAAAAGAAAGAGGAATTATAAAAAAACTCTTATTGTAAAAAACAAAAGAAGAATTTTTAAATACCTGGATATCTGGATCTTCGTGGATATCCTTCGGTAATTATTCATCTTTTTAAATGTAACTTCAATTTAATCGTAAAATGTTTTTTACTTTAATAATACTTATAATTGCTATGTACTATTATATAATGTATGTATGCAATTCTTCATAACCTTTAAATCCTTAAGGGACCGAAAAGGGATTAAATAAAAATTAAAAATGAATTTCGAAAGTTGATTGAGAAAGACGATCAATGGAAGAACCCCCTTGTCAATATTTCTATTCTTCATGGCAAGAACTACTCGGAAACACGTCTTTTCAAAACTAATACCCTTAAGGAATGACTTTAGCCACATGTGATTCAAAACAAATCGCTCCGAATCATTTACTCATACAGAAATAATCACTGTGTCTCTGTCCCAATGCCTCAAAAAATAGACATAATTTTTCAGAAAGTATAAAGTCAATAAGTAATAATTTGATCTGAAATTAGGCACTTCATTTCTTAAATACATTCAAATATTCTTTTGTAATGCAAAATCGTGTCTAGGTGAATTACGGATAATGTCAAAGCAACATGCACGTAAACTCATATGAAATATCGAGGGCAATGTTTGCTTTACGAGTAGGCATTTAACAAGCTCTTGTGCATTCCGGCGCGGTCAAATTGCAGAGATCGACATACACTTAATAGCCGTACATCAAGGGGACACTTAATGAGTAAGAGACCAATTCATGCCTAGGTGGATACAAGGGTCCGTGAAGCATGAAGAGCCATTATAAGGGGATAATAGTGAGCAACAAGGGACATTATACATATCTGCATGAGTTATGGAACAGGTAACACGGCCGACTACACGTTGGAGGCATGCAAGCAGGGCGCGTTGGTCTGGAACAGCCTTTGTGGATGCTCCATTCACAACCCCCTCCCCTGCTTCCCTCCACCAATCCTGCTGTCCCCCCCTCTCTCTCTCTGTCACACACACACATATACACACACTCATATATACACACAAACCACTTCATGCCCTTACTCACCTATTTGTCTCACGGCCATTCCCTCCACGGTCTTTCTCTCTTGCTGTCTTTCCCGCTCTTTTCTCTCTCCCATATTCGTCCCTATCTAAACCGCTGTATCTCTTGTTCTTTTGCTGGTTTCCTCATTTTCATCTTTTCCATCTGTCTCTTGCAACTGAAGAAAGTGTGTATCTTTTCTCTGTGCTCTCACATTCTTTGTCTCCTCTTACTTGTCTGTACTCCTATTTTTATCTCACAGTTCTTCCCTCTCTCTCTCTCTCTCTCTCTCTCTCTCTCTCTCTCTCTCTCTCTCTCACTTTCTTCCTGTCGCAGATATTTCCCCTCTCCCTCAGGTTACACATCTTTCCCACTTTTTCTTCTTTACACTCCTCCTTTATTTCACAATCCCTCTCTAGTTCTCTCTATTTTTCCCCTCTTCTTTACTTATACCCCTCTTCTTCCTCGTATTCTTTGCTCTCTTTCTTATTTTTTCTTCTTTCAAGAACATATCATTCTCTCTCGTGAAGTGAGTCTCATCTCAAATGATAAATTGGTTTATGTGAAAGAGACTCCAGATGTAGTGTCGTGTCGCACACAAACGGTTGAATTAATTCGTTGATTTATCTAAAACATTTAAAATAAAACCTATACATGTCAATATAATATATTGACAATAATACGGTACATACTCGATGGTCAAAAGCATACGTACTAGCTACACCTCCACGACGATGCACCAAAGCTCAAGATCCATTTATTGCCTGCGTAATTGTTCTTAAATGAACTGAAATGTTTTCTGCCACGCTCTTCTATTAGTTAGTTTCTACAATTTTGCAAAACGTCTCCTTTGCCGTTCAGTGTAACTAATTTCTGACTTTCTTTTATTCTCCAGCATCATTCCATGAACTTCCTAAACCTATAGACTAGGACGATAAATTAAAATATCGTCGTATTCACAGAGTTATGATCGACCAGTTCACAAAATTATTTCAAAGGTATTTATTTTCTAGTCATCTTAATAACTTGCTAGATTGAGAGTTTGTGGGGCATCATCATAATCTAAATTAGTTGTGGGAAAATTGTGAACTCCAATTTCTTAAGTTTTTCCAGTCCATATAGATCATAATATATTGTTAGTTTCTCGATCTTCTGATCTATTCTGTAATTTGCTGAGATGGCAGAGTACACTAACAATTTCTGCTTTTCTTTCAAGTCGGTAAGGTGAGGCATATCAAGACCCGAAGAGGGATTGAATGTATCTTAAATTTCATATTGGGATTTTTGTCATGGTTGTCCAGGCAGACACTAATTAGTTACCAAAAAGTGATATCTTTAAGTTGCACAAGTTCCAGATTGGTGACCAATCTGTCATAACGATTTGGAACCAGTAATTTGTATTTTCTCGACCTTATCAATATAACAAGAGAAAGGATTGTAATCGTGCACCGGAAAACGAGGAATTTTCCACAGAAAAACTCTTGTTCCCCGAACATGGTATCGAAAAAGTGGATGAATCATGATCCTACATAAAGTAAATTACTTCTTATAAAATGTGGTGTAGCCAGAATCCATGTTTTCTGGGATCTTGACCCCGAAAAATCGATTGACGGCAAAACGTCTGTCTGTCCAACTGTGCTCAACACGAGCGCCTAAATCGTTGAACCGATTTTCTACAAAACTGATATCTCCTAAACTATATATCGATCTAAATGAACTCAAGGATTTGGCAGTTTCAAACGGATGTTTTGATTTTTGGGGATACTTTACATGAAGCCATAAAATTGTTTTCAAAATTTTCTCAAAAACATTTCTGAAAGTTCAAAAACAAAGGTTTTTTTATTAAACTTTGCCCTCGGATAGCGTAAAGTACGCTTAAGAGAATGGTCCAGGTCTCATGGTCGTTGAAAAACCTGATATTTCGAAAATTGCAGAAGTGCGATTTGTTTTGGGCGTCATCATACAAGTAAACTATTGAAAATAGAGATATTTTCATTAATGAACTCTGGCCTTTAAAGTCAAATTTTGAAACAAGGTAATGTTCAAATTTTCAAAATTATGAATAGTTTTCGTTATTTTTTCGAAAAATATAGCAATTGTCAAATTTTTTAAACAACTTTGTTCTCAAACTTTTCTCCTCATATGCATCAAGGGACGAAGAAGTATGGCGGTGGTTCCATTTTTTACCAACTCCCCAAATTTTCTAATATTGAAAAAAGTTTATATTTCAAAGCTACAAAATTTATTATTATTATTATTATTATTATTATTATTATTATTATTATTATTATTAGTTGTTGTTGTTGCAGTAGTAGTAGTAGGTATAATAATATAAAATCTACATACGGCGGCAACTAGCTTCCTAAGGAGCAGATCTAGTGACTGTTGGTGTGTCTACAATAATTTGCACAACATGAGCTCTTCCCTATTACTCAATGTCTTGCATTTCTCTATCTTTCGAATGACTTGGGACAAGTTCTTACATAGATTTTGCTGAACAAATCCTAGAGCTTAGAAGACGAGTCTCCTACTCCTTGGTTGCGACTTTTTGGTTGCATCTTCGCAACCACATCTACAAGAAGGCTTAGTTTCGTCTCCAAATATGATAAAACAATGTCCAACTTCTTTGCTACTATCGTACGCTGTTGTGTGAATTTGTTGGTCATAAAATATTCTTACTTGTATTGTGGTAATATTGTTATGTACACGATATTGTGAATATCGCTATACAGTTCGACAGACGTCAATTGATGTTCAACAGACGTCAATTGATGTTCATCAGATGTCACTTGATGTCAACAGCTGTCACTTGATGTACACAATATTGTGAACATCATGATACAGTTCAACAGACGTCACATGATTTTATGTTAGTACCACTTGCAGCAAACTGTGTAACTTCGAGAGGCAGACTCAGCCGAGAATACTAGTATTACTAGCCGAAAATCGAATTTGCAAACTCCATAACAACTGTCTGGCAACGTTACCCCACAGCCACCACCTGGAAGAAGAAAGCCCGGAAGCAGGCACAGAATATGCGCGGGGTGTCGAACTACGTGTCCGCTGACTCTCCCTATCACTCACCGGCCTGGTGCTCCGCTTGTACCGATTAGGGCGACCGATACACCGCCCGCCCGCCCGCCCACCCTCCCAAATAATGGGCCGCTTTATCCGGCTAATGCGTTAAATATCCTCATCGTTATTCTCCGCCGGCCGGACATGAGACGTCGCCCCTCGCCCTGCGTTTGATGGAGAATATAATTATCTCGAAACGAGGCAGGGTCTCCCGCTGATTAACGATTTGACAAACAGGCTTGGTCTGCTCTTATGAGGGCCACGAACGACGCTATTTATTCGGCGTATTTATATTAATCGCGATGCGCGCGGTGAACGCGGCCACAATGGGAGATCAAGACGTCTGGCGAGCGGACTGGACGGTGAAGGGCGGGGAGATGGAAGGCGGGCCCCGGGCGGGTGGGAGGATAGGAGGGTGAGATGCAGGGGGAAGGGCGGGGGCCTGGAAGGAAGGAACAAGAAGACGGGCGGGCTGAATGGTGGAGGAATTGTAGTGAGGCGGACGGGTGGGCAGGCGGGAAAGAGATGGAGGGTTGAAGGGCGGGCGAGCAGGCGGTAGCCGCGGGGCAGGAGGGCGGGCGGGCTGTAGGGTGGAGTGCGTGTAGGCTGGAGGTCGTGTGGAAGAGAGATGGAGGGTTGGAGAGTGGCGGGCAAGCAGGGTAGGCAAGCAGGGCGGGCAGGCGGGCGGGCAGGCGAGCGGGCAGGCGGGCGGGCAGGCGGGCGGGCAGGCAAGCAGGCAGGAGGGCAGGCGGGCGGGCAGGCGGGCGGGCAGGCGGGCGGGCAGGCGGGCGGGCAAGCAAGCCGGAAGGCGGGTGGGCAGGCAGGAGGGCGGCAGGCGGCGGGCAGGTGGGTGAGCGGGCGGGCAAGCGGGCAGACGGTCGTGGACAGGCGGGGGGGGGGACGGTGGCGGGCGGTGGTGCTGGCGGGCGGGGGCGCGGGGGCGGACGGACGGGCGGGCGGGCGGGTCCCTGGCCTTGATGGGCATTAGATGAATGGGGTCGATCCCGAGGGATAAATGATTGTTCGACGGTTCAGAACGGGCGCCCGTCGAGATCTGATGGTGCATTGTTGGCGAGTGCCCGCTCTCGCCACCAGGTGGCGCAACTGCGGGCCGGTGACCTCTTCATCAGGCCTGTCAGTTGCGTGAAGACATTTAAATGTTAGGAAGGGAACGTTGCGCTTTCTACAAAAGAAACGATGTTAAGGTTGCATTCAGTTAGAATGTTTGAAAGGTTAATCTCTTTTAATTCAGTAAAAATGTTATAGAATTAATCATGTTAGAGTTGCATTTAGTTAATAGTGTTTGAAAGGTTAATCTGTTTTAATGCGTTGTTAATTAAATTAACTTGAGTTACGAGAATATCCCTGTTCTTATTATTTCTATAATGTGGAAGTGTCCAGAGATTTTTTCGATGTGTTGTGTCGACCTTTCGATAAGATGGATCTCACGTGCGACTGCCAGTTGACGTCACGAAAGGCAAAAGGGAAATCGAAGAACAACATATGTAAATCGACTCTTGTTAAACTATTAGAATGTAATTTCAACTGCTATATCATGACACATTGCGTCGCTGTCGAGTGGAAAATGAAAGTGATGATATGCCTCATAAATACTGTTTCCCTCTTAATGAGGGGGGACGGTCCTATTGAATTTAATTTTCTCTTTATTTTAAACACTTAATTCATTAAAATGAACAATTTAATCTTTTAAGGTGAATAAGATTTCATTCCAGTAGCCAGATCTTTCTGAAGCCAAACCCACAAATCGATAATTTTTGAAACGCAAATCACTTTACTCCAGATTTTCGAGAAACTTCACAAAACGTCCAACGGAGATGAAATTAATGTTAGATCGTCAAACACTTCATCGACGTGAGGAAAACCAATTTTGCGCTGGCGAAAATGGGGCGAATTTCTGAAGCGATTCTTTCGAACGACTGCTAACCGCCCGACCATTACCTCGTCCTCTCCGCGCCGCCATTTCCTGGAGCGGTCGGGACAAGGGCGTCTCCCCTGGCTCAGTGCACACAATCGCACGTGCACGGCGAAGACTGCCGGACGGTCTGCACACCAGAGGGAGAAAAGGGTTTCATCACCGAGTGTAATTCCTTCCACACACAATTTGGATTCCATTCGTATCTTCGGTTGAATTCTAATGTAAATTCGAATTCCTGCATAGATGAGCGCCGCCAATATCACCATTAAACAATGGACAATTGTGCAATCAATTCCCCGTCATCGAGCAGGCAGCCGGGGCGCCGACACCGCCGTCGCGATAACTCCACCGGGCGCCACGCGGCGCGCTGAGGTCGCGGCTTACGCGCCCTCGCCCGGCAGCTGTTTTCGCCGCCGCCGCCGCCGCGGCCCGGCGCACCCGCTCGCGCTCTCGCGTCCGTTGATTAAACTCGACCCCAGGGAGAGAGAAAAATAATTACGAAGCGGAGAACCGTGCGAAAAAATTAATGGTCTTTTTTTTCGCAATATCAAACATGTAACGGCGCGTGAGGGGGATTGCGATACATTAAAAAAATTCTCGATCGACTGCCGCGTGCGGTGGCCGCGCCAGACTCCCCCGCACGGCCGTGCCTGTCCCGGCGGCGCGCGCGGACGCAGCTCTAATTTGATACGCTCTTCCGAACAAAAATTACATAGTGAACGCATCGGCGCAATACTCGCCCGAGCAGGGAATCTCGCGATTCGCCTGTGGCGCCCCAGCGGTAAAAATCCAATCACAGCTGGATTAGCGCGGTAAACATTGCCGTAATAAGATGGGGGCGCTCCTAGCGGCGGACGCCGCCGACGGCCGCTGCGACTTCCGGCCGCCTGCGTCGCGCGCCGCGCGCGGAAGAAAACAAGCGAGAGCGGACGCGCGGCGGGCGTGAATCACGCGTGGAGCGCGCGCGTACGCCGGTGTGTACACACCCAGCGCCATTTTCCCTTAGCGAGTAGTCACGAGCGAGTAAACTAATCACGCGGCCTCGGTGATGGAAAAAGCGTCCGGGATTGAATGAGCGGATTCGCCGTTGCGAACACGCGAGGGCTGTGCAATGCGATACGCGTAATATGTAATGCAGAAAGCTCTCGCGATAGGAATTGTCTCGAAACGAGATGTTTTGAAAAATCAATGACTTCCGTAGTTTGGATGGGACGGTTTAATGCATCACAAACAAAATCAAAACAACATAACTTTCGCATATAGTTGTATTCTGCTAACAAAACAAATATTTTTATGTTATTTGAAAATTAAAAGATAGAACGGTAATGATACTTAAGTAGAATCTCAGATCTTCGGAACTGCATTTCAACGCTGCTACGTAAGAGAATAATATTTAAAAAGGGAATCCAGCTCTAAATATGTTGACTGACGTACTCTACTTAATTTGGCGCGTTTGTCTTCTTCACCATTATTTTTCGTAAAAATATTTATTCGTGCTATACAAGTTAAGAATTAAATAAATTTCAACATTAAACAGTTACCTGGCTTCCTGGTTAAAGGATGAATTTCACATACTGAAAGCATATTATTCAAAAATATTTTAATTTAGATTTAAATGAAATTGTGAACAAGTTAAACCCAGATATAAAAATAAAACAAAAATGATATTGAACTGTATTCAACATTTACTGGTAAATTAAATATTTAAAAAATCATTAGTACATTATCGATCGAAGCATGCATATTTTTAGATTGTTCAGAAACTCATCACTGCTAAACTGTAGATGGAATATTTTGAAATAAATACAGCTACAATTTACCTGAGGGAATAAAGTGTCCTACAGTTTGTTTGAACATCGTATTTACATCACAAGACGCTCATAACATTCATTTACCGTACAACAGAGCACAATTTTTTTTAAATTTACAAAAGTGTTCTTCTAATATTTACCTACAGTAGTGACAACTCAGAGCATAAAGAAACTTAGACTCGGTTTCAAAGATAACTTTATTTTAGTTTCACGAGATAGAAGAATAAAACGATTTTCTTTTTCAACGAAATCCGTTATATTACTACTGAAGGACTGTTCTTAAGTTATAAAAGTGGTTTTCATTACTACCTAGAACTAGGTGGACTGATATTTCTAGTCAGGCACGCAGTCTGGCTAATCACGTTTTTATTTTCCAAACTATATGTAAATGCTTCGATCAATTACATCTACATGGCAACACAAAGAGTGAGTGCAAGAGCAGATCTTTGTATCTAAATATGGAAAGAAATTCCGAATAGGAAATTGGATGCGCTACAACAAATCATTATCAGCATTAATTTTTCAGGCATGGTGGAATTGAAAACCTACCTACTTGTCTGCCATAATTGAACCGATCTGGAAAGTCAATTACAATGAAGCAACACAATCATATTCCAGATAGTTCATGATTTACTGCGACATATGTAAAACGGTACGAAGAATATGTTCAATAAATTAACGACATCTAAAGTCATTCGTAAATTACTCAATCTTAACTTGAATGTGATTAATCCTCTTATTTCTTCAAGAGGATTACATTAGCATTTGATCTTAAGAGGATTCCACTTACATAAATGTCTCCCTTAAAATCTTAACGTCGGTCTAAGGCGAGCGTATATCGGGCAACATTCAAACTTATGACATAATTTTTTTGATGTTTTGAAACATAAAATGCAAATAACATTTTGAAAATATTTTGCAGCACAAATGAGCACAAAAATTAGAATCCAATGTCATTTACTCCTTCATAAATTGTTATTATACTTAAATTTAAATTTATTGGTTACTAATTTGTCAACATTAAAAAATCTTGAATTATCATTATTCAAATCCCGAACACATGCCGCGACAGCGTCCTATCCACTTCTGAGTCAAAACTCAAGGCCTTCGAACCTAGCGAAAAAGTATATCAACTTTTTGTACTGGACATTTAATTTTTTAATCATGTAACTACTACGACTGCATAGTAGAGTGACTAAAAATGCGGGAAATTATCAGTTTATTGTTATATTTACACGAACATTCAATACCTACAGTATAGAGTACAGAAGGTCTCAAACCTTATAAAACATATATTGAAGTATCTCGATTAAAAAAGAAAATGCATCGGGAGAATATTTCCGATTTATTTAATTGAATCGTTAATTCAGAAACCCATCAAATGCCAAAGTCTAAAACCCGCATTAGCGGCGGATTATTGCTCCAAGGGGATAAACACATCGATTAGTGCCTATTTATATGAAAAATATTGATTTATCAACTGCTTTAATAAATAAAATTATTTTGAAATAAATAAAATTATTTTTCAGAAAAATTGGGAGACTCAGGTTTCTCGAAATGCGGAAATTGGCGTTTAACAGATTTCTGAAGTAAGCGATTCAATTAAGACTCTTCCCATCAAATGCAAACTCTCCAATATCGAATTTTATTTGTCTCCTTGAAGTGTTCTTTTTCGAATTCCACTTTCGATTCTCCCACGCAGCGTATTTAGACTGCGAGGCTACAAACGAACCAAATATCAGAACTCTATTCCAATCGAAGAAATACTAATAAAACACAAAAGTACATTTTGAGGACTGCCTGATGTTTACTGGCAAAATCTTGAAGAAGATGTGGTCAAACCAATGGCGTGATCTCAAAGCAAGCACAACTCAGGAGAAAATCGAAGTATTTGTACCCTCAAAACGTATGCAAACCTCTCATGTTGTGAACAAGTAACCTTTTCACGCATTAGATTAGGCCATAGTAAATTTTCCCATAGACATATACCGGAGAGACAACCTAACCCGTTTTGTACCTCTTGCACGCTGAACATCAAATACATCTTCCAGTAATCTCCCCAATACAATTCCATCTCACCTAAATTTTGTGATACTGAAAGTTTTAATTCTATTGACTGATGATAAATACCAAAGTAATATAGTAAAATTTTGTATCTAAACAGGTGTTTTGGACATATTTAACCATCTTAGAATAATGTAATCTCTTACTCCTTTCTGAAACAATTATCACGTAGGTACTTTTAATGTTAATGTTTTATGTTTTTGTATCCATAATCATACAACCGCAATATTGTAAAAACTTAATATAGTTAACGTAAAATATTGTATTTATTTTGTTGCTAATAATCGAGATGTTGATGCGATTTAAATAAAAAACAAAATTAATGAAAAAAGAAAGTACTCGTAAAACAAAGAGCAAATAAAAGAAAGTTTTTGAAGTTGCAAGTCCTGCAGATGTTTTAGATGCTCAAATCTCATTACGCTTCCCGAGAAGAAAATTCGCACTCTTACCATCATGATCCCGATAAACTCACGAGAAAATTTTAATTTAGAAGCAAGGGTCCAAATAGGTGAAGACATATAAATCTGGGACCGTCTCATGGGGGACGAGTCAGGCGGGTACAGATGTACAACCGTAGCGTTAAGGACAGAATTCATAGTGGACACCAAAAATAAGAGAATCCTAATGCAAAAAGTGATTGAATAAAATAAGTGATCACAGAAGTCTATATTTCATAGTCATTTCTCTCGAACGGGATAAGTGCTCCCTTAAGTAACTGAAAACTTGGTAACGTAACATTTTTTTTTGTTATTTAAGGTCGCATCAACTACTAGGTCATTAGCAACCACTATTGCGTGTAACGGCATGGTAACTGTGAGGATGACACAATATGATGATGATGGGGGTGTGAAAGGATGAACACAATACAACCATGCACGAGGCGGGACTCGAACCTGCGATCCTTCGGACCGAGATCGCTACGGCACTACTGCGTCAGCGAGAAGACTGTAAGTCTTGTGCGTCTGCGAAGTCGTTTATAATTGTACGCTAGTGGATTATACGTGTGTCTGATGTATATTTTAGAGGTAGATAAGATGCGTTGTAGATAAAATTCAAAGAAGTTTTTGCCGCCGCTTTACATGGTAGAAGTGAGTGCCGCGAAAGAACTTTACCTATATCGGTAAACAGGCCGACGTAATGAAACCCCAAGTAGCTGAAGATCTTTTTTATACGAATGAGTGCTCATTCACAGCGTTATACTTTGAGAATAAGCGTTGAGAAAGAATGTGTAATAATGGACCTCTTGTTATGTGTCATAAGAATGGGAAGTGGTTCCATGAAGGTACGGACCAGGTGCTTGACCCTTTTTAAGATAATGTTCGTCCATTTGATGCAATGGTTTGGAGGATACCTACATGACCGACCAAAACGGCCTGACTAAACAATTTGTGTATTCGAGCGATAGGTCGGTTTGGTCCTAGCGACTAAAAGTTTGTGAAAAATCTGTCACTGTCGGGTTTAAAACCTAGAACCCCCCGGACCACAAAGTTTTAGTTGTGACCTGACTTCTCATACCTATCGGACCAAGAATAATATTAAACAAATTATTTTTAATTAATAATTCATAATTCAATTCCACTTTTTCAAAAACGAGCATATATTAATACTCGAATTCCATAATTTTATTTGAAACTTATTTTACAATAAAAATCCGTGACCTTGTACAGAGAAGAGAGAACACACGAAAGAGACACTAACTACAACAGGAACAATGGGTCAAACCCCTTGTCCTATCTCATGACAGGTGACAAGTACCCAGAAATTTTTATTAGCATTCATGCGTTAACGTTTCTTAATAATTACGGAGCAGTTCATTACCAAGTATAATGCACATTAAAATTATTTAAAAGATAAATCAAAGAAGATAAACTTACGATAAGGTTTAGAAATTGTCAGTAATTATCGATCACATTAATCGCTAATTAAACATCGAGGTCCTCGTGGATAATGAAGGAGTAAAACGACCATCGATTTGAACAAGGTCGAACGGTCATGTATCAAAACGACACACAAATCACCCGCCCGCAGACAGGTTCACAAATTAGATAACTTTCATTACCAACATTTAGTTATTTTAATAGGGTTTGGGAACGGAGAGGACGGAGGCAGCTTCGTAAGGGAGTTGGGTGGGAGTCCCCCTCCCCTCCCCTCCCTTCCCCTCTCCGCCTCCGCTCCCCACTCAAAATTCATCGCTTTGGCAAACTGCCCTTGTTAGCTCGCCATTTTAAGGAGGGATTCTATCGTGCTGCTCCTAAAACTCCCAGATAGAGGCTTCGAGAATTTTCCGTACCCGATTCCAGTTCCCCCAACATAGTTTACACACTTTTGAAAGTTCGTTTCTATTTTAGATCATTTGAATAAGCATTGGTTTCGAAGTATTGATGAGATTGAAAAACTAGTAGGAATATTACCATTTTATTTTGTTACAGAAGTACTTGTGTTTTTTATACAGATATACGGTCAAATGCAAATCATGAACTGCATTATAATAGTTTATTATTGTAAAAATAACAATGTCATATTTTATGGAGAATAATTTGTAGCGAAATATACTACAAATAATGACAACAATAAAGAACGTATGGAAAGAGAATTGATAATAATTTCAGTGGACCCTAGAAGTGAGATTTAAATTTAAAAAGAGGTTTTAATAACAAAAAAATTCTAGGACGAATATTATTATATAAAGAACCTTTTTTAGTCCAATTGTTGTAGATTTCTATAATCAACACTGAAAGTTGAAGAGATATTAACAAAATGTATAAAGCAATTACTAAACCACTTTTATAGCTGGAGGAATGTCAGAGAAAAACCGTTGTCTGTGAAAAACAAAAAGTGAAGGGAGAAGTTGTAAACGTGCATGAAATGAGATATTTTTTTTTTTTATTTTCTCTGTAACAATTCTACGGGCAATTTACAAGTCTACAATAAAATAGAGATCATCTCCCCGATATTTAAATATAGAATGAAATACAAAATAAAAATTACGAAAAATTCAGAGGTTCAAAAACTAAACTTTATGGACTTTATTGTATGATAAGTGATTTCGGGCGCGTCAACTCCAAAGATGAGTCCTGTTAATGTAGTGCATGTTTTATGTCGGGAAGTGGTGGTGGTGGTGATGATCTTTCCCTCGCTGCATGGCGAGATTCGACGCCGTTCTATGTCGGCATGCGAGGATTTTCCCAACCAGGTATCTCTCACCTGCGAGGCACCGCCCCAGCCGGGACAAGCTCTAAGCTCCCGACTGGACTCCTGACAAGTGTATTGTGTATTACGTTGTAGTGCATGTGAGTGTAAGGAATGAGGATTGGGCAAGAAAGACGAAGGAATAAACGCGCGCAGTCCATGGCCCGTTTGTCAGGATACTTCTCCGACATTCATTTGTGTGACTGGAAAAAACACGGAAAACTACCGATCAAAGCAGCCGATTTATGTTCTTAAATATACTGTTTAGTGATAGTGAATTTCCAAAAAAATGTTTAATTGTGGCGAGTTCTACATTCAACAACCAGACATTGTTGAATGAATTATAAGATTTTTGTCGTAAAATACCCATGGATGACAAAAATAAATGGTTTTGCTTAAGAATACTTCAAGCTGACAATCGATGCGAATTTTCTCATAAACATTATCGATGTTTTAAGTACTGTATTAACCTTAAATTCACTTACTGTATTAACTTCTGTAAAGTGTTATATTGATAATCTTAAATGACAAATTAAGTAGTTATGTTATGC
The DNA here is from genome assembly GCA_038098605.1 of Gryllus longicercus. Lineage (NCBI taxonomy): Eukaryota > Metazoa > Arthropoda > Insecta > Orthoptera > Gryllidae > Gryllus > Gryllus longicercus. The sequence continues at coordinate 22,139 of JAZDUA010000926.1, forward strand.
CCTGACTTTTCGTCCAGGTCACAGTTCGTTAGAATAAATTAAAAACACAGAACGAAAAATTGTCAGTATATTGTATTGACCCACTCAATGTGTTATACTTACACTCCTTGACATTTGAATCGTAATTACATGCATGCTGATGTTACAATAATATAGATTGCTTGCACGTAACTGAGAACTTTATCATACGAAAAACCGGAACTATGAAGAAGGCGCACATGTAACATGCGAATCCCAAATCATAAATCACCAAGCTTGTTCTAACGGTTACTTCCAACAAGTTGCCCTTACTAGGTGTAATGATCCTCCGATAAATCATACACGTCTGAGATGTTTGACCCTTACATCTCACTGTACAAAGATAAACATGTTTAGACTCGTGATCTTCAACGACGGGAAGGTCACTGGCATTAAAGAGCAGCGCCGAGGCGATGAACGCACTATCACTCAACAGAGTAAGAAGCTACACTCCAATCATTAACACATTTTTAGCTATTCCAGCTTACTACATTAGTACACAGAAAATATGTCGTAAATAGTACAAATGCCCTTAGTTTCAAGTCGTTATGTCAAGGACAGAAGGAATACTACTTAGTAGATCCAATGTAAAAAAACATGTAAAAGGAGATATGTTGAGCAAAAGATCTAATACGACAGAAGGTCCAGTAACATAAAAGGTCTACAATTAGAAGGTCCAGTTACATAGGTTATTAAGTATACAAGAGGTTTAATAAGAAAACACCGAAGGTCTAATGGGCGAACAGTTCATCCATGTTTTCTGCCAGAAGTTTGGAATGTATTTCGTTTTGCAGAAAACTGCGTGGTCTGCAGTGTACTGTAAACAGCGTCAAAGGATGGCATTCCAAGTTTTAGAAAACTATCGTCTCTCATTACGCCTTCAAATATTTGGAATACCTTAAACATGAATCAGAGATTTAATGAAGTACACATTACTCAGTTGGTGTCAGGGCATGTATAAGTATAAAACTAAATTAGTCCTCCCAAGTTAACTTAGAGAAAGAGTGAATGTTAGCAACGTTTTGAAGATCGTGGAGGGATAAATGCATTCCTGAGGTGTAGACTATATACAATATTAATTGCAGTAATAAGACCAATACGGAACTATGGGATACACCTGCTAGTATGATGTTCAGTAAGCACCTTCAACAAATATTAATTTGATAGCGAAGATTTGACTCTACAACAAAAGACAAAACAACCAGAGCACATATCTAATACTACACTACATAAGGATCTAAGAACACCTACCATACAGGAAAATATCAGTAATAATAACATGTGTAACAAGCTCAAAGAGGAGAAAAACCATACTTATCTTTAAAACACTTTATCACTTACCACTGTTATAACAATAACCAGGGAAACGATTTTGAGGTAAAAATTATGGTTGTAAAAGGGGGAAAAGGTTTTCAAAATACATACAGAAAGGTGCAAAAAAAGGTGCTGCTGAAACAACTGTAGTAGGGTTTATACCAGTTACATGAACTCTGTTTCGGCGCCTAAACGTCACATTCTCTGATGTCGCCGCCCCTTGTATTTGAAATCGATATTTCAATTTTTGGAGCTACTTTACAAGAAGTCCTCAGGTCAGTGGGGGTCACTTGGTTACTGCCCTGAGGAAGCCTATGTCAGGCGAAACGTCGGCCTCTCAGCCAACGACGCGGCGTCTCCCGGATAGCCGAGAAGTCATGAACTCGAGCCGCGGAAGCCTACGTGTGCAAATGTTAGTTGTGTAAAAAAAATATAAATAACGTATTATAATAATCATTAATTTATTGTAATACGCTTAAAAGTAGTTACGTTTATTTGAAGGATTGGCACTAAGCCCTGGAAACTTTCGTAGTATTTTCCACAAATTTACACTATGTATTGAATATGAAAGGACAAGCTAGAAGTGAGTAATTTTTAACTGCCTTATATCAAAAAATCTGTTAATAATAATATTCGGTTATTTATTATTGCATATAATTTTAACTGTATTAAAAAAGAAGCATATGAAGTTTGCAACAGTTTTGAAAGCGAGTTGGGCGCAAAAATTAAATATTTTAGCGAGCCTTGTTGCTACCAACATGTCTTGAGACAATGAGATTAACTAAAATGCTGACATTGTGAATTGTTATCTTCAAAAGCGTATTACATTTTTCTGGATTTATTCCGCAGAATCGAGTAACATTTGCGTGAGGTTTATGTAAGTTATTTACAAATGAGAATCGATTTTGCTATTTGCGAAGTACAAGCAGGCGAGTAAAACCATTTTATGCCCATCGTAAATGTTATTAATTTGTTGTTATTCACTCGAGAAAGAAGATTAAAGAATTATGAATATCATCTTCATTAAGTATAAATATATTTTCAAATTGGTGTTGATTTTATTAACAAATTTATACATACACAGCGGTCCCAAAAAATAAACATCCGAAAGAAAAAAACAAAAAATATATTGATAAAAGTTTAGTACTCCCAATAAAATATACAATTATTTAAATTAGGATTATTATCATTTACTGGATTATTATTACCATTATTACCATTATTATATTCATAAGTGTTCAAATTAAACTTCTGTGATAGTTTAAATACATACTTGTCTTTACTGAAATAAAGTATAAAGTATTTTTTAATGTTTGTTTGAAGTCTTTAAAAATGAGGAGACGTTGGATTTCAGATATCGCTCATTTAAAAGTATTGCAAAATTATTTGAATTAAATAAGTGAATGTTATTTTGGGGTTTTTGCTTCCGCACTTCATATAAGAATTTCGGGGGAATAATTGTTAATCGGGATGTTAAAGCAATGTTGTCTATGAATTACTGTTTGTAATACTTCTTCGCAAAAATTATGAAACTATTGACTTACTTGAAATGCATATCATGGTATTGGATAGGAAAAAAATAAATTATTGTACGTTTTTATAATAATGATGACCGATTAAATATTTGTATTGAAATATTCCCATTTTATCACGCTTATTATTTTATTAAATTTATCTCTTTTTTATTACTTTTATGTTTCATTTTAATTTTGTCTAGCTCATGATTTCACTATATGACGTCACAATATCTACTTCCCAGGTCTGAATGCCTTGAATTCTTCTTCGCATATTTTTTTGATTAAATTTTGAGGCACCAACGTTGGTGCGGCATTGAGATTTTCGCATTTTGGTCGTTTACAATACTGTTCCCTGACTTAGTCGTTCGAAAATTGTTCGTCGCTTTTATTACACGACTTCTATACCGCCGCGAATTGGTGTTTTCGCACTTTTTCTCAAATAATCTTAACTCATTAAACTCGTGACCTATAATCCGCCGCTTACCAAGACACAAATCGTTCTAACTTAAGAGTAACAAAATTCTTTCTGCCCATCAAGGCACGATTCGTTCTGATCAAAATGTTTACTTCCAGCTCATCTTACACTCGTTTGTGTCTTGTTTCCATTGTTTCATTCGCCTCTTCGATGCTATTACGTCCTCGGCTACTGAACCATCTGAGTTCTTACGCTTTTGTCAATAATGCCCTCTTATCAAAATATTTATCGATTTAAAATATTTTAAATTATTTTAAAAACTCAATGAAAATTAATTCTATTTGACTCTTCGACATTTAAATATCTAATGTCTCGATTCTGCTCATATGTATCTATTCGCTCGAAATTTCTATGCCAACTTCGTCTGCATATTTTTAACCAAATAATCTATATTTAGATCCATCGCAGTATATTTCTTTTGTTTGGAATGCAAAGTAATGATTGAGTAAATTTATTGAAATAAGTCGATAGCACTACCTACCTTGAACCTCATTTAAGTATTATAGAAAACTCACATTCATTCGGTACATTGAATATTTTGTATGAAAAATATGCACGCAAATGAACTCATACGTAAATATCGTTTGTTTCTCAAAGGCGACTCACAGCTCATTTCAAACATCTGAGGATATTATATCATATTGGGATAATTCTCTGCAAATCGCAATTTCAGCCTATTTTATGATATCCTAAAACAATCACAAAAAATCGTCCTGTAACCAGTCAACAACAGCCGACACATGTTCATGGATCTTCCAATTACCGCACAAAATACTCCGTGTTGCATAAAGTATGGACATCACATCGCCCCCTCTCCTTATATCGACTTCCGATCCACTGGCCAATTACGAGGGGCTGGAGACGGCCTGTAGGTTTTAAATTACCGGGAGTTTGTTAATTTGGCGATCGCCCGCCGTGTAACGCACAAGCAGGCCCTATCAGGCGCGGCTAATTGCAGAAGCAAAACACGATTAGGATTTCGAGACGTGTCTTTAATTAAGATTATATTAGTAGGGAAAACATTTTAGAGCCCCCTGTTTTGTAATATGTACGTGAAAAATAAATCATCCGAAACATCTTTCAAAACCAGACGCCAGTTTAATCTTGCCGAACCAATATTTAGGTTCATTAAATGGCCATTTAGGAGGTTCAGAATTCCAATTAAGAGAGCTTGCAATACGCCTTTAGTAATCATTAGGTAGCGCAACGGAATACAAATATTGATTTTTCATTAACCGTTTACATACGCGTTCCCAGGACTTTAATGACGCTACTAGATTTATGAGATACGGACATCATCTGCTATCTGGTCCGGGTCAGTGGGAGGAATCTGCTCCGCCCCAAAAGTCGATCGAGAATTTTAATTGAATTTTGGAAGTCCTCAGAATAAGTCCTGGCTCAAGTAATCACTGCGAACTCACTCTAAAGTTCAGTCCTTCCTCGATAATCATTGATACTATTTTCATGAAAGTCGTTAATTTATTATGATTGTAATGATTTGTTAAATGAATAATTGTCTGAAATTGACTGTGCATTTGACTCATCGTTTCCTCTTAAAGAACACTTTTGCTACTCTCTTTTCATTCAAATCCCGATTGCGAATATCACTTATGTTTATGGGCTTGTAAGAGATATCTGTTAACAAAAAAAATGAAAATAAATTATCAAAAAAATGTACGAACGTTTTTTGTTGGAAATCAATCCCTACGTTTTCGGAAATTTAGTGTCGGTTTGGAATTTGCTCCAGAAAAAGATTGATGTACTTGTAAAACCAATTTTTTTTAATTGTCAGACGTTACATTGTTAAATTAATACAATCATAACTGAACAATTTTCATAAAAACATTTACAAATTTAGTAATGCACCAAACTACGAGATTATAACGTTTATCATTCCCGGAGGAGGGTTATACTTTAAAATAAATGGTCTAAATTGTGTAAATGTATTTCTTGAATTTCTAACAAAAGGCTTGATATATTTCTCTCCATTATCATCAGACTTATCTAAAATTCAATCATTTCGTGTAGTCCAATATCAATATATCCAACACAATTTTTAAAGTTCAGAGCAATACATTTAGTGTCTTTTTCATCACGAATAGAAGAAAACAGGTTAATCAGCAGTTCTTTGAAATCTCAAAGTTCAGTATTTTGTACTCAGTGACAGTTGCAAATGGCAGTCTGCATGTTCAGATTGATACAGTAATCTTGAAATAAAATGTTTTTATAACATATTTAAATGATCTGAAACAAAATTAACTACTGTAAACATTCCATTTTTGACAGAAATCTGCACACATTTTGTATTTGATTATTCTATAAACTGATTATTGAACTTGAGAATATTACCCGCACTTCATTTGCCAAACTGCATAAAATAGTGTAACCCCTTGCTAATCTTGCGATCTTTAAAATTTATTTTTATTTATTTATGTTAAACTTTTACTCATCTTTCAACTATTTGTAGTTAAAATGACAGGAAGGGATTTTGGAACTCAAAAAAACGTGCGCAGATAATCTTTTTCCCCCTATGACATATACATTTTTACTGTTTTTTTGACTGGATAAATCTACATCTAAATCTAAATTTTGATAAGCTTGCATTACCCAGGTTACTAGTAGAATCTGTTCTATCAGTTTTCCCTTCGCATATTACCTCCTTGCGTTTTGCACCTGTAGCCTTCCTTCTGTTGCTCTGATTGGGAAGCCATTAGAATGAAACACGACGTCATTACAGCAAACGGAAGTCCGCCGAACACAATGGTGTCACGCACAGAACTCACATGCGTCCCCGCGGCGCGCCACCGGGCGGCGACCAGCGTTTAGCGCGGGCGAGTGGGATGCGTGCGGCGGGGGGCGTGGAGTCCCACAAGGTCCTCGCTCCGGCACTCACCTGACAGGGCCGCCCTTGGCCTCCCCGCCACACCCCCAGCGCCGCCCCCGTCCCCACCGCCACTGGCCAACGTCCCCGCCAATACCATCACCTCGCACCCGCCGCCCCTGCCGTTGCCACCCTCGTCCCCCCTCACCGACCTCCTCGCACCCTCCGTCCCTGCACCAGACACCAGCACCACTGTCGCGCTCCCCGCATTCCCGCCTGCTCCGCCTCCGTCCCAACCATCTCCGCTCACGCCCACGCACCTGCCCCTCCGCCCCTCGGCGCTGCGCCGGCCCACTCAATATAAATGCAAAGCGAGGGCGCCGCGGACGGGGTGGTTCGGCTATAAATATGGCAGGCAGCGGCGCGGACCGCGGCATACCACGGCGCGGCGGGGGGCGGGCGGCGGGGGCGGCGGGGGCGGCGGGGGCGGCGGGGGCGGCGGGGCGTCAAGGGGCTCCGCAAGGGTGTCGAGCGCCATTTCTCAGGCGACCGCGCGCCGCCCCCGCCGCCTCCGACGGGTGACCTGTGGTTTTACTTGAGAACAGGGGAGGATCCTTAATAAGCTTTTACTGCAGGCCCCTCCCGGTTAATGTTATCTTCTTTGTCCAAAAGATAGTAGGAAAGCATTGGAATTGATCTGAGGATTTCCAAAGCACGGGTGACATTCACGTGAAATTTGATGAATGAAATTATAAATGATGATTGAAATTCCATAAAGCAAAGTGATTACTCCCCATGCAGAATTGCTTCTTAAACTGTATATAAAATGTTCTATCAATAATTTTACCGTTTATTCTGAGATCCGGCCTTGTGCCATCCTCCACTGATGTTATCCGAGAACCGAAATAGTATTGGTGCGCGGCTATTAACTACATAATGCCCCTGGAGAATAAACTCATTCAGTGACTTGTGCAGGCCAGTACACTTCTTGTGTGCGAATGTTCTTCGACTGGCAATGACTAGGTGCGTGCATCCAGAAAGTGTGTTGAAGGTTAATAAAATAAGGACGCAATATTTCTGATAAAGAATTCTGGATATCAACCGTCATTCATATAACTCACGATCGTCCATCAATCACCGTTATCTATCCTCATGGAAATGTTTTTGAGTAAATTTAAATAAATGAACTCAGCATGGACTACAGTTAAGAATTAATTGTTTTTTAAACCCGTACAACATTGTTCTTTCTTTGATTTGACGCTCAGTGTTAATATTACAGTTTTGTGACAATAATATCCATTACGTAACTCATAAAACCAAGGCAATGAATGCCCAGGTAAATTATACTAGCATAACAATACTAAGACGAGAACCGGTGCTTTCAACGTGGTATGGACGTTGGCAAAATCGCCGCTGCGGACAGGACCCGAACCTGTGCGGGCAGAACCCATTGGATTTCAAGTCCAACTCCTTAACCACTCGGACACCGCAGCGTATCGAAAATACAAGGGCAGAGGCGCTGGTGCGGACGATCTTCTGTGGCGCTGTTTGATTTCAGGTGCTGAGGAGGCCAAGCACTGGAAGGAGACGGCGGGACGCCCGCGCCAGAAAATAGTTAAATTAAACGTCGGATAGATTAGTATGTATTCGGCTTCTGACGGCAGGTTTTTCCCCCTTCAGGGTTTTTTTTCCTGAGCCGTACCTTATGATCTCTTTTCCGCGGCTTTGATGCGATGGAGAGACCATTTGGGGTGAATACCAGAATTCGAAAGATTAGAACGCGAAAGGATGTAGGTATTGTAATGGCTTAAAGGCCTTCGGCCTAGCCACATAGGATCAAGTAATCTAATTTGTTTGTAATAATTACCTATTAAATAAAATAATAAATAATACTAAGACAAACGTGTAAGCAATATTTCGTATGTATGTAGTTCTGAATTCGCACTTGAAAGTTCTTAGACCGTTAGACCTTGGGTTCAGCTCCCCAAGGGGGCAGATTACCAAAACAAGCCAAATACCTGTGACATGATGGTTTGATTGATTGGTGAGACCGGGTGCGTCAACTGGTAGTCATCAATCACGTAAGTGCAATGCATGTTTTTTTTATCGTGAGAGGCGGCGGTGATCTTTTCCTGCTGAATGGTGATTTACGACGAAAATCCGGGAAAAGACTCCCCAAAAGATAATTAGAATGGCAACCAAGTGAAAGGAGAAAACGAGGCAGACCAAGACCAGGATGGAACGACCAGATCAGAAAGATAATCGGGAAGTGGAAATTACCTCCTGATTCCCAGAAGAACGTAGAAGACTGGAGAAGAAGATAAGACGCCGAAAGGCCGAAGTAGCAGTTAAGAAACTGGAAGAAAAGAAGAATAATCATCTGTACATATTCGCCACCCTGCTGACAACGCGGGCAAGTCGAGTGGCTCTCCGTAATGCAGCACACGGAGGCACATGTTCCAGGGAGAGAGGTGAAGGGAGGGGCAGGAGGTTTTTGGCCCTATGCACGTATAAGAAATAATTACATTTATTTTAGAGTTATAATCTTAACAAGTTATGTACTCCTTTAAATGTATTCCAAAACTGAGAAACTATAAATTTAGTGCTATCATATCGTGAAAGTTAAATCATAATTGTAATTGTAATTCCAATATGAATTAATTATTTGATTTTTATGATGAACTCACTCACGGTTGTTATTGTAGCGTTAGCATTTTATTGCATTCAAATGTTAATAAATGACTAAATGTCATTACTTTAATTTTATGTGTTAATTTATCACAGTTATATGCACTATTTTCAAAGCTTCATTCGGTGGTCATGTGGATCAACGTTACACCTATGAAACATTTTGAAAACTGCAGATTCTCTTGTCATTATAACAAAAGCTTGGACATCTAACTATATAATATTTTTTTCTTATTAATGCTACATTCTGCCTCACTCTTTCTCCATCTGAACTGGACAATAAATAATATTACTACAGTTTGTAGTAATATATTTAATCTTAATTCAAAAAGGAACGAATATGCAAAATTAGAATTGAACACCTCGATTTCCCATCTCGATCAGGTTTTTGCCCCCTTTCCCTGATCCATTGAGCAAATGCTGAGATGGCCCCTTGTTTTGCTTCTGGACGTAAATGTACCTTCACTATGCGCACTTTTGGTGATCTCTCCTTTTGCTTGTAATGGTAAGAGTAGAGGTAAGGGCGAGTTGCTATTTTGTTAGCAATACAGAAAAATCATACTCGCAATTCGTTTACCGATGCAAATAATTTTTCTATAACTCAGAAACGAAAATGACTATTTTTCAAATATTGATAATCTTGCGATTTTTAAAATTTATTTTTATTTATTTGTGTTAAACTTTTTCTCATCTTTCAACTATTTATAGTTAAAATGATGGGAAGGGATTCTGGAACTCAAGAAAACGTGCGCAGATAATCTTTTCCCCCCTGCGTCACATATAGTTTTTACTGTTTTTTTGACTGAATAAATCTAAACATCTCTGCATGCTAGGTGCGTTGACAACAGGAGTTGAAAAGAATAATGACACAAATTTGAAGAGTAAATGTGTTAGTAATCGATGGTGAAAGAACATAGGAATATTCATGAACTCATTGGTGGGGTCGTGCTCGAAGTCAAGACTGTCCAGTTGTATTTATCGTGTGCGACGAACACTGGGCCGAGTCCCTGATCGTGAATGAAGGGAAGGGCACTATTGATCAAGACGGGCGTTCGGCTATAAACACGGCACCACACGGTGTGGATGGTTAGAACATCTGGAGGTTAGTTGTTGGGCCAGACACCTCGTTTCTCACTTAACTGAGGTCTGGCGGCGGGGCGGCGGGTGGCCGCGCTCATCACAGTCATGAAGCAAGAGGACGATCACGCACTGGCACGCGGGGCTCGCCAATAGAGAGAACAAAGGATACGGACCTGCCGTCGAGTTGAATGCGCTGGGGAGGAACTACTGGATGAGTCATTTCAGGCGGTAAAATAAACACCCCAGTGTATTCCTCGTAATATTACCAATAAATAATTCCTTTACTGTTTTGCTCTCGAACGCATAGATTCACGTTGAATTATATTCTCCGATTTCGTTACAGCCTGTACATTATCGAAATTTCCAAGACTCGATGTCCTGTCGACTTGGAATGTCATTGACTTGCACGTGAACAGCGGGTACACTGCAATTTTGACGGCCGGCTGGCGGACTAAGGTCCTGACGGCCTAAATTCAGACGCGATGGCATGGCTGTAAGCGAAAGAAGGGTGGTGTAATTTGTATCTCAAGTCTGTCAATTCACAAACTTATGCTTTTTTTCTTTTGATTAGAAAGAAAACATTTTTTGTCGGTAATACTGAAAAAAATCTTCATCTTTCCGACTGATTATCAGTAGAGCTTTTACGTCGTTTTAGAAGACGAGACACTGCTAAGAAACTGCTGTGCAGAAACAAAGCATTTTTCAGAAAAATGCCGAAGAAAACATTTGTTCAACTGAGGATAATATAGAGGTGTATTATTTGTCACATGAACACAATTACCTTGTATATGTTGGTGTTTAAATACGTATTTTCACAACCGGTGTAGAAATTAAGTGTGAGACCATCATTATTGGCATAGGTGAAGCGAAACTAGTCTGTTTAGGCAAAGTTTCTATTAGAGAACCAACTCTTACTTGGACTTTAAATATTCAGGGCCCTTACGGTGAATAGTCACAGCCCATCTCGCGCAATTTGTAGGTAATAATTCTTTGTAGGTGTATTTAGATTGAATACTATTATCTCGTGAAGTATATTGCTTATTGTGAAGTTGTGGTAAAGAGAACCACATGAGACTCTGTTTGCAGAGAAAGGTACCGATTATTACAAAGATAGTTCAAATTGTTTTTCAAAACTTTATTTTGTGTATCACACGGAATTATTCTCTATAGACACATTCGCAAAACAAAACTATCGATGCAGCATAAATACCTCAGGCTCTTTTCCTATTTTTTCTCATAATTGTTAAATTGCGTGTTAGCATGTCCTGAAGCACAACTCCTCAATTCATTTTCAATTTTTAGCTTTGTTTCTGGATTTATCCATTAATATACTTATTTTCCATTAGTATACTTCTTCTCCATTAATATACTTCTTCTCCATTAATGTACTTATTTTCCATTAGTATACTTCTTCTCCATTAATATACTTCTTCTCCATTAATATACTTCTTCTCCATTAATGTACTTATTTTCCATTAATATACATACTTCTCTGTATCACTGGCTTAGGTGGCTAAGGACATCAACTGTGGTCACTGGAGTGCCTCTCACCGAGAGATCCTAGGGTTCCCGATTGCAGGATTTCCCACAACAGCTGCAGATAAAGCGCAGCAAGAATTCAGCCGCTGTTTGTAGGAGAATTGTATCGGACGGATGCTGTGATTGGTAGTTTTCGGTGGTTTTCAGGCCGAATGCTGGAGTCAGGCGAATGCTGGAGCAGTACCCTAACAGACGAGCCACGCAACGCGGTTTCTTTCCTTGCCCTATACTCTCCCCACATACACACACTTACACTTACATGCACTATACTACCGCAGACGCCGGGAAACAAGTCGGGAGTTTCGGGCTTTGACCGGCTGGAGTGGAGTGCTGCTGGTGGGAGATATCTGGTTGGGGATAACACCCCTATCCGATGTGTAGGTCGGCCCCGGATGTCGTCATCCAGCGGAGAAAGGTCATTGCCACCTCCCAACGAAATCACTCACCACACTTACGGGACTAATGAACGTCTCAGTTGGCTCAGCCGGAAACACGAAACAATCAAATTCTTTTACGAGGAATTCTCATCGCCAAGCAGAATTGTTTGAAAACAAAATCAAAATACTTATAGAGAGCAAATTGCGGAACTTTAATTTCATTTGATTTGTTTTCGTCAAAGACAGTAAAAAAAACTATATTTGATTTATGGAGAGAAGTATAATCGGTGCATGTGTGTTTGAGATTCAGAATCCCTTCCCCACACTTTTAATGTTCATGGCTAAATGATGAAAATAGTACCGACATAGCGAGGTTGGCAGCATTTGAAAACTGAAAATTATTGTCTCCGAGTAAAAAAACACCTATTTATGTCGGTAAAGAAACTACAGATTTTATTTGACAGTTTTGCTATCAAAATAGCAACCCAAATCCCAGGTTACAATCGTATCATAATTACTAAACAAAGCATGCGCATATGAAGCTATGCTTATGTCCAGAAGGAAAACAAGGGGTAAAGTTGAGCACACATTGGTTTCTGGACCAGTTGTCATAAAAATTGAAGTAACTGAAATTTTATTGTAGCGTCATCCTACACCACACGCCTGAGCCTGGAATATATAAATATAATTCAAAAGTAGAAAACAATTCAAAGAAACCTTTTGCTAGAAAAAATATGTATTTTTGGTTGGATGACCCCTGTTAATGCAGTTATGGTTCGAAAAAACCTGAAGGCATTGTGTTTTCTTTACTTTAATCACTATGACTAGAATAAAGTTAGACGAAAAAGATAATAAAGACTGGCCCTTGCAAATAACGCCTGGTATAAACAAACAACGAGTTCAGAATAACAGTTTAATGTGCCTCACCTATGTTTTGGCTGCAGAAAACAGGACGGCCCCTAGAACTGAGAGAGTCGAAAAAGAGCACTGAAACCATGGGTCATCCAACCGTTACGTATACGTATACAAGGAGCCAGGAAGTGGGAAAATAAATGTCAAAGGCTAATATAAATAATCTGTAGGTCTAATCTCCTATGAGTCTTAGCAGGTTCTACCCGCAGTACTTGATTGTACAAAATGTAAAAAACTACCATAATTAATGTTAATTTCTTTGAAAATATCGAAACTTCAAAGTATTCGAGCACTCCTTGGGATACAGATTCCGAATCGAACAATTCAGGACGCTTCCCCCCTCCCCCAAACACAAAACGACACGATCCTTCGCAGCACGTCTTCATCAAAAACCGCATCGTCGACTCACGCCTTGGTCTCCAGCAGCGCCTACAGCCTGGGCCCGGCCATCCCTCGCATAATTCGCCTCGCACGCCTCTTCACGCCGCGCCACGCCGCGCCGCGCCACGTCGCGCCACGCCGTGGCACGCCACGCCGTCCGAAAACGCGCGCCTCCCGCGGCGTCGAACCAGCGTTCCGTCGCGCCCCGGGGCGCGTTTATTGACAGGCGGTAATGCCTCGAGTTAAATGTTGCGTCAAGGCAGATATAAATCAATATATTAAGGAGCCTCCCTATTCTCTCATTCACACGATTTCATCATTTATTTTCCCCCCACCCCCACCCGCGCCCGCGCCCGCTCGTGGATCCCCGCGGTGGCCCGCGTCCGCCCGCTACACAATGAGCTGTCCGCCTGCCGTCCGGCCGCGCCGCGCGTATCTCTCCTGTTACGTCTCTATGCGGCAGGGCGCATTCCTCATGTCATTTTAAATAAAGATTCTAACACCGGGAGGCGACACTTGCGCCGCGTGGCGCGGGCCCGGCCGACCCGGGATGGGGAGGGGGAGGGGGGAGGGTGGAATGCCGGGAGGTTGGGGGGGGGGGGCAGGAGGAGACGAGAGTGGCCGGTGTGATGATGGGACGGTGAGGAGCTGGGAAGTAAGTGGGTTCGAGAGTCGAAAGAGAAAAGCGAAGTGCTGGACAAGTCTACAGAAGTTAGAATAGAATGAGAGGAGTAAAGAAGAAAAAAGGAACAGTTAGGGAAGAGAACTGGAAGAGATGAAAAAGGAGCTAAGTCTCTTGAAGGGAGGAGACCGGGGCTTGAAGGATTAGAGATGTGTGGAGGTAGAAGTGGAAAGGCTGATGGAAGAAGAGATGAGGTAAGACGATGAACATGCTGATAAGAAGATAAAGCGAGAAACCACGAAAATGCGAATACTGGGAAGTAAGTAAAGGAGTAAATGAGGAGTCTAGCAAATAGCGAAACGGGAATTACTGAGATATGGGTGAGAAGAGCGAGAAAACAGAGGAGACAAATAGTAGATAAGTTCTCGAGTTGAAAAATCAGGGAAACTGTGAAGCAAGAGGAGGTGGGGATTGTCGAGATAAATATTTGAAAACACATGTATTCAGAAGATGGGTTTCTGGATGTCATGAGGCCAGGTTGTAGTCTTGCTGGAAAATAAGTAGACGGAGAACTGAGAAAGAAAGATTATGACCTGGATATTTGGAGATAAGGATACGTTTGTGGAGGCTGATGAGGATGTTTGTATGATGAGATGAGGATGTAATCCGGCCGGGATTGTCGAGGCAGGAACGTGTAAAGCAAAGCAGTAAGGCAGCGGAAAGTCGAGATGAGGACGAGAGGACGACGGAGGAGACGGGAATGTGAGAGGCGACGGAGGCAGCGCGTGGTCGTGCGCGTGTGTGCGTGCGTGCGTGAGCGTGCTTGGCGCCGCGGGGAGGATGGGGCGGGGAGCCCCGCAAATATAAATCACGACAAAAAATGGCTTGACAGCGCTCGAGCTCCTGTCCGGGCAGCGCGCACCGCTACGCCCGTATAAAGTGTAACGTATATTAACTGCCTTATAAAAGAGCAGGAATTAATTAACCTGCGCGAAGCCTCGGGCGCTCCGCTCCTTCTGTCTCTTCCTCTCCCCCTCCACTCCACCCCGCTCCTCCATGTTCACTCCCCACACCTTCCCGCCCCGCTCCGAAACGCTCCTCTCCTCTCCGCATCACCCCGCTCCGCCCGCCTCATTCCGGGCCCCGCCCCACACCTTCCCGTCCGGCTCCGTCCTGCCCCGACACGCTCCTCACCTCTTCCCCTCACCCCGCTCCGCTCCATCCCTCCCCACACCATGCCGACACCCTCCCTTACCTCTGTCCCGCTTCCCTTCTCCCCTCTCCCACCACCCCGCTCCACACCGCCCCGCTCCTCCCTGCTCCACTCCGACCCGCTCCCTTACTACCTCCGCCCCGCCGCCTTCCTGTCCACCACATCCCGTCCTGCCCCACTCCGCCCTCGTCCGTCACACTCTCTTACCTCCATCCCACCGCTCCCATCTCCTCCCCGCCGCACACCGCCTCGCCCCGCACCAACCCCCTCGCGGCTTTACGCTCCGCCTCCCCTCGCTCCCTTGCACCCCGCACCTTCCGTTATACTTCGATCCACCCCTACAAGTTATGTTACTCACCGTCCCACCCCACCCCTCTCCGCGCCCCAGCTCGCTTCTTTCCGTCCCGCTTCGCCCCGCTTCGGCCCGCTCCACCAACCTCGACCACGGAGCTGTCCGAGTACGGATGAAAAAGACGCAGTGTGGTGGGTCGGGGAGAATGAAGAATTGACATGGGACAAGAATATGAAGTCCCGGATAATTATGATGAAAGAAGATTATATGAGGAGAGGATCAGGCTAATGGGATGTGACCAAGTATCAAGGTTCTGAGAAAATAAAAAACAATGGGAGTAAATACTGAAAAATAATATCCTTTGGTAGACGAAAAAAAGAGATTAACAAAAAATACATAAAGACGAAACGTAAAGCCTCTATATCGAACAAATACCTGTAACTGATAATTACTTCAGATTAGGTGGTTTATCTTACAACCGATATGTTGATAAATTATCTCCATAAACAACTCTCGTCCTGTGTATCTACATAAAGAGCTTCCACTTTCTCATAAAACTGACTTGATACCTTACGTAGTTACAAAAACTATTGGTAGGTGACGGTATACGAGAGAGAAATAACCTCTAACAGAAATGGAGTATTTCAAAAAATCCCAAAAAGTGTTTCATTTTGAAACGGTTGAGATGCGGAAGTGTATCTTCGGATTAAACTCAACAGCGAAGACAATCTGAAAGCGAGTAAATTACCAGGGATATGCAAATATTAATTCACACAAAAATAAAAAAAAAATAAAATAATTTGAAGGATCATGGAAGATTTGAGGATGAATAGGCGAATACTTAACTAAACTAGAATCATTATTATCATAATAAGAATAATAAATATTATATTTATAGAAATGTAATAAAATTATATTATTATTATTGTTATCATTATTATTATTATTATTATTATTATTATTATTAGAAGAAGAAGAAGAAGAAGAAGAAGAAGAAGAAGAAGAAGAAGAAGAAGAAGAAGATAAAGGGAACAAGGAGTTTTGGTCAAAGAGAGCTAACAACGAATGAGAGCAACGAGGGCAGGGGTAAATGAAGGGGAGTGAAAGGCAAATCGCTGGTGGGCGGGGCGTCTGAGAGAGGGAGAAGGAGAAGAAGCAGAAGAGGTGCCAAAGAGAAGAGTTGAGGGACCGGCTGCGCCGCACGCGGCGACGCCGTCACGACGACGCAAATTGGATTCGCCCTGGGAGATCCGGCGCGTCGCCCCCCCCCCCCGGCATCTGCCTGCCTCCCCCCCCCCCAGGGCGGAGCGCGGGCGCGGGCGCGAAATGAGAAAAACTTCGTTTGCTAAAGCGTCGGACACCCGCCCGCCTGCGGTGATGCGGCTCAAGACGCAGTGAAGCCGTCGCACTTGTACGCGGACAAACACGCCACACCTCTACCTCATTATTGATCAGTGGTTCTGGGCACTCAAACGTTGGCAATGTTCCCGAAAGTGTAGTGCATGTTTTATCGCTGGATATTGCTACGATCTCCCGCTGGATTATGAGATCCGGTTCCGACCTACAGGTCGGCTCGCGGGGTTTTCACCAACAAGGTATCTCCCACCAACGACACACCGCTTCTGCCGAGACAAGCTCTAAGCCCCCGACCGGTTTCTCGGAGTGTGTGTGGTTTAGTGCATGTTAGTGTAAGTGTGTGTGTAAGGAGTAAGGATAGAACTAGGAAGAGGTAGGAAAGATTGTGTGCGGTCCGTGATACCTTTGTCAGGGTACTGCTCCGGCATTCGCCCCGTGTTGATCTGAAAAACACGAAAAACTACCTATTAGAGCAACTGGTCGCTAGATTTCTCCTCCAGACAACAGCTGAATTTGACTTAGCTATGTAACTAATATCGAAAAATCCATTCTTGACTCAACATCGCGTGGAGAACAAAAGTGATATTTGTAGTTGTACTATACAATACATGGTAAATAACGAGAAGGAACCGCCTCCTTATCGTGAGAAAACTGAGAACGACAAAGGGAACCTACAAATGACAAAGCGCATATCATGTGCACAAAACTAATAAAGTTTTGTCACTTCGCTACGCTTTCCAAATAGACACGAGACTCCGATTTTTGCAAGGAATATTAAACAACCCTTTAAATTGTCCATCGCATAATTTTCAAAAATCTTTAGACCCCGTTGTCCGAACTGCAAAAAAAAATACACACCGTGTCAATTATTCGATATTTTTAGTTCTAGCCTTTCGTTCTCCAGTCACACGGCGTATTTTTTTCGATTCTGTTCAGTGATAAGTTCTAAGTAAACTCTAGTAAATATATACTGGCTGTCTTCAATGGATTCAAGCGTTTCAGATAGAGTAGTGAGTAGGTAAATTGCGTAGGTGCAACCTAGACAATTATCATCCACTAAAAGTAAAACTTTTAAATATGTATTTATTTGCGGTTTGTTCCCATGGGAACAATTGAGTGAATTTGCATAATCTTAGAAAATACTTTGGAGGGGTACTCCAATACTGACGGCACTCCATTAGGAACTATTGTGTAGAAGATATACATTGTCAAACGTTACAAGAACTGATGCACGAAATTAAAAATTAAATCATTAACGCAAATTTGTACTTAAAAACATAAACACATAATTACATAAATAAATAATTCACAATATAGATGATAGATCTGCAGGGTATTATCGTTGAAACCGTATGATTGCTTCATGATATCAAATAGGTTGAAAGCGTGTCTATTGAAAGGATTGCATTGAATATATTGAACATATTGAATTTGCAGATATTTTGGAGCGGTCTTTTTCATTTCTTCTTTAATAGCAGTAATCTGCAAGACTTTGAGTATTATTGCATTAGGTATGTACCATGAGAAAAAGTGAAATCCTTGAGAATAATTCTATGCAACTAATGGTTTTATTCGAAATAGCGCGGCTACTAGATTGTTATTAACTTTGATTGCGTTTAAACACTGTGAATGACTATGGAAAATTTCTGGAGCCCAGATTTTGGCTTTTGCCGAGATCGTTTGAGAATAAAAATGCAATTGGCTGAAAACATCCAAACATTTTAATGCAAAATAATTTTGAAGTAATTTTGTTTATAAACACAGAGTAAATTTTCCCCGCAAAACAGTTACGCACATGTGAATTGACATATTTAATGCATTGGTCTGCACCGGAACAATTCCAGAAATTTTCAGAGCAGCTGCGTTGAAGCCGCTCTTAAAAAATTGAAATATTTTTAGATGTTTCAAAAGCTTTTTACGTCATTGGAATAATATTTTACGTTCAAAATTACCATCGTAAGGAATTTGGGATATTTTTCTGAATTGGTTGTGTTATAATTTTGAACTACTATCGCAGAGAGTATAAATGCTGTGTAGGAATGTTGAGATATAATTGTTTCACCTTTCCGATTCATTGCCACATTGTCATTGCATGAAAGACGTTTCTTTCTCGGAGGGCACAATGTGTAATAATAGCGAAACTCTGTTCCAAACATTTTCTTGTTAATCAAATACGATTGTTTTTACCTGTGTATTTCCCTTGTGTACTGGTTATGGCAGAGATTCCAGAATTTAAGAAAAGGTGTATAGAATACACTTCTTCCTGTTGTACGTCACACAGTTTTTAACTGTTTTTGACGTTATATAAATAAAAGCATATGTTTACATAACTTTATCCACATGACACTTTTTAATCATTCTATTATCTACTTTCGTGGTCCCTTGAAGATGTTCGAGAAAACTAAAAGGTATTGGTTTGAATTTTTGGTTTAGAACCAAATTATCATCACATTAATTGGCTATGATATTGATGTTGTCATTGTTGCATTTGTCTAATCCCCAACCAAGGAGAAATAATACCAGGAGGTGAAAGTGTACATTCAGTGATAAGAAGTAAGAAAATAAACAAATAAGAAAAACCTCAATAGTACAAAAAGTAAAGACATCGTGTTTCACAAACCGAATGAAAATAATTCGGAAGTAGTAATATTTTGAAGCGGTTAACCTACTTGTACAAACAACCTTTTATTGTATTTTAGACAATCAATTTAAACAGAAAATACACTTCTCAATTCATGAAATCATTTTATCTGCTCAAGTCTAAGAAATTTGTCAGAAATGCGGCTCCCTAGTTTAGACTCTTCAGGTATAATTAAACTTCTTTTAACCTTCGGGGTTACATATGATCAATTTTTAAACATATGTATTCATGCGGACGTCTGCGTACCAGATAATTGTAGGTTTGTGTGGCAATAATATAGGGACTCGAAACGTCTCAACAATGTAACTTTTGAATTAAATTCTATAAATTTTAGCTGATTTTTGTTTCATGATTTGAAAACTCTATTTACTACGTCAATTGATCTCAATTTTTAAAATATAATAAAATGTACTTTATAAAATTAGATTAAACGAAAAAAGACAATTTTGTAAACAGCATATGTCATCTTCGTTCCGATAGCTGCTCTATTGAATCTTTGGTTGAGAAAGCGTCTAAAATAAACCCAATGGTTTGAAGGTCTTGGTAGAAACATTCATTTGTACCTCCCAAGATGAAGAAAATTGGCACTGAGCAAAATTTTAACAAGACAGGAGAACAAATAATGTTTAGCATCCGTTTCTACGGGCGTACACCATTTCTTTCTCTGTATTTACGAGTCGACGGTAACGAAAGCGAAGTGATTTGCGAGGCATGCCCGAATATAGGTTGTCGTATGGTGTTCTCAGTAAACGAGAGCTTTGTTTTGTTATGCACACACGTGTAGGATGTGAATTTACTCATAATCGTTTTAACTACACAATTTATGTGGCCACATCATCATTACTCTTCTCAAGCTTAGGGAAAATAATCAAATACAAAAACAAAATGAATTTACTGCGTACTCAAGAAACGTCTCGTCCCGTACGGTTACGTTAAAACGTTTTTCTCAAACGAATCAAATTGTTTAAGGAATCGAATCTATATGATAATTCGACATATTGGAAATGTTTATTACTCATATTGTCAAGGGTACGTTTTAGGATTATTATTCTCACACACGTGACTCAACATTAACACACAATAGAATAAGAACTAATTACCAAACAATCGAAAAAAGCCAGACGAGAGTAGATGCAGACACGAAACACTCTCATCAGAACCGTAGTCCGGCCCCCGCAAGCAAGCAGCTCAACTCCAGTGGACGGCACTTAGAAGTTTGACACTGTCGTAATTGGTGCTCGCGCCGGAGCACCCGCTTCCATTCGGAGGTGAAGGCGTGCAAGAAAAGGGGAAGAGTGAGTTCCTTCCCCAAAAAAGGTGGGAAGTTAATGCCCCGCTACCCGGCATGCGGTCCCGAGAACTCAAGAAGTGCCACCGTGCACTCCCCACTGGGAGGTCATTTCGATCTGCGGTCGTCATCACGGTGCGACCAAATGACGAAGAAGGTGGCCAAAATGCCACCGAGTGTACGCTAATTATTATTATTATTATTATTATTATTATTATTATTATTATTATTATTACAATTATTACTATTATTATAAAAAATCTCAGAAATATAAAGAACCTTAATTTATCTTGATCTCTTGATTGGATATTACTTGATGAGTTCTTCAGTTTAGGTCAGAGAAATGAAACAATATTCAAATTGTGAAGCCAACTTTTTAACGGATTTTTTTCGGAGCTGACAAATATAGTGCTATTTCTACTCGTACGTAATGATTTCCTTACAATGTGTACATGTTAAAAGGTGCAATCAGAAACAGGCACCACGAGCGTTTAGTTACAAGTATTCTTACCTTCATTATGAATTTTCAATATCATTTTATACTATCCATGTGTTACATATATAATTTAGTGAGTAATTATAAAATAAACTTTGGTGTATCAGTTGAGAAAGAATCAATATTATGACAATCTACGAGTCATGTTGCGCTTAAACAGCCTTTAGTGCACTAATACCGTCTCGAGAGTAGGCTGAGATGTGACATATTTATAAATAAGTGTTGTAACACAATATTTGACAAATTTTTCAATAATGGATGTTCCTTATGAAGATAAGTTACAAATGTGTAATGTAGAATTTTGTATATCTAGTCACATTAATTGAAATGAGAAATGAACTCTAACTACCTAAACCAATGTATATAATTTCAAATTAGTCTGACAATAGGTTTGCTTGATTAATTACTTTTTGTTTCATTAATTGAAATTCATATAAAGCAAAACAAAATGCTCTAAGATTTCAATTCGAAAGTAATATTTAAGAATTACTGTTATTCGGTAAGTTTCGTTTGCATTATGCCACTGATAAATGTAGGCGGAGGACATAATTTTCGTTCTGACCTCCCCACTACTTCCTCTTGGGCTACCAGCAGCCACCTTCCTTTTGTGTACCAATAACAATAGATTACAACTCGTATATATCGGCTTAGGTTGCTCAGGGCATTAACTAATGTTAGTGCGGTGCCTATGACCGGGAGATCCTAGCATTTGAATTCCAGCGGTTGCAGGGTTTCGAAACTAGCTACGTAGCTAGGGAAGAATTCAAGCGACGGCTGCTCTGATCGGTAGTTTTCTGTGGTTTCTCCAATCATCACCAGGCGAATGCCGGAGCAGTACCCTAACAAACGGGCTACGGACCGCGCGCGATCGTTCCTTCCTCTTCCACGTCCTATCCTCACCCTTTATATTAACACACACTTACATGCACTACACTATACCACAAGTCGGGAGACTGGTAGGGAGCTTAGAGCGATTGGGATAGTGCCCCTCTGGTTGGAAAAATCCCCACTAGACGACGTAGGTCGTCGCCGGATCTCGCCTTACAGCGGAGGAAGATCACGACAAAACATACACTACACTTACGGGACTATTGACCTTAGCAGTTGACGCACCCGGAATCACTAATCAAGCGTTCGCTTATTTTTACTGTGCTGGGAGGAAACATACGGTGGCCGAGGCCATTGGCGGAGAGGGGGGCTTAGGAGAAAATTAACCGCTTAAGAAAAGTGCCTCTATTATAGTAAAATGAACGAAGCAAGATGTGCATATGAATTTGTACCAAGCCTTCTACGTTTTCTACTAAATGATAGTATCTCCATGAAATTAGTCACAATCCAAATATTTTTCATGATCGATTGTCATGTTGGATCCGGCATGTTTTTTTATAATTTTATTACAAGATTTTAAATTAGTGAACCCTATATAGATGTTGGTAATTCAAGTCGAATTAATTGGAGGTTTTGGCCACATTTTCTTTGTGTGGTCACACAGTGGTAGCATGGATCCACGCTTTTTCTACTCTCACCATCAAAACGTCGTTCTTTATAAATAACATTTGTTTCTGAACCACGAATTCCAACGTGTCTAAATGGGTGTAGCATCCATCAGTGTTTTCACCGCTTTCCAACCACTCGGTTACGCCTTGTAGAGATCTCTTCTTGTGTTACTTGTTAAGTGCCTACCGTTAGTTGTTAGTCACCTTGCGATGGTTCCAAACACGTTTTTTTCTCAACGACCTCACACTGTATAAAAACGCAAACGATAATAAAAGCAAAATACTTACGTAATCTGTAAGCTTGAAACTTATAATAAATTGTAAATAATAGTCTTTATGAGATATGAATCTTTATTAAACCTATATTAAACTTTAATTGGTGACTTTAGAAATAAAAACTATTGCCTCAGAAAAATTGCTGCAATATTACCATAGGCTTGAGTTGAATTCTTAATGAGAACTCCTTAAAAGCTCAGGCACCCGAAATGATTTCATATTCATAAGTATATAGTATTATTCAAATGTATGTTGTATAACTTGTGTGTTATAAACCTTTTATAAATTTGCGCATGATTCTAATGTTACACCATCATTATGTTGAACAGAAGATGTAAATAACATTACTTCAATGTAGCTTCGATTTGTTAAAAATATAGCTTCACTATGCGCACGTTTGGGTGAGCACTCCTTTTGCTAGTTTTAGTAGGGCCGGAAGGAGTAATTATTTTATTAGTAATGACATATGTCTGTTCATTCAAAACTAATTCATTTGTCGATATAACTAAGTTTTCTATTACTCGGGGGCAAACATTTCTGGTTTTCAAAAGTTGTTAACGCATTGCAGGCGTCTTTATTCATCACTCAACTATATAAATATAATAAAAGTGTAGGAAAGCATTTCTGGGTCCCAAGAAAACGTGCGCAGATTGAACGTGTCCTCCATACGTCCCAAATAGTTTTCACGGTTTTTTGATGATAAATAAATCGAATCTGTTATTTTTCTGAATGGTGTTCATAAAACCAAGAGAATTCAAGAAATTAAAGTAGCAAAATACAATACAAGACACATTCATTATTTAATACAAACCAATTTGCGATATAATGAATGTGCAACGACGAGGACAACGACGACAATAAAAAAAATACCTTCAACACGGAAAATATATAACAAAATTGTGAGAATGCATTTTTAACGAAAAAATTAAATACATCTTATAGTAAGCATTAGACAATTATATTGTCATTTCGTTATTATATGTCGCAATCGTGTAATGACAATGCATACCCATACATTCACTAGATACATGCGTAGAGAGAGTCAGTCTCAAGGGCTTGTACTTGTATTTAAGAAAAGTAAATAGTGAAACTCGTCATAATATCTATAAGATAATTAATGATAAATTAAAATATGACGAATTAGACAAGTTCATACAATTCAGGGTAAATGTGATAAGAAACGTGATGATGGGTGTATATACGACGCTAAGAATAAAAGATGTAATTTATAGTAACTATTTATAATACTTTTCAATAGTAAATTGAATAAATAATTTATAAAAGAACATTATTGGAGAGACAAAAAAACTTAGTATGGTGAAATAGGGAAAAGACAAGCATCGAAATAGCATTGAACATGCTAATAATCAAGGTAAACAAGACAGTCGAGTGCAAGAAGATTAAATTCAACTAAAAATTCAAGAGAACGCATTGTGTGCAAAGACTGTTAATAAAATTTTGGAAAACCCAGACAAACTCCCTGAATGGCTCACACGTGGCATCACTTATGTGGAGGGAGACAGATCTTTTGTGAAGAACTACAGGCCAATCATTTGTCTGCTAGTATTGTACAAAGTTATAACTGTAGCCATTGCTAACAAAATGTACAGACACCTAGCGAAGAACCATTTGTTGCCAGTTGGACACAAAGGATGTCGTAAAGGTTTCTATGGCTGTAAGAAAATCTTGCTACTAAATAAAGTAATCTTACAAGGTGTAAGAAACCCCAACGTAATTTAATTATGGCTTGTATTGACTACCAATACACATTGACTGTGTACCACACGATTGGATTTTGAAGACCCTGGGGATCTATCGATTTAATCCTAGACTTATTGAGTTTTGCAAGACTAGTACGATAACATGGAGTACCAGGTTACTAATACACAGCGGAAAGAAAGCAGTAGAAACAAAAAATATTCATTTTAACAAAGGAACTTTCCGAGGATGTTCGCTATCCCCTCTATTTTGCATTACTTTTATCCCACTATCTAGACAGTTGTCGCACACTGACTTTGGTTACAAGCTCCATTACCAGCATCCCATTTGTTTTACATGGATGATCTTGACGTGTTTGCTAAGAATGAAGCCCATATGCTGTCACCAATGCTTTAACAATGACATCTTCCTAAAGTGTGGTCTTGACAAGTGTACGAAAATCAACTTAAAGAGAGGTAAAGTGACAATGTCAGAGAACATTGAAGTTGTTATGCACACTGTGATTCAAGGTAAAACAATTAGCTAGGAATTGATGAATGTGAGACCATTTCGAACGACACAGTGATAAGGAGAATTCGCAGGACGTATTACGGAAGACTGAGTCTCGTCTTACAGTCCACTCAAAACTCCACAAATAAAATAACTTCACTAGGTAGTTTGGCGGTGCCTGTAGCCGAATACAGTTTCAGACTGAGCAAGAAATTCGAATCAATGTCCGCAAAGCCTGAAAACTGTTTACAAACTAGGGTTGCCACCTTGCCAATTCCAGAAAACCGGAGACCGCTGCGACCGGGGGGGGGGGGGGGTAATTACTGAAACCTAAAAAGAAATTGACGCAGACTTTTATTTATTTCTTTAAAATATATTTACATATCTTTGGTCATCGTGGAGTTCCCACGAATCACAAATGTACCTTTATCTTAATGTTTCCAAGAAATAATTTTCTAAGAAAAAACGAACGAAAATTCGATCTTGTTCAAAATGAAGATATCGAATAGCATTCCCGGGGCATTATTCTTGAAACTGTTGCGCGATGCGATTCTCGCATAATCGCTAGATGCTGTCTCTGTCTGATATGCGTAGAAAGAAAGAGACAGCGGATGGCGATAACACGAGAATCGCAAGACCAATTTTCCTGTTCTGCTCTTTATCTTTCTAATGAAGAAGGAAAGGACAGATTTCTGATGAAATAGAACAAGCTTTAAATTTTAAGTTGAAAAATCTATTTATGTTGTAAAAAATTTGAAAATGTATTGAAATTGAAAAAAAAACGGAGATAATTTTTCAAAAACCGGAGACCGGAGATGAAACTCAAAAACCAGAGTCTCCGGTCTAAAACCGGAGAGGTGGCAACCCTATTACAAACCATCATGTCACCCACCAAATATTCCTCCGGACAGCGAAAGAATTTGTCCTAACTATGAAGCTAGAATCGAAAATCTTGTACCATCGGGACTCGAACCCTAGGACCTCCCGGCCAGAGCCACGGCAGAGTCATCAGCATCTGAGCTTAAGTCAGCCGGTGTGTGGGGACTCGAATCGTTGGCCCCGCTGTAGAACCGCTTCGGAGTCGCCGGCGATGCTGGTTGCGAGCTGCAGCCCGAGCACAGGCAGCGCCGCCCTCGGCGCGCCGGGGAGTCGGCGGCGGCGCGCCGCGAACCAATAGGTCGCCGTGAAAATCGTCACAATCAAGATGAAAAAAGACACCGAGTGTTTATCCCGCCCGCCCCCTCCCCTCGCTCCGCGCCGCGGGAGGCCGATGCTCCGCCGCCTTATAACTTTATTATTCCCGCGCGAAGACGCAGGCGGCGGCGGCGGAGCGGACGGGGCGGGGGCGGGGGCAGCGGGAGGCGGAGGCGGAGGTGGGAGTGGGTGCCGAGGCAGCGGTGACGGCGGCGAAGGCACAGGCGGGGATCGAGATGGAAGGGATGGTGGAGGCTGTGCAAGTGGCGGCGCTGACGTGCACGTCGGTGGCGGAGTAGTCAGAGGCAGTGGCGGGTATGGAGATGGAGGGAGCGGAGGCGGGGGTGGTGGTGGAGGCGGAGCGGAGGCGAGGGCCGGGCAATGGTGAGAATGGGAGCGAGGAGGGGGCGGAGGCGGGGGCGGAGGCGGGGGCAGTTGCAGAGGCGGAGTGGGCAGGGACAGTGCCTGGGACGGAGTTGGAGGCGGGGGCTGCAGTGCTGGCGGAGGGGGAGTTGGGGGGCGCGGGAGCATGGCGGCGTGACGGCGGACACGACTAACAAAACGAGAGGACGACAGCAGACAATGTGGTTAACCCGCGAAGCCGACGCCCGGAGGGGGTGGGGGTGGGGCCAGGATGACGGCGGTCGTCGTGGTTGGGCTGCAGCATTTTCCATTCTTTCAGTCTTCTAATATTTCCTCCTCATTTTGTGGCTTCCTCCTTCATCTTTTTCTTCTTCTTCTTCTTCTTCTTCTTCTTATTATTATTATTATTATTATTATTATTATTATTGTTATTATTATTATTATTATTATCATTATTATTATTATTATTATTCATTTTCTTCTTCTTATTATTATTATTATTATTACCATTATTACTATTTTCCTTTCATTATCAGCCTTAGGCTATTTCTGACCAGTGAATTAAGTGGAGTAACTTCATGATTTCAACCAAACTATTATACGGGAACGTGAGAGTAAGTCTCAAGATTTCCTGTATTTTACACTTTTATCAAGTTTATACACACTTAGATTTATATCTAATTTGCTACGATCGGTTTGGAAATACGATTAGCACATATTCAGATGTAGAGAGTAAAACTGCTCCCTGATTGTGTGTATACAAATCAATCGATAAAGCAATCAATAAGAAAACTATAATAGAAAAATATTTAAACTACGTGGACAAAATTACAAAGGAGTATAAGAAAATGTATTAATATGGTACATTGCGAAATGCATGCTTACGAAAAAAATCAACAATCAGATTTATGGAATTATTTTTTTAATAATCCTGAGATTATCATAAACAGTCAGCGAAAATTCTTCATTATTCATGTTTGTGTTCAATTTAACGTCCCACCAATTTGTCTTGATAAAACAACAACCCCTAACATTCAGCATTGGTGCAGTTAAAGTAAATATGAATTTTAAAAGTGAAATATCACTTTCAATCAGTTCCTGTTTTCTTGATACATATATCTATTTAATTATTACTGATTTTATTTCGCTGTTCCATTTGACTCGGTGACATTTAACACATTTTACAAGAACGTAATAAGTGTCAATTATGTAATTATTTTTATATTTCTATGAAGCAATAGAAAAAAACAATACAATTGAGAATATTGGCAGAGAAAATGGATTGAGTATGTTTATCGCTAAAAGAGTATAATACTAACAGAGTATATCTGATCACCCGATTATTAAAATTCTAACAAGATTCTAGTAATTGTAGAAATATCTTCACAGGATAGCGTTGCCGGCCATTTTTGTGCAGTACTCTTATCAAGGTAGTAATATCTTTTGCAGTATTCTTATCACTAGAGTGCAGTATTCTTAGGCCTAAAGTGCTTAGGTATTTCGCTAGGTCTTTATAGTCCCAAGAGTCCCATTCACTGCACCAACTGTCGCGACTCTCCAATTTGTGAATCTCTCGACCTCTGTCTGAAAATTACATTTCGGTAATTTTTTTTTCGATGGAAATGAAGTTCCAATATCAAGGGGACTTGCATACCCAAGCCCAAAACAATGTCATCGAGAGATGTTTTTTAACGCCGTGGTGTCTTTTTTTTTTTTTTGCAAATGGTGCTTCCGGTGTAAGATTGTTACCGTACGGGACATCCCAGGAGGTATATTGTTCCCTTAAAGTAATTGGGTAGTGATTGATTGTAATGTTATACATTTTCATTTCAGTCTAACAACGTACAAACTCATTAGTAGACCTTGAAATCACATGAAGCATGTTTGCTATCATGTGAAATCTTACTCAGTCCATGGGCTTCCTCGAGCCTTCAACCCCTTTCTCTCATTCCGACGCTCAGCATCGCTGGCTCCGCCGCCCAAAAAGACGACACGGGGCGGGTGAATGAAATGCAGGTAAGAAACAGACCGGCGACGACGAAGGCACGTACATGAGCCAGCAGGGATTTGGTTAGAGGTAGATGATATTAGATTACTGGTGCAGGAAACAGTGCTCTCAATTAGAGAATATTCTAATATTTCTGGGGTCGAACCCTTTGATGCCAGAAAAAATGGTGATGTTTGGGAAAATAAGTCAATTCAATGTGTAGAATGTGACACTGATTTTTTAAGATGTGACTAGGATTCTTGAATTAATGTAAACTAGTTTTTACAAGAATTAATGGTTTTTGAATTCAGTCTTTGTAAAATTTCAGTAACAGCCCTCAGACACCACAGTAATTCTGATTTCCACACGCATTATTCTAGCTTTCAAGACTTTAAGAGAATGTCAAACGTTTAAATATAGACCTTTCAGCAAAAGTCAAACGAAATTTACTACATTCATGTCACAAATAATGAACTGATTTTGTTCTTCATCCGCTCAACTTGACGCAGCACCTGCCCCAGACGAGTCCGGCTGATTGATTGAAAGATTGACTGATGTTTCCAGACACTGATGATGACTGATGTCCAGACACAGACTGATGTTTCATTAGCCTCGTCAGTGTACTGAATGTTTAATTTCGGGGGTGGTGGTGTAATATATAATAATATACAGTGAAATAGTATCCTCTTTCTGGGTGGTGTGATCGGGCGCGGACTCATATGTCGAATTGCAGACTGATCCTTCAGGTATCTTTTCCAGAGGCACCCCGCCCCAGCCGGGACAAGCTTTAATCTCCCAACTGGTCTCACGCCAGTGTTTGTGCATTGCTCGTGTATATGTAAATAAGGGGACATGATAAAACAAGGAAAAGGTAGAATGTGTAGGTCTGTGCGGTAGTGTAGTGCATGTAAGTGTGTCTACAAGTAAGTGATGAGGATAGGGCAAGGAACAGGAAGGAAAGATCGCGCGCGGTCCGTGGCCCGTTGGTTAACTAACTGCTCCGGCTTTCGGAGAAACCCCGAAAAACTAACGATCCGCTAGGATTCTCCTCTAGACAGTGGCTGAACTCGCCCTAAATATATAGCTAGTACTGGTAATTTGCTTCCGTCAAGACTCGAACCCGAGTATCTCCCGGTCAGAGGCTCCGCACGGACAACGGTAATACTAGCTACGCGCTAACTCTGCCTGTCAGATGAGTACGAGGAAGCGGTTGTCCCAAGCATCGTCAACTCAGATTGATTCGTCATCGTCGTATTGTGCGGTGAGGGCGCGGCCCAGTGTCACGACGTCTCGCAGCTCCGGTGAGGAGTCCGGTCCTTAAGCTTCTTCACGGCCCTCGCGAGGCTTTCAAAGCTTTGAGTAGACGGAGACTCGAGATTTGACAGATTGGGCTATTGATGCGTGGGCGAGGGGCAGTTGTAACCATAATAAAAGAAAGTATACTGTCTCTTCCAACATTTGTATTTTCTTTTGAATGTATCCTAAGGTGAGTGAAGACGTCGAAAGCATATTTTTTGAAATAAAATTTTATTTGTTAGAAACGTGTCTCTTCGAACTACAATGTTTTGTTGTGTGGTGTAGTAATGAAAATGCCATGATGATTTTTTAAAATAAATTATGTTCAGAATAAAAGACGTAGATAATTGATGAATATTTTGATAAAATTAAATATTCCACTCAAACAACACTATTTCCGAACTCTTAAATTGCATTTATAAATATATTGAGACTGCTACAATATCGTTTAGCCTACAGTATTTAAGTTTATCCCTTGTTACTAGTGATGTGTAAAATTTATTCCGTTTAAAACTAAACAATTTCTTTAAGGAATAG
Source organism: Gryllus longicercus (assembly GCA_038098605.1). Lineage (NCBI taxonomy): Eukaryota > Metazoa > Arthropoda > Insecta > Orthoptera > Gryllidae > Gryllus > Gryllus longicercus. The sequence continues at coordinate 52,526 of JAZDUA010000926.1, forward strand.
CATATAAACCAGGCAATTAGTAATTACATTATTGCGAATGAACTTTTATAAATGACTACAGCTAATTACGAGCCGCTGCAGCAACATTTAGGGTAACGTTATTACTTTATTAAGAGACGAGTGTCAGTGTCGCCCAAAACCATAAATCTTAACCGTCTTCTAACCTTGCATTTATACAGTTGGTACCTCGGAAAAGAGCAACAGAGTTGCTACGATGTATTTTTCATTTTTCCTCCTTTAAACTTTAATGTTCAACGCTCTGACTGATTATTTTTTAAAGCTCTTTTCACTCTCGTTTTCATTTTTTTATGAGCCCATTGCTATATCAATCATCGCTTTCTCTTTTTTTTATCTGACCTTTTAATTTGGTTGGCCGTCAGCTTCACTTTCAGTCTTTCTCAATGAACCATACTCTCCCAAACCATCCAGCAGATCACCCATCAAAGTAACACGCTGCTGTCTTGTTGTGCTTCCCGTCGTTGTTCCTACCTCTAACACCTCCACCTACTAGGAGAGCTAGATCAGAGACAGCACTGCCGCCCACTCTGCAGCGACTTGAGGGTGCGACTCCTGACGGTGGCAGGTTTTATACTCGAACTAGACAGCTAGGTCAGTCGCTGTCTGGAGGAGAATACGGCGGCGATGGTGTAACGGTTAGCGGTACGGACTGTTGTACCCAAGTTCGCGGGCTCAAACCCGATCGAAGCCGTGGATTTTTAAGGGCGAAAAAATCCTTCGTACGCCTTCCTTCGGAGGGGAAGTAAAGCCGGCTGTCCTATGTTAGTAGATTTACTTGCATGTAAAAGATCCTCAAGCCTAAATGACGCCTCTGAGCTAAATTCAAAGATCGCCTGTTTCTCGCCCAAGGAATACCTCCTTTCTCTGCTAGTTGATGAAAGGAGCGTAGCGAAATTTGCGTGGTCAGACGGAAGAGCAGGCCTGATGGCCCGAGTCTCGCCACGTAAAATAAGGCAAATTCAATTCAATTCAAAATTCTAGTGGCCGACTGCTCTGATCGGTTGTTTTCCATGGTTTCTCCCATTAACGCCACGAGAATGTCAGAGGAATACCCTAACAAACGGCCACGTAACGTGCGCGATCTTTCCTTCCCCTTCCTTCTCCACTTACTTACACACACTGCACTGCACTAGCACACATTGTGGGAGTTTAGAGGTTATTCCAGCGGGAGCGTTGCTCTTCCTGGGCAAGATACCTGGACGGAGAAATCCCTCACAAGCCGATGTGTAGGTCGGAGCCTAATCGCACCATTCAGCTGGAAAATATTACCGCCACCTCAAAATAAAACATTCAGAACACCACACACAACAATAGAAGAATAAAACATTCACTGTGATAGCGGCACTAAGGCCGTAGGGTTTGACGGGCCCGGAAATATCAATGAATCACGAAGACCTAGGCTCTGACTTACCATCACGTCCAACACAGCATCGGCCTCCGCTTCCATCTCCCCCTGAGCGCCTCCGGACGCACGCTGTCGAGCACCTGGGAACTGACCTTTCGAGTGGGGAGAAGCCGAGCGACGCTTCACCACACTGGGAGCGGGTTCAACACGCCGATGGCGTTGTGAACACAGCTGATACCGATACACTAAGTGTCGAATGAGATGACATTCTACACCTCCAGCCGGCTCCGCCGCCATCGTCGCCGACTCCGCCGCCACCGATGCCTCCGCCATCACAGCTGTGACTGCGCCATCGCCACAATGCTCATTGCCTGCGCTGTCGCCTCCATCTCCGCCGATTCTCACGCATTGTCTGCAAACATTACAATTTATTTTCTCTTTCTTCTTTCTTTATACCTTCTACTATGCCCCTCTTTATATTTGGTAAAAGCGTCCAAATCTAACGTCTTGATTGTCGTCTCATATATTCCGACCTAGAATTTCCTCGGCCGTCCAAACTTACCTTGAACCTACCTACTTAACTTTATAATTATTTTTTCGCATGCAATTTTTTCCTCTTTTCTCTTCTTCTTCTTCTTCTTCTTCTTCTTCTTTTTCTCCCTGTTCTCATCTTTTGTCTCCCTTATCATATCTCTTGTTTCATTTCTCCAAATTCTCGTCATGCCCATTCTTGGCATTTTTGATCACCTCCGCCTACCAGTCCTCCCAACTCCTTCTCATTTGATGCCTCACTCTTTAACACCTCACCATTTTGTTCACACTTGCCTTCCACGATTCCTTCCTCTCGCTCACCCAATAGTACTTACCCACCCCCTATCGCTACCTCTACATAAACTATACTATACTACTGTAAACTTCGCCTCTGCCTCCCATCTCTCATGCAAATCCATCGCCACTTATTGCTCGCATGCCTTCCCTGCCACCCTTCCCTTCACCGCGTTCCTCACCCTTTCACGTTCCATCACGCATCACTACATTCAAACCAACCTCTTCCCTGTTCTGAAAGCACGGTCCATCTCTACCCCAATGCCAGCAAATGGTCGAGCCAGAAGGCGAGCGAGTGAGCTGAGAAACGGGTGAGTTAAGGAAATGGCTAGTGAGCGGGCGGTCAGACGCGCGATAGAAAGAGTGAGCATGCGGGTGGGTGGGAGGGTAGGCGGGAGGGGAGGTGTGGGGCGGGGACAACCGCGGGCGATCTGCCGGGTGAGCAGGCGGGCGGGCGAATGGGTGAGTGAGTGGGCGTGGTGAGAACGAGTGAGCAGACGAACAGATGAGTAAATGAATTGGCGAGCAGGCAATTGGGCGGCGGGTGGACGAGAGACGGGGTGGAAGAAGACGCTGGCTGGCCAGGTGTGAGGCGGGGACGGCCGCAGGCAATAGGCCGTGCAGGGGGCCGTGGCGAGCGAGTGGGCGAACGTACGAGTGGGTGAGCAGGGTAGTAGACGGGCGAGAAGGTGGGCGAGTAAATGAATTGGCGAGCAGGCAATTGGCAGAGTATGCGGGCGAGGGGCCGGGCTGAAAGAAGGAACGGAACGGCCAGGTGTGAGGCCGGCAGCGGGCTGGGTGAGCGGGAGGGCGGGCGTGTGGGCGAGTAGGCGGGGGACCGGACGGCCGAGCGGTCGAGTGGGTAGGCAGGCGGGCGAATGGGCGAGCAGGTGGGGGACCGGACGGGTGGGCGGGCGGGCGGGCGGGCCGGCCGGCGGGCGGGCGGGCGAGTGGGTGAGCAGGTGGGGGATTGGACTGGTGAACGGCTGAGTGGGTATTTGGGGGGGGGGGGCGGGCGAATGGGCGAGCAAGTGGGGGACGGGCGGGCGGGCAGGCCGATGGGCGGGCAGGTGGGGGACCAGGCGGGCGGGCCGGCCGGCGACGGGCGAGTGGGCGAGCAGGTGGGGGACCGGACAGGCGAACGGCTGAGTGGGTAGGCGGGCGGGCGGGGAGGGGGGGCGTCTAGGTGCGGGACGGCCGCGGCCACGCGGTCTGATTTATGAAGGCGGCGGGCGGCGGGCGCGCGAGGCCCAGGGCCTATACCCGGTAGGCGCGCGCCTTGTCAGATGTACGGCCACAATGCCTGCTAGAGATTGCTTAGCGCGCGGCGGGGGGCGCTTTCTGGTTATCTTGTTAAATAGTCGGGGTCGCGCTGTGGCCCCTCCGCGGCGATTCATCACGTTTAAACGGCGATTATCTGTGGCTGCGCATGTAGGCTAGGGCCTCCCCGCCCCTCCCCGCCCCGCCCCTGCCCGCCTCCCCGCCCCTGGCGTGCGTCACTTGAACAGCCGCTCCCCGCCTCTGCAGGGTTGGGCTTTTGGCTCGCTCACCGACTGACCCAGCTTGCAATCTCAAAACCCACCAACACTCCTTACTTGTTTTCTTTTTTTTTCTTTCCTTTTTTTCTTTTTTGTATTTTATATTTTATATTTTTTTTTTCTTTTTTCCATTTGTTCCTTTTTTCTTTTTTCTTTTCCTGCCTTTTCTTCGTAAGAAGAGAAACTAATGTAATTGTACGATGGAGAACGGCTAATTTTGACACAACGACTGGTATCGCTGGACCCTGGTAAGAAAAGTGGATAAGTCATGTTCCTGTGTATAGTCAATTACTTCCTCTAACACGTTGTGTACTCAGAACACATGTTTTGAAGGCCTTTGATACCGAAAAATTGATTGACGGCAAAACGTCCATTTGTCCGTCCGTTTGTAGGAAACGCTAGTGCTCAAACCGATCAGCTGATTTTCTCCAAAAATGATATTCCCCCCATTATTATCAACTCGAGACCCTCTTAGTTTGAAACGGATATTTTTCTATACTCGTTCGCTTTCTTTCTTTCTTTTTATTATATAAAATGTAAGTAACTTCTGCAATTTTATCCTGAAAAAAGAGAGAAATTTGCATTTCTTTACCAGAAGCTAAATGAGCATTTGCTCTGTGGATTAAGAGCCTATGGATGAAAAAGAACTACAGAACTTCGCCTTTTAAAGTTTCCTGGCTACCATCTTACTCCCTTATCCCACTTACCAACTTACTAAACCAGTCCTCACCTACTTTCGTATTATAAAATATCTTTTTTCCGCTGTCGCGTATGGTTATTCCACGCCTGCAGGTGGAGGCCCTGGTTTGAGGGTTCGGGCCTGTGATTTGCTCACTGACTCACCGTCTCAAACCTTACACGATTTTCTTTTCGATCCTCGTTTCTGCTTTCTGTCCTTGGCAGCTTCAGTGACTTCCAAAACCAGTTATCACGTTAGTCTTTTCTCCCGAATCTCTTCTCCAGGTTCAAGTCCCCTCGTTACTATTGTACAATAGCCCTTTGTTCAGGCTTGTCAACTGTTTCTGCTCAAAAGAGAATCAAATTTACGGGCTCCGCAGATAATATTGTCGGCATTAAGGAGATACTTCTACAGAAATATAGTGATTAAGCAGATGCTGGACGATCCCAGTACGAATAAGTTACTAACTCTACGAGCATTGGCTCACAATAATCAAATAAATCTTGATCATTTTTATTGTTAAATGTTAAGACTTCCGAGAAACTAAAAACATAGAATAAACGTCCAAGAAATTTGTTAATGGTAAAACTGTTAAACTTAATTAATTTAACAATAATTGTCAATTGATTATTTGAAATTTGTTTTTTAAACATCACTAGTAAAACCGATGCTTTTCGAATTAACTTTTTGCACTAGTGCTATCAGTGAGACGATGCTCAAGTGTTTAGATACATTTGTGAATGCTACAAGGAAAAAAGCATACTTTCGTGTGACAACTACTACTGGTCTTAATGTAACATGGTGATTTGAATACTTATATGAATGCTAAAACGAAAGCTATCTGTCTAAAAAATGGTTTATGACACACGTGGTAAACGTGATTTTATTTTGATCGAAGGTTTGTGCCGTGCAGCCTGTTGGCCCCATGTCGCAACATTTCCTACTCGCAGAATAAAATAGACATTTTACCACTCGTATCATAAAGAAGTATTTAACGCCATCATCAATTTTTTCGTGTTGCTTAAATACGAAGTAGATCATTGCTATTTAACCTTTTTATAACTTTTTTATGAAATACTATCTGTGCAATATGATCACTGTATTATAGGTCAATGTAAATTTTATTAATGTAATATTAAGAACAAACGAGTTAAGAACTAACTGCGTTTAGTTAGTCATTACCTCGTTAAACCAAAAAACTAAACTTAAATATGAAAATGATGTGATTTTTCTGTTGAAAAGAATGCATAATAAAAGTCTTTGTTGCAGGTGTGAATAAAAATAGAACTCACAGAAGATTATCAACGCATTCCACAATGCCAGAAGCTGGTGGTACGATTTCTTTTATCCATATTTCTCAAGTTTTCTACTCAACACACACACACACATATATATATATATATTGAAACACAGAATGTGTTCCCTTACACTAATTAAAACATTAGTGTAAGTAATCAATATATATTTTGGACTGCGCGGTACGTACGCCAAGCGCTGCGAACAACGACGGGAGCTAGCAACGGTCGCTACCGCCACCGGTGCCACCGCCGGGTGGCCAGCGTGAGAACGTCGGTTACAAACTGGGCAGCGAGCACGTGCGGGCAGTCGTTAGGAGAATTGCGAAGAAGACAGACGTTAGCGGAGCGGCGAAGAGTTCAGACGTGTGGCGAAAAGCTCGCCGTTAGCGCATGGACAAAAGGGAACATGCAATGTGTTCGTAAAGTACTAGTAACTGTGAAGCAGTAAATACGTGAAGTAGATAATGAGAGTATCATTAGAATAAAAGATTCGTGTTGATAGAACAATCGATCGCGCTGGTATTAATTAGTGTAGTGGAAACCTTATCGAAACTGTGTGGTACGGAACTGAGACCAGTACGCGTGGTAGGTGCGGGTTGAGTAATTAAATCCATCGACGGAAGGTGATTCGAGAGAGGTGCAACGCCGTGGTATCAAGATCCGAGTCGGGGAGGAGTCGCAAGGTCACCAGCCCAGGACGACCGCCACGCCATCAGCCGCCGACGGCCCACAGCTGCTGCAGAGGTCGGCAACCCTGTCGATACGAGCTGTTCTACGAGCATCGAAGGTATTTGGTCGGGGCCCCGAAGGTATGATAAATGCATATTACACCTAATCTTGGTACCAAGGCAGAGTGTATAAATGTTATCAGATCATGTAATTAACAAATTTGATTTGCAAATAAATCTTGTTCATGATTGTATTTCTATTTCTGATTAACTTTCCCAATAATATACCAACTTATCCAGGGACCCATTCACGGAAAAGATACCCTCCTTTAGTGTTATATTGCAGTGAAATACCCGGCATCACCAGGTACGTCACAATATATATATATATATATATATATATATATATATATATATATATATATATATATATATATATATATCGAAATCGTTGTAAAGTGTCATCAAAATGTTGAACCTATTGCCGAGACAATGAGAATTCTTCGTTTAGTACAAGAATACAGTACTTAAAGTGACATTGTGTTTGTGCTTGAGTGTAATCATGATGATTCCGATGTATCCCAAAATAAATGACTAACAAGGAATGGCATAGCGTACATGTAACATAGCATATTGAAGCATAAATATTTTAGATATCCGTTGACAGTATCGAATAAATACACCATTGCAGCCAGGTAGGCCATTAATAACAAGTGTTTCAAAATAGCTCTCAAAATATGTTTATTTCAGAGACGGTGCGGACTTCGCTTGCTGCCTAGACGAACATAATGCAGCGCGTACGAGAGAGTCTGAATTACGATTTTAAATAAAGTGACACACGCTGGGAAATTCACTGACAGATTTTGAAAAAGTTCTAACAAAATAAAACATATGGTGCCATTTGAAAAATCAAAGTTCTATAAGACTCAGACTCAAAGTTCTCAGCCAAAGTGTTTGAAAAGCAAACGAGTCAAGCCCCATCGTACAATCCTACGTCACCTGACGAATGCCATATTTCCATATCTTATACGGTTCAAAAATATTTGTGGTCTTGCTAGTTATTTAATCACACCTTAATGGTGGAATATATGGTTCGGATAAGGCGATTAGCAAAGACTGACATGGAATAATTGAAATGTATGTTTGTCTACACAATCCGGTGTATATCCCCAAACCCACAGTATTGTAATGCTATTCACTTTAAAGAAGAAAATTCCTCTGGATCTTGTGTTAGAAATAATTAAAAAATAAGAATAGAGCTTCAGAATAAAACTTTAGTAATCAGCGATCATCTACATCTTTGAAATTATCCAAACATTTCAAGCCAAACCTTTAAAAATCAACAACTAATGCACCTAGGTGCTTTATAAATTACTCTCACCAATAGTTATCTTCTTCATCAAGATTTAAAGATGCCAGAAGAATAAGAAAATACGATATTAAGAAGCGTAAATTATCAGCAAAAACTTAAAAGGCATCCAAATAATCTGGCAATGAATATTTTATGAATGTCTTGATAGAACGAGACCAAATACGTTTAATCCACTACCTTTAAGTTAACCATTTTAGTTGATTTGTAAGAAGTGCCGCCACTGAATTATTACTTTGTATGTTTCTATACTACAAAATAATAGATGCCAAATTTTCTATCCGTGAAGAAAATTTCAAATATACACAATATATCGAAACAATTCGCTGCGGAGAAATCAAACCGCATGTCGGGCGTGACTGTCCCCACCAGGAGCCGAACTGGCCGTGCCAGGCCGTCAGGCGAGCGAGCCTTGGAAGTGAGTCGTCATACGAGAAATTGAAGGCGCACGCAACGCGTACGACAGTACGCGAGTCAGTTCGTTTCCAGCTTAATCCTCCTTCCTCCCCCTCCCCCCCCCCCCCCCCAACCCCCCCCCCCCCCCCCCACCGCCTGCGCATGCGCGTCACGTGCGCGCCGCCGCGACTCAAGTCGTATAATTGCCCAGGTTTACCTTCTCATTTTTCGTTTGTCTATTTTTCTTTCTTTCCTTTTTTGTTTTCTTTAAAGACGCCTCCTTTATTTTCACCATCCCGCGGGTGTGCTGCCTACTGCTTGAACAATATACACGCCTAACAAGCACAACTGGTTAAAGAGAGAAAGAGAATAAACGGTGGTATAAGAAACGATTGACTCAGCAAAGCAAATTAATCCACGTTTCGTTTGCTGCAGAAGTACATAGAGGCGAATAAATAATGGTTTCTTTGACGTGTGCGTGTCAGATGTTATCTTACTTGTGGGGAGTGTCATAAGAAAAGAGGAGTTAAGTGAACCGTGGCGACCTGTGTGCGGAGAAGATTCGCATGAGGAATAAACCAGGAGTTGTTTTTTGATTCCTGTCTCGAGGCCCGACGCCAGTTGTGAAGGATTGCTGTTTATTTCGGTCGAACTGAGGTTGAACTGATCATGAACGGATATTTATTATAATTTTCGTAATTGGTTTTAGTGTTTTTTAGAAGACCTTATAAATACAATAGTGTTAATAGATGAACACAAATTCAATAAAATACTGAACAAACTTTTGACGGGCGTACATGGCTTCTTAATATTATAATAAATTGGTCTACTTTGACTTCATGGAGAATTGTTTGTAGCTAATTGGAAAAGAAGTGTGTTTACATTGTAAATGATATTGATCGTGTTTGATTATATCATCTTTAAAACAAGCACGTATCCATTCCTTTTAAGGGACAAGGCATACTCACATTTGACATATGCCAGAGTGTGAAGGAAGATATACTTCCCAACGCCCCAGACCGGATTGTATGAAATGTTACGAAAGGAAAGGAACTTCGCGTGAGGTTAGTTGCCCTTTTATTGGCATTTGATTAACAAATTGATCAGGAAGACAACTGACCATCGTTACGCAGTCGACAGCTATCAAGACTTCACTAAGCACTGAGAATCCTGATCACGTTCAATATTTTACTACTCGTAATAATGTAATTATGCTAATGTATTATTATATATTAATACATAATTAGATTCTTACATGTAATTTAATATTATAAATTGGAAGTGTAGAGTTAAATATGACGTTTCTGTCGTTTGCAGAATAAGACGTAGTGTCATAATTTAAATTTAATTCAACGAAACGCTATTCAGGCCCTGATGGACCCATAAACAGACAATAAAAAAAACTTATTCCCTGGCCATCCTGAAAATGGTGGTCCAATGCTCAAATCAATGATGTTCATCTACGATTCCCCAGCCTACACAAGCTCAGTCCTCACTTTTCTTTCGTTTTATTGTGTTTAATAGTAGAATATTTTACACTGCTGACAAAATTAAAAACTCATATTGCAGCTTTTTAATGTTTTATTTATATTATTTTAAATTTAAATTTATTTTATTCTAATAATGTAACTTCTAGTCTTCAAATGAAAGTAAACATCACTTATTTCCATCATAATCCATATTTTTAATTTGAAAGAACGTTTCTGATGGTAGTACCAGAACACTACGATTTTCATTCATTTCAATTAAAGATTAAATTAAATATATTAATGAATACACTTTTGAAGTAAACAGCAATTACTCCAAGTGAGAATTGCTATACTACTCGCACATTACATAAAATATAAATTCTAATGACGTGAGTATCTGACACCACCCCACAAGGCACTTCACATTTCTTCCTGAAACTATGAGAGAGGTAAACAATCTCCTACATATTTGATTTGGGCAAATAATTTTGCTTTTCCTTGTCCTTTCGAAACAAAGAAAACACAATGCCCCGCGTATGAAGCCAGCGTGACGACGATGCTGCTAGGCGCATTTTCGTTTCATGCTAGAGATGCTGCATCCACGGAGCATCAGATAGTGTGTTTATCCAATAATCTGCACGTTGTTTCACTTCACATTCTTCATGGATCTCATTGTTTGTCACTGCTGAAGACTGAGTTTCCTTTGCAGTACATTTGCGAGCTCAAGAACTGGAGATCTTGCTTTGTACAAATAGTTTTAATGCAAAGCAAGCCTTTTCCGCTATGCAAAGAATGAATGAATGGGAATTCCGAAGAACAATTATTGTAATTTCGCGAACCTTTCTTAGGAACAAGGAGGCAACTACCATAACCGACTACAGCATTTCGCTTCGTATGCATTAACTCGAGAGCAAACTCTATCGTACATCCAATACGATTATATCTGTCTTCGATAATTACTAGATAATGACTCTTGAAGTTCAAAATTAATTTTTAATTGAATACTTAATTAATCTCGTGGAATACTTGCAGATGTCTTCGACAGGTAAGCATTTACATCTCTTGCTGCGGTGAACATTTCACAAGTATCTGAATGGGAATAAATGTAAGTACGTTTTCACAAATTTTAAGTAAACCTCTCTATTAGTCATAAAGACAATTAATCCACAAAAGGGAACGAACTTCTGTTCAACTGAATCCACGAATTAGTACGTAACTTCTGTATATTTAAATAATGTTTGCAATTTTGTGCTTCTTTTGTTTTCTTTGTAAAGCATCATCAGAGCAAAGATATCCTTACATAGTATTATACTAATCTGCTATTAATTAATTAATTAATTAGTTTCCTTGCTTTCATTCTACTTGTTTTGAGTATCCAGTAGTAAAATTGACAAGGTCCTTAGGCAATCCATTCGACAGAGTTTACATGACTTCTCCAACCTAATTTGCTGTCAAAATATATTCCCAACTACAAGACAATACTCTTGGAATATTCTTGTTACCTAAACGAAAATACGTTTCGCAGTCATTACGCCCCTTCCAAACACGATGTTTTTGCTTTTCCAACTATTTGTCATGTTTCTTTTGACGTAAGTTTCCAAATTAATTTTTAGACAATAAATTTTCTAATTTTCACTTTCCTTTATTCGCACTACGTTTCATATCCTAAATATGACTACATCATCAGGTTCAGTTTCAAAATAGTAGGTAAACTCCGCATTTTGTTACTTAAAATATTCTAAATTGCTCCTGCAAATGAATATGTAATTAACACAAAATTATTATTCTATTTTTACGTTCATATTTCATTTGGTAGAAGTAATGTTATTAATTGCTAAGGATTCTCATTGTTATGTGTTTGTCATGCTATTTTTTCCGGTCAGAAACGTAGTTAAGTAGATGAGTTTCTGTGTCATCTGAAAATAATAGTTTTTTTAAAAAAATGTTTTTTTGCAGATTATTCACGTACGGGAAGATCAGAAGAGGCCCAGTAACACTTCCTTGAGGGATCCCTGATGTAACCTCTCCTCAAGGTGAAAACTGCTGTTCAACTCGGATTTTCTATTTCCTAGCTCGAAGTTGATCAATCCACGCCACCCCTCGGATATCAATTTCTGAATGCAGTAATTTTTAAACCCATTCAACAATGGAATGACCGTACTGTCCCTGAATTAGCAATTATTTTTCTTCCCATTCTTGTGTGATAAAATGTGTCAATATTCGGACCACATTCCATAAATTCTACATTTCATTTTATAAATAATTAGAGAACCTTGATGCATAAAAGTTCAATGGAAATACATTCAGGTATCAAATAGTTTTATAACATTAAACATGCAGTACAAAAGATGAAATAAAAATTGCCTGAAAATAAATTGACATATCGAGAAATTCTAGTAATTGCAACTCAAGTAATTGGTATTTCGTTTTATTGCATATTATTGTTGCATTTCTCTATTAACAGCCAATTTGCGAAATTGCTATAAATGTATTAAAATAAATCTTTTACCGTGCCAAAGTCAATGATGTTCTTTTCAACACGAGTTACATGTAGACCTTACCCAACGAACGAGCACTATGTTCCATTAAAGATCTATTTAGATAATATTTAAAAGAGGGGGAGATTAAAAACTGAAAGACATCATTTTCTATTAATTATGATCTCGACTGTGTAATTTGTCGGCTATCTTCTATGTGTTCGTTTTAATGTTAAACTATTTGAAAATTAAATATCTAATATATATATATATATATATATATATATATATATATATATATATATATATATATATATATATATATATATATACTTCAACTATTTTCTTCTTCGATAAAAGAAGTCTTTTAATTAATCTAAAACTTAAGATATTTCATAATTGAAGGCATTGGTGGATGATGGAGGGTTATGGTGTTATGTTTCGAATAAAAGTTTCAAACGAAATTTCACATAAACAGGATTTAAAGTTCATTTATTTGCAACGATATACTCGTACAGTAGTAAAGTATACACAGTAAAACATTTCTATACAAAACAAGAACACGATAAAAGTTGCTGTTCCATATCGCAACCCGACAACAGACGAGATGCCTCTTCCTTAGAGCCATGCTGTTGTATGACGTAAACTGTGACATAGGCAATGGGTCAGTGAGAAAGAGAATTCAGTCGTAGAAAAACAATCAAATATTTGCACTTCTGAGTCAAAAGCAAAACTGCCTCATTGTTTTTGTATTTGTACCGAGTTTCTTGACATCTATCGAAACCACAGACATCCCTAAGAGGCCCGGAGGATGCATACATTTCGTTCAATGTCTGCGTGCATTGAAAATTAGTAATACAGATACTTAAACGATGTATGCATGTATGTATTTGGCATTTTGGGCCGTTTGTCCGTCTTTGCCGTCTAGCTAACGGTTTCCCCTCATGCCTGGGCCTAATTAATTTTCATGTCCAGAGGGTAAAAGAGACATGTTGCGAACATGTATTCCCTTCACCAACAAAGCCGATCCTGCCTGAGCTTTTCGTTCTCACACAGGTACAGAAACAGAATATTTTAAAGGAAAGTTACAACTTTAATTTTGCCTCGATAAACGATACATAATTTTGTATAATATTATATAGTTGAAGGCTTACTTACAAGAACCAAACTAGCCCAAATTCGAGATTTTTCATGAGGCACCAACAACTTCATAGCTTAGACGTGCATTATTAGCATTTTATTATTTTTCGCCACTTATTTTTCTATGTGTTTGGCGCAAGCCGAGAGAAAATATCCTAGCAGATTGCGCCAGTTGTATGGAATAACTTGGAGAAATATCCCAAAATATGGAATTTAGGACTTTTTTTAGTTTATTATAGTCGCATCAACAGTTGTGGTCATTAGCGACTACTTTAAATACAACTTAACATTATTAATATGTTAACTTTACAATATAGTACAGTATGTATATAAGTATGTGAAGACAGACATTGTTTGTTATTTTTTGTAACAATATTAGTTTCCAGTATCCATACTAGTATACCTTTTGCAATTAGATTTCTTAGAGAATATTGCAGTCTTTACAGAATTTTAATATTTGATTTTGGTATTCGTTGGACGATAGCACCAAGTCAGGATTTTGCTCTCCCTCTAGGTATGTGTGTCGGCTGTACTGAAACATAGATCATTGAGTTAATATATGTTGAAAGTTAAGAAGGATATCACAGGGTGCTGGCAGGTGAGTGGAGGATTTACAGGTAACAAGTGTTGATGACTGAACTTGCAATGACCGGTTCTTATTCTTGATATTGTTACGTGATCTTTTCTTGAGAATATTTGTTCGTTTTCAGAGAGTAAAAATGTTTAACGTGTTTGTGTAGAGGGCTAGATTTCATGGTTTTCCAGATGTTACTCCACTCCTCATCCATTATTTTTTTTGTGTCCATAAATCCTTGCAGATGTGTGATATTGTTAAAATACTTCCTGTTTCAGGGTTTACATTTTCCTCTTCAAGGCTCATTGTGTTGTGTTCAGGCAATGTTTTATAATCTGGTATCCAAGCAATTATGAGAGTCTTTTTAGATTGTCATAACATAATATGTTAGATTGTCAATGTCATAATATATTTCATGAATACTATTTATCATTGGTAGACCTGGGTAATTATTGCGAATATTGTATATTTCTTCAAGAGAAGTAGAGAATAATTTAAGACTTGTTTGTTTCTTGTCAGAAACTCCTCAATTATTGAATTATATAATTATATTATTATAATAATATTTAAGGGGTCATGCCCACGTTGCGCCAGTGTGGATCCGCCCTTGGTGCACCCGGGGGGGAGGGGGTGCCGTGAAGGCGTGTGGGGAGGGGAGGGGAGGGGAGGGGAGTGATCAAATGAAGACATCGCGTGCGGAGCGCGATACGCATCGGTGTGGAATGGAACGCGGCGCCGCCCCTGCGCGCCTCGCAGCTGCCGTCCCCACCCCTCCCCCTCCTTCCCCTCCCCCTCATCCCCCGCGGCGAGGGGGGGGGGCAGGGCGCAAGGCCGGCGCGCGGAAGAGGAGCGCAGGAACGTCGTTAACCAGCGTCCGCGCTAGGCGCCTTTGCGTTCAGTTTTGCGCACGCGCATGACGCACACGACGGCGCGCGACTGCGCATGCGCACCGGCCGAGGTGGCTCAGGGCATCAATTGATGTCACTGCAGTGCCTCTGACCTGGAGGTCCTTGGGTTCGAGCCCCGACAGTGGAAGGATTTTCGACACTAGCTACATAGCTAGGTCGAATTCAGCCGCTGTCTCGAGGAGAGTTCTAGTGGCCGGCTGCTCTGATTGGTAGTTTTCCGTGATTTCTCCAATCAACACCAAGCAAATGCCGGAGTAGTACTCTAACAAATGGGCCACACCCATCCCTGATTTTTCCTTCCTCTTCCTCGTGCTATTCGTACTTAAAACGTACACACCCATGCACTACACGTCTGAAGGCGAGTCGGGAGCTTAGAGTTTGTCCTGAATGGAGCGGGCTTATTATTCAATCTTAGAGCTTCAGTTAGAGCAATTCCACCTTTTCATGCAGTTCATCCTTGCATTATCCATTAAACGACGCTGAACAACGACAAAGTGAAAAAAAAAATACTTAGTGGCTAATAACATGTAGTTTATCGATATTGGTGTTCCGATTTCAATGTAATCTTACGAACAATTTGGCAAACATTTTCCTTCTTGTTTTATTGTCTTCTATCTTGCAGCCGAAGCTAGTTGTACTCTACACTCCAATAAGCTATAGAATTCCACATTCTATCACCACTCTTAGGAACTCTTCGGATATTACAACAGAATTCAAGTCTCTCCGCGCTCACTCTCGGGAATGGTGGGAGAAAATCATCCCCACCATTCATCGTCTGCGACTTTCGAAACGTTTGAGGAAGCAGAGGACACATGACAAGTGGAACGTAGTGGAGAGATGAAGAATATAAAATGCCTACGGAAGGCGATGAAAAACAATGGAAAATTCTACATAAACAATAAACTAAAAAAGCCGCAGATGAATCTGCAACGACTCTGACTGGGAGGTTCTAGAGTTCGAATACCGGCGGTGGCTAATTTTTAACACTTGTAATACAGCTAGATAGAATTAAGCCGCTGTACAGAAGAGAATTCTAGACGGCTGCTTTGATAGGAAATTTTTGTGGTTTCTACAATCACTTCTTGGCGAATGGTGAAGCTGCACCGTAAAAAACGGTCAATGAAACGCATGCGATCTATTCTTCTTCCTTATCCTATCCTACACATATACTTACATGCACCACACTACCACATATGGGGAGTTTAGAAATTGCCCCGGCTGGGACTACGCTACGCTGGCGAAAATCCCCACAAGCACGTTGCACGTAGGTGACGGATTTCACGTGAAGGGGGTGGGAGGAACAATACCTCCTGGGATAAGACATTCACTACGCTAACGGGGCTTATGGCCAGAGCAGTTGGAAACAATCAATCAATCAATCAATCAATTCTAAACATAATCCTCCTGCAGAGAAGCACTGTTGTGTCGAGAAAAGTGGAAGTCCTCACCGGAATCCTAAGATGGGTTGAGTGCGTTTGGAAGTGGTCACAAGTGGCCATGTCAGGTAAGGCATGGTGTGAAACGGCAGAACCTGCCCGTCGACGCGTACCTCCCTGTTTGGGGCGCAACTACACGGCTCTTCCGATACGATATCTTGTCAGGTGATTTGTGCCGTCTTCGCACGGACGGGGAGGGATCTTACGGCGGGTTGTAACGCCGCGCCCTCACGCGACCTGGCCCCTGCGCCACCGCCCGGCGGCCCGGCGACATCGATAACAAAACATGGATGTTCAAAATTAAAACACCGATGATAAAAATACATGGACTAAAAACCATCGATGTTTTTCTACATCGGCGTTTCTAAAGTGGATTAGTAACGGTTAGCGTACCGGACTGTTGTACCCAAGTTGGCGGGTTCAAACCAGATCGAAGCCGTGGATTTTTCAGGGCGAAAAGATCCTTCGTACGCCTTCCTTCGGAGGGGAAGTAAAGCCGGCTGTCCCATCTTAGTAGATTTACTTGCATGTAAAAGATCCTCAAGCCTAAATGACGCCTCTGAGCTAAATTCAAAAATCGCCTGTTTCTCGCCCAAGAAATACCTCCTTTCTCTGCTAGTTGGTGAAAGGAACGTCAGACGGAAGAGCAGGCCTAATGGCCTGAGTCTCGCCACGTAAAACAAGGCATTAATTCAATTCAATTCAATAACTTCTAACATAAAATTCGTGGGCATTAAAATTTAATTTGGCAGTGTTCATGTTTATCAATTCGCCGAATACGAGAAGACGCAGCGTATTTGTTGACCTTATGAATATGAACAAAAGAGGAAACACAGGGACATGAGGTCATCTTGGGTGAGAGAGTTTGGTCGACGAAGGTACTGCAAACAGCGTTCCTTGGGTTCCAACACATGAAGAACAGTGTTACTATCAATTATTATTTTATATTTCAACTTTTACAGTATTGTGATCATGGGAATTTTCAAAACCTAAACGCCGGAAAAGAACAGATATCGAGCACCATGTTTCTACAAAAACATCAATGTTTTGAGAACATCAACATCAATGTCGCATCCCTACTCGGGGTGCTCGAAATTATGGTTTTAGACAGTCACTAGTAGAAGCAGTTAGGGCAAGCAAAGCGTACTACAAGTTGAATTTGAATTAGTAATGCTAAAAGTGACGCCATGCTCAAATGTCCAGACAAAGCATTGAACAGAATTAAGTGATATGTGTACTTAAAATGGAAAGGTAAGGCTGTCGATAAAAATTGTGAGTGAGGAAAAAAGATTTTATTTTGCTCATAGCATTTCGCCATTCGGCCGGTTGGCCTCCTGTCACATTTTCGACTCGCAAAATAAAATGTCACTTTTACCAATCGCTTAATAAATGACTTATTGCTCTTTAATTTTTAGGATCGAATAACTAGAAATGAAATGAAAATCAGAAAATCAAAAGAACACTATCGAATACTTCATGACCTCTACGGACGTTTCATATTTTTCGGTTTATTATATTGTACAAAAATCCCATAGATAGGAGTATTTTAAGATGTAGATGGTTATATATTCATCTTGTTTTCAAATTCACCTTTCTCACTAATTTATACTTTCTCGCGTCCTTACGTGTACAGGTAGTAATACGTAGTATAGAGAAAGTTATGTAATGTTTCGGAAAATCGATTTCAATATTTCAATGGAAATACACGTTTTGGGGCCCCTGGATACAAAAAAGTGTTTTTTTTTAAATTCCGCCCATCTGCTTCTCTGATCAACACTAGTGGCTCAACTGTTCTCAACTGTAAAAATCGTACCAAAATTAATATTCTGTAGTCAACCAGCAGTGGCTGAAAGCCCTGAGTTTTTATTGTAATATTTTTTTTAAATTTTGGATGTACTTCTCTTGAAGCTCTAGATACATTTTCTTTTTTTTTCTAAAGAATGGTTGCAAAAAAACCTCTGTAAGAATAGAATGAAATGCCTTTATAAAAATAACATAGGTTTATTTTTCACTGTTAACTCTGAACTTTTGAAAAGTTCCTCCATGTATCTCGGAAAGTGTCCGAGTTCGTTCCCCTCTGGATGCTGATATCCGGTGCCGACCCACACGTCGGCTTGCGGGATATTCTCCATCGAGGTATCGCGGGACTCCGTCCCAACCCAGAAAAGCTCAAATCTTCCGACTGACCTCCCGACGTGTGTGGCAGTGTGGGGAATGGAAGTGTAAGTGTGTGTAAAATAGGACAAGGAAGAGTAAGAGAAGATGGCGCGCGGTCCGTGGCCCATTCGTTAAGGTACTGCTCCGGCATTCGCCTGGTGTTGATGGGAGAAACCACAGATAGCTACCGATTAGAGCAACTGGCCGCTAGAATTGTCCTCCAGACAATAGCTGAAATCGATCTAGTTATCTCGCTAGAGTCGAAAGATCCTGTCACCACCGGCACTCAAATTCTAGGGCCTTCTGGGAAGAGGAACTGCAGTGTCATAAGTTCATGCCTTGAGACACTTCGTAAGTACTGTTGTAACGCTACTAGTTTATATTGTGTTGTACATTAAGGTAATGAGGCCGGAATGATTGCACGCGCAATTTGGAAACTTCAGATATGAACTTCATTTTATTGAATGAAGACTTTTTTTTTATTTTGACCACAGTGTGGTCCCCATTCGCTCTTCTCACCGGCAAATTACTTGATAAAGAAGCGTTTCGTCTGAATTTCTGCGCACTTCGTGGTATGTTGTTTGGGAGTCATATTTTCACAACCTGTGAAAAATGTTTCCTCCGACTACACAACATGCAAGTAAATGAATGTTTAAGAGCTAAGAGGTTACGAAAGGAATTTTACTACATGGAAAGTACTGACTGTTTAAAATAAAAAGTAATTTATTGAATGTAAATGCATAAAACACATAACACATTATAAATATGAGTTATTTCTCAAAGAAACTGTTGACAAACGATACAGAAAAAAGTAACAAAATTTATTTTTCTATTTTTGTCGTAAAAGAGTTAAATTCGTGTTGAAGTTAAGTACTCAAAATATTCAATAAAAAAATGAGCTTCTTTTTTTATAAATTTTGAAATCCAGAATGATGTAAATATATTATGCTATTCAAAATTATTACAATTTTTGCAATGTTTTATCTAGGCTTCTTTTATTTTGCATGAGCAACTTATATCGAACTATAATTTCACCACACCTCAAGTTGTGGAGATGTGAGGATGTTTTGCCAGTTCTCGTAAACACACGGGTCATATGTTGATTTGCTGATAATCATGTAAATTAACTGCTCACACCTTCGGGTGGAGGAGTTCAGATGGCCACTGTACGAGTGGCAGATGCGACTCAATATGGCAGCAGTGGAGGCGCCACTGTGCACCGAACAGTGGGACTAAGAGAGAAAAAAGGCGGCAGAATTAAACTACACCATGTTCTGAAGCGGAGTTCTGTACCGTTCTGAATTGATTGATTTTTTGTTCGGCGCGTCGTCTGCAATTGCCTTTATGCCCGTAAGTATAGTTCACGTCACACTTTGTTTATCTAATATTATTTATGAACGATTAGGAAGTCGTAGATTGTTTATTAATAGGGGATTGATATGTTTAATACCTAGAATGACATTATGATGATTTTTATTAAGATCATCTAATATGGCAGCTCCTCCTTCTTTAAATTTATTAGCGGAAGTTAGATTAATTAATAGAATTATATCATGGAATTGATTAAGAATATTTTTGATTGCTTTAATATCTTTTTTTGGGGCCGCTTATAGATTATTTTTATTTTCTTATAGTCAACATGGAATAAATTTTTCTGGTTCATATAGTTATGTAAATGGATATTTTCGTGAATATCTATTATTATTTTTGCATTGATTTCCTTTAAATATTTTAATTTTACGTGGGGATTATTTTTTTAATTGTATTTAGCTTTATTAGTTTAATAAGAATGTTGATTTGTGGAATCAAAGGTATATAATAATTAATATATTAGGCTATCAATTATAATAGTTTTATTTGTAAGTTATCTTTTATTATTTTATTTATTATATCAATATTGATGTTTTTTTTGAGTTGGTTGTTTGTGTTAATGATTATGTAATTTTTTTGGATTGAAATATTGTGACTTTAAATTCTTGTAATATTATTATAAGAATTCTTTTGGATTATAAGTCATTGTTATTTATGAGATTTGTAATATATATTTCTTCTTTAGTGATTTATTATAGAGATAGATATATGATGGGTGACTATAATTTATCTCGTTTTGTTATTTTGGTATTAATATTTGTATTATCTATAATGTTTTTAATTATTAGTCCTAATTATTAGTCCTAACACTTCTCAACTAAGCTTTTCAGTGTCTGTTACTTCCGGGTGCGTCAACTCCTGAGGTCATTAGTCCCGTAAGTATAGTGTATATTGTAGTGTATGTAAGTATAGTAAACCGGGATATTGGGTGTTCTCCGTTGGTACGAAATATCCGCATGTTGGGCACCGCCCCAGCCGGGACAAACTCTAAGCTCCCGGGTGGTCTTCGGTCATGTTTGGTAATGCATGTTTCATGTGGATGTGTGTGCAAAAGAAGAGAGGTTAGGACTAGGAAGAGGCTCGAAAATTTTCCCGCGATCCCTGAGCGTTTTGAGAATACCCACCATTCATCCTGTATTGCTCCGAAGAAACACGAAAAATTACCTACCAGAACAGCCGATGAATTGACTGCTAGATAGCGGCTTAATTCCACATAGCTATCTAGCCAGTGTTGTAAAACCACCACTCTTGAAGATCGAACCCTAAGATCGAAGACGTTGCAATGGCAGCAGTCGTGCTCTTAGCCACCTCTTTCGGTCATAGCATCAGAAAAATATACAGTAGCATCACCAATACAAGTAGAAAATGCAATGTGAACCAAAGTCATAATTATGTTTTGTATAAACATAAATTAGTTTCATTTTCAGAATTATATTCCGCTGAACGCAAACAATCAAATTACATAATAAACTCATCTTATAACAGCGGTGGCAAGCTTAGCGTATCGGACTGTTAAACCGAAGTTTGCGGTTTCAAACCCGATCGAAGCCGTGGATTTTTAAGAGCGAAAAAAATACTTCGTACGCCTTCGGAGGGTAAGTAAAGCCGGCTGTCCCATGTTAGTAGATTTACTTGCATGTAAAAGATCCTCCAGCCTAAATGACGCCTCTGAGCTAAATTCAATTCGCCTGTTTCGCCGCTCAAGAAATATCTCCTTTCTCCGCTACTGAGTGAAAGGAACGTAGCGAAATGTGCGTGGTCAGACGGAAGAACGGCCCCATAGCCTGAGTCTCGCGACGTTAAATAAGGCATTGATTCAATTCAATCATACTCATGGAAGTGTTTTCGAAGTAAGCTCCGAGTTTTAGTCGTTTATTCCTTTTATTGCGTTCACGACAGAACAATCCAAGGAAGAAGTGAGGTCGGTCTCTTTCTAACACACACACACACACACACAAAAGGATGCTTGTGTACACACATTGCCAATCAATTCAAATGTAGATAGATGCGTGGTGTAATATTCAAACAATAAATATATGAGGAAAATAATCTATCATAATAGAGGAAACAAAACATGTAACTGTTGTAAGTTTTAGCAGAAACTAGTTAAGAGACTTTTAATGCAAGGAAAAGATTTAACTTCATTGTGCATTACTAGATGAATGTGGCGTCGCTGACGCCTGTTTTTAAAGTATTGTCGGGTGTTGAAAATTTCTTTCAGACTTCATTTCTTTCATGCCTAACTTTGTTCAAATATGTTATTACAGTATCTTACCAAGAATCGTGGTAGCAGGTAGTGTTATACTCCCGTTCAAAAATTTTTTGCACCCAATGGCATTGTATTTATCTCTATACGGGGTGGCTCCTGGTAATATTGCAATTTCAAAATTGTAATCCGTATAAAATACTTGGAGGTGCGTATGATGCAAATAGTTATAATTTAGTACAGCAACATTTTGTAGGCTTTTTTTGCTAATAGGCCCAAAACTGCACACAAAAGATCACCTGTAAGCTGTTCTTCAGCGTTATTCTCCAATAAGATCATTCTCAGTTAGTTCCGAAAATTCTATCGCAATATCTTCTACAACTACATTTGATTCTTCCCCGTATTTGATGAACACTTTCATATTTTTGTTCCTTAATGTTTGAACAGATAAAAACTACACAAACTCAGTTTAATTTGCTTTCACTTCTACTTTGCAATTACTATATTAATCGTTTCTATGTAAATCTATAAAAACATTATAGGGTGACTGTTTACTACGTTTAAGTGAATAAAGTGTTCGTTACATTTAATAAGAATACGTTGTCAGTCACATTCATTTGATAATCGGTGTTTGCAGCGCTTAAGAACATAAATGTGAGACGTCAAACGTAAATATGTTTTCATTCTCTAGCAACTACTCAGAGTCTGTTTTCCTCTGTATCCACTTGAATTTCTTCAAATTTAATGGGCTCAAAAGCAAATTATTCGTTGATTTTTGCAAATTTATTTAAAATTACGGTAAAACGGATGAAAGTGAAAGAAAATCCGTCACGTGATTCACTTGTTGAACTTAAAAATGGCAACAGTCATTGTCGTCATCCTTGTGAAAGAAAATTATGGCGTCGTGAATCGAAAATTACCTCTGGGTGTAATCAACACAACAATCTACATAAATCTATTTAGGGAGCGTTGGTTTGATTACCGATCTATCCGCTAAGATCGCAGAGCCAAAACGTTTTTGAAATTTCTTAGCATCTTCTGGCCGCTTCCAAAAACAAATTATCAGGAGACCAAGACGCGTCCAATGACACCTCCTAGTTCGCGATTGGTGGACGGGCAGTGGTCTAAGCGCGAATGATGTATTCACGAATGAACGAACCAACGCACCCTCGCAGTTACTCATACACTGTATAGGGCTTATCGATCAGTATTAGACACAGTTGACTACTATAAAGTTTAGCAACCTGTGAAAATATTACAGCCATTAAATGGAAGATCGTATTTTGTAGAATTAAAACATTTTCTCAAAGTCATCTTAAGTGCAGTAACCTGTTTTTCTTCATACAGCCCTAGAGAAACTTTTATAATAGTTACATTTTATTTATGATAATTTAATTATAATTTGATTTTCGAGTCCAGTTCACCAAAAATGTATAACTGTGTTCATTAGTTCAAAAAAAGTACTGCTAATTCTTTAAAACAGTTACTTTCGATCCATTATTGTCCATTTTAAAATTGTATCTTAACTTTCTATCTGGAAATCATGAATGAGTAATTAAGCTACCCTGAGATGGCATTTTGAAAGCGTTATTGAATTCTTGTCGCAGTTGCTTTGTTTTCCGCACCACTGTGCGAGGGGCCGTGGTGGGGTCGTCTCAATTCGGCAGCCGGCGCCCGGTTGTAAGACGGTGCCCAAAGCCCGGGGCAGCAGGAGGCCTTTATTGTTTGCCAACACGCCAGGAGGCCCGGTGCACCCGACACAAAACCAACAGCCGCTTTATGGGGCCGTGGTGAGGTTGCAGCGGCCGCCACCGGCAACGAGATGGCACAGGCGGTGGCGGTGGCGGTGGCGGTGGTGACGGTGACGGTGACGGTGGCGGTGGCAGTGGCGGTAGCAGTGGCGGTGGCGAGGGCGGAGGCGGAGGCGATGGCGATGGCGGTGGTGGTGACGATGGTGGCGGTGGCGGTGGCCATGGCGGTGGTGGTGGTGGGGATGGTGGTGGCGGTGGTGGTGGTGATGGAGGTGGTGGTGGTGGGGATGGTGGTGGCGGTGGTGGTGGTGATGGAGGTGGTGGTGGTGGGGATGGTGGTGGCGGTGGTGGTGGTGATGGAGGTGGTGGTGGTGGGGATGGTGGTGGCGGTGGTGGTGGTGATGGAGGTGGTGGTGGTGGCGGTGGTGGTGGTGATGGAGGTGGTGGTGGTGGGGATGGTGGTGGCGGTGGTGGTGGTGATGGAGGTGGTGGTGGTGGGGATGGTGGTGGCGGTGGTGGTGGTGATGGAGGTGGTGGTGGTGGGGATGGTGGTGGCGGTGGTGGTGGTGATGGAGGTGGTGGTGGTGGGGATGGTGGTGGCGGTGGTGGTGGTGATGGAGGTGGTGGTGGTGGGGATGGTGGTGGCGGTGGTGGTGGTGATGGAGGTGGTGGTGGTGGCGGTGAAGAATCCCGAGATGAGGTGAACACTACCGGAGCCATCCCCATTACAATGACGTAGCGGTTTATGGTTGTCAGTTGTCTTCTCCTAGAAAATTGAAGATTGAGATTTTTACTTCATATATAATTTGTTCTACATAGTGAATTCTTTCATTAATTTCATGTACATTTTTTTAAAAAAATGAGCAGTTTTCGCGCAATATTGTGGGCAATATGTGCAATTTAAAAAATCACAAAAACAAGATTTCCTCAAACACAGCTCCGACTTTTTCTTTAAAATGAAAGTGTGATCTAAAGTATCAGCTCTTTAAGAAAGGTCAGGTACAATATTTTTGAAAGAAACTACTAGTCATACTGAATGGCACAGACTTTCCCTAAAACTCTGAAGTTTTTGAAGATTTAGATGTAACCGTGAAAATAGGACCCGTGCAACCCTTATAATCGTATTTTACTCTATTCTTTCAAAAAAATTTAAAGAAAAAAACTTGAAGCCGTTTTTGAGAAAATTGTGAAAATGTCCGGGGTGTTTCATGAAAAGTACCCCCAAAAATTAATGAATGTTTTGAGAATCGCAGAGCTTCGATTCAGCCCCAATGGACAGGGGTTTCTTCAATTTGGAAAAAATTCGACCTATGATTTAGACGCTAGTGTTGTTCACATACACCACACAGACGGACGGACAGGCTGACGGACGGGCTGACGGACGGGCTGACGGACGTTTTGAAAAAATCCCTTTTCGGTATCAGAGAACCCCGCAACATGAATTTTCGTTGAAATCTCGAAATCAATTTCCCGCAGCATTTCATAACTTCACCTATACTATGTATATTACTCCGTATATAGAGCTATTTATATAAGAATGAAACAATATGGTAAAGGAAATAATATCCACAAAAGTTTTACTAATTTTTATTAATAATTTTCCAGAGTTAACTTTCGGGAAAACACTTTTCCCATCCTCAGTGGATCTTGCCCAAGTAACGTGGATCTCCCATGAATGTTCACAACATGGTCAAAAAATGTGAAAACGGCAAAACATGCTGCCATAAAAGATGGCTGCCACCTAGCGGTAACCAGCATGTTTTGCCGTTTTCACATTTTTTGACCATGTTGTGAACATTCATGGGAGATCCACGTTGCTTGGGCAAGATCCACTGAGGATGGCAAAAGCGTTTTCCCGAAAGTTAACTCAGGAAAATTATTAATAAAAATTAGTAAAACTTTTGTGGATATTATTTCCTTTACCATATTATGGATTACCACAAGCTATCTGCTATTACCACGGAATTTAAGATTGGAACGTTTTGACAGCTACTGCTGGCAACGCAACTGAAGGTTCTGCGTTCGTTGTGTTCTTGAGCCTATTAGACTCTCCTTCCTTCATTCGTTCGTTTGCAGTTGGTTAATTTGCAAATGGCTTCGACACTTCCTTTTGCGATGCCCTCGTCCAACGAAAATGTAGTGCGCCCACAGAAATCATTGAAGTTAGGAAGTGCAGTGCTATGTGCTGTTCTGTAATTTTGGTAAGGTGGCGAGCTGTGTTCGAGAGCATTTCATAGTGTGCGCTTTCCTTTTTATATATTTTGTGTATAATTGTGACACGGCTGTGAACTATAAGAAGCCAGAGTGGGCGCAAAGGGCATCCTCCTTGTTCACGGTTAAGGAATGCATTAACATGCAGAACATTAGTGACGTATAAAATCATTATTAAGTCACATTTGAGTTACGAGAGCATAGTACTAAATATTGATAGTCGGGGTGTCATAATTATAAATAAACCATCCTCTTCACTACTAAAAATGCATGAGCCATTCGCTGTGAAACAATCAGAAAAAGTGTTTAAACATTTCCCAAAATATTATTTTTCTTTTCGTTTACATTCGTGGCAATTTTATTTTACTGAATATGAGAGAACGTGCAGACAGTTTTCCACATACGTAATTAATTTTTTATATATTTTCCAGACTAGCGTACGTGCATATACCTCAGCGAAATTCTTAAATTTCTGAATAGTGTTGCCTTCACAGGAGCCGTAAACACTACGAAGGGGCGTATCTGAACAGCTACTGCAGCGGATGGATACTTCTCTGAATAGAAATTGTGGTGTTCACTTGTTTAGCGAACTGTAGTACCCCTCCTTGGTTCATTCATATAAAAATCGCAGTACATACGTATGTATATGGGAAAATAAAAACGAGTAGTTTTCGAGTAATTTCTGCTTGGAATTAATGCAATTGAAAACAAGTTTCTCAAAAACCGCTCCAATTTATTTCTTTAATTTTTTTTGCGATTAAAACACAGGACGCTTAAAAGAATGAGGCAGGTCTCATTTTCGTCTATCTCTCTGAATCTTGGAATCTCTGTAAATTTTCGAAAATTGCGTGTTGAGAATAATTGGCTCGATAATTATATTGACCCAAGTTGGTACGTCAGAGCTGCTGCCTACTGTAGCGGTAAGAAGTATGACGAGGCTTGCAGGACCTGCCTTCGAGACTCGGCCCGGGAAAAAAAAATGCTGGATGATATCAATTTTGCAAGTAATATAATATTCCGGAGCCTTTACAAATGATGCGAGAAAATATGTGCGTTTGTTGCACCATTAGTTGTATTATCCCCAGTTTTCGCTCTTTTCATTTGAACTGTTTTAAAATATCATTTTAGTATTTACATCAGGCTTTTCATTGATACCTGAGATTTTTCTGTAATACCTACGGTAATTGGAGCTATACATTGCCACAATAATGTGTAAATAAATGATGGTCTGATCGGGAAACTACTATGCCCGAAATAAAAAAAATAAATATCATATCTTTTTCTCTCCTGTGGGTAAAGATCAAGATACAGTTTCTATTCATACCATACCGTAAAATGTGGCAAATATGGCAAATTTTCTTGAGATAGGTAAATTATTTCTGCTATTGCAATGTATTTGAATTGGTGAAAAACAGAACAGTATAAGTGACTTTTTATACATTCTGAGAAATCTGTATATTTAAGTCAATGCCACTGTAGAGTCGTGCTTTGTTTCATCATTAAATCCACGACATTTCAATTGTTCAACTAGGAAAATACATTGCCAATGAAATACAGCCCAAAATAAACCCGTTTTTTTCTGGATTTATAAACTGTCAGTATGCACGCCGTTCTGGTTTTCGCCCATTCAGTTGCGTGTCCTCGACCGACGGGTTGAGCCCATTGCTCTCCGCCGCTTCACATTCGCTTCCTATTCGTTTCCAGTTTCACAACCTTTCTCCTATTTCATCCGCAACATCTCTCGTCTTCTACGTCGTTTTCGTTTGTGCTTCCTCTTTGCAATGGTCTTCGTCTACGTCAAGGATTTCCTTCTAGCATCTCTTTTCTTCTCTCGACCTCGCCATTCATCTTCTCCGTTTGCCTTTGTCTTCTGTCATTCGTCTATCCTCTATATCACATTTCGATTTTCGTCTTTCCTTTATTGTAGATCGTATTTCGTTTTTACTTTGATTTTTGTGCTCTCCGATGTTCCTTGACCACCTATTATTATTCTTGGTTGATTTTTCCTTGTTCATTTTTCCTTTTTCGTTGTTGTTTGTGGTTCGTTTTACGTTTTCTAATTGCCGCTTTCATTTTTGGTTATTCATTGTTAATTGTTCTTTGTATTATCGTTGTTCGTTCTTTGTTTTGTTTCTCTTTTTTCATTATTCCATTTTTGTTTTTCGTTAAATTTTCATATTTCATTTTCCTTATTTGTTGGTCGTTGTTAATTTTTGTTGATATTTGTTCATTCTGTTTCATATTTTTTGTTATTCGTAGTTCCCTTCTCGCTGTTCCTTTTTCTTTCTTCGTTTATTTCTTCGTTGTTTGCTGTTTGTTCATTTTCGCATTCCGTTTCTTGTTCATTGTTCATTTTTCACTGATTGTTGTTCATTCTCTTTTCATATCGTGACGTACATTGTTCATTCTTTTTTTCACTGTTATTTGTTCGTTTTCCTTTTTTGGTTTTACACTGTTCGGTTTTTGTTCGTTGTCCGTTCTTGTTTTTGTTTTTTGTTGTTATTCGTTTTCCATGTTCCATATTGCTCGGGATTTTCGAAAAGTTCAAAACTACAAAATTAAAAACATTTTTGCTTCAGAAAAAGTGTGTTGCTGAAAATTTGCGTTTAAATAAATAAATAAATAAATAAATAAATAAATAAATAAATAAATAAATAAATAAATAAATAAAACTAGTGGTGCTAAGGATTATCTCACAGTATTTAGTTTTATAATCTCTTTAGTCTAAACTACGATTTTAGTTGTGTCTGATTCTTTTCCCAGATACATTCTTTGGTCGCTCAAAGAACATTCTTTTCAATTTTTCCCGATTTTTCGGCTTCCTAATTCTAACACTGAATCTACTATACTCTTATTACTATTATATAAGTGTAAAGCCCATGTGTTACCTGGGTGGTGGAGGTTTAATTTTCTTTTTACGAGGTTCATTTTCCATTCTTTGTTATTCGCTGCTTTCCTTTACTGTTAGTCGTTCTTCGTTGTTCACATTCCTTCTTACGGGCTTTTTTCGTTGTTTTTTGCCGTTCCCGGTGTTGGGTATTTGCTGTTGGTTCGCCATTCGAGTGTCGTCGTTGGTTTTTTGCGTTCGTTTCCCATTTTACATTGTTCTTTTTCCTTTATATTTTGTTCGTTTTTCGCTTATTGTTTGTTCGTTCTCCGATTCCCGTTTTCTTTTTCGTGGCATGTTTTCAGTTTTCGGTTTATATTGTTGCTCATTGTTCTTCTTCAGGTTTCATTTTTTGCCGTTCGTTTTTCGTTTCTATGTATTTTGGTTGTTAAAAGGTCTTCGTCGTTACCGTTTTCCGCATTTGCATTTGCGTTGTTAACTGTTCATAGTTTGCCCTTCGTTTTTCGTTTATGGTTTTCTGTCTTTTTTCGTTGTTGGTTATTGTTTTACTATTTCCGTTTTCATCCTTTGCATTTTGTTACTTCATATATTTTTTCGATTTTTCCTTCTACCCCGATAATAGATTTTTCCTCGTTTATTCTAGGTTTTCTATTTTTTCGTTCCTTATTGTTTGTTCATCCCTCTACTCTCTATGATTTTTGCTTTCCGTAGTTCAATTTCTGCCGTTCATTTGTCGTTTACGTGTTCGTTTCTGGGTTTATAGTTTATGGGTGGTCTTTTGTCTTCGAATTTCGCCTTGATACTTCGTCTTCGACTTCATCTTTCGTCGTTTTCTTCTTCACCTTCGTCTTTAATGAAAAGAAATAAGAGGAGACTTAAGAAAGTTTGGCAAACCACGCATGATCCAAATGATAAACGAAACTTCAACAGGGCAGCGCAGGATCTTAAAAGATTTCTTCAAGACCTACATGAAAATAAAACCAAAGAGTATCTTGAAAGACTATCACCAACCAAAGACAACGACTACTCCCTATGGAAAGCCACCAAACGCATTAAACGACCAATCAAACCTGTGCCGCCTATACGTGATAAACATGGAAAATGGGCTAGAACCAACCACGAAAAGGCAACAGTATTTGCGGAACATTTTGCAAAAGTTTTCCAACCATTCCCATCAGATGAAGAAGAACAAGAAAGAAATATTATTCAGTTCATTAATGCACCATATCAAATGTCTTTACCAATAAAGCATTTCAAGACAACCGAAGTTTCATATGCAATAAAACAAATTAATCCTCATAAAGCACCTGGCTACGATCTCATCACCGGCATTGTTCTAAGAAACCTGCCAAAAAAAGCACTAGCATTGGTAACCTCAATTTTCAACGCCATCATCAGAATTGGACATTTTCCCTCTCAATGGAAATACAGTCAGATTATTGTCATACCAAAACCGGGGAAACCTATTTCCGAAGTATCCTCGTATAGACCGATAAGCTTATTACCAATCTTGTCAAAAATCTTTGAAAAGCTTCTCCTCAAGCGGATACTTCCAATCATAGCAGAAAACAACATCATTCCAGACTACCAATTCGGCTTTAGGTTGAAACATGCCCCTACCGAACAAATCCACAGAATAGTAAAAGTCATTAATGAAGCGCTGGAGAAGAAACGTTATTGTTCTGGTGTCTTTTTGGATGTAGTCCAAGCTTTTGACAAGGTGTGGCACTCAGGACTCTTATATAAAATCAAAAATATGTTACCCCACCCGTTTTTTGCACTACTTCGCTCCTATCTTACTGAAAGACGTTTTCAAATAAAATTTAAGGAAGAAACATCATCATTCTATCCTGTCGCAGCTGGAGTACCGCAAGGTAGTGTTCTCGGTCCACTACTGTATCTACTATACACGGCCGACCTACCTGTTTCAACGGACATCACGTCAGCCATGTTTGCTGACGACAGAGCGTTTTTAACTTCTCATGAAAATGCCATCGAAGCATCAGAAAATCTTCAAGAATACCTCACTGTGCTGCAGGAATGGTTCACAAAGTGGCGTATAAAAACTAATGAAAGTAAATCTGTCCATGTAACGTTTGCACTCAGACCAAATAGATGTCCTCCAATTAAAATCAGCAACAAGGATATACCACAGGCAGATTGTGTAAAATATCTTGGTCTACATCTAGATCGAAAAATGACTTGGAAGACACACATCAGAAAGAAAAGAACAGCTCTCGAAATCAAAATCAAGCAATATTATTGGCTTCTAGGCAAACAATCGTCTCTTTCATTGGCTAATAAAGTACTGATTTATAAATCAACAATAAAACCTGTTTGGACCTACGGAATAGAACTTTGGGGCACTGCGGCTAACTCAAACCTAGAAATACTGCAACGATTCCAATCAAAAACTCTAAGATTGCTTGCCAATGCCCCGTGGTTTGTTTCAAACACAACATTACACAATGACTTACACATACCTACAATAAACCAAGAAGTCCAATTCAGATTCCAAAAATATTATAACCGCTTAGAAAACCATCCAAATTACCTTGCATTAAACCTACTTGACAATAGCCAAGAATTAAGAAGATTGTGCAGATTTCATCCCCTGGACCTCTTAAATAGGTTCGATCATTAACAAACAAAATGTATATTGTACTGTTATAGTAAATTGCACTGTAACTAAGTAAAACAGCTTAAATTTATTCTTGTATATATGTATATATGTGTGAGTATGTATGTATGTGTATGTATGTGTATATATATTGAAACACGAAGTGTTTCCTTATGCAAATTAGAAACATTAAGCATAAGAAATTAGAGCTCATTTTGAACTGCGGGGTACGCACGACAGGCGCGACGAACAGCGGTGGGGGGGACCGCCGCCGCCGCCGCCGTCGTGGCTGCGAGGACAGCGTGGGAACGATGATCAGCCGTTACGAACCGAGCGGGGAGCTGTAGGGAATTCGGCAGTTACGAGGAGTGCGACGGTTGAGGCAGTCGCCGGGGGTCGGCCGTGGCCGAAGGAAGTGGCCGAAATGTGGCCGGTATTGTAGGATATTAGCTAACGCAAGATTCATAGACATACTAGGTAGAGACCGGGAAAGTGAAATGTGGAAGAGGTTGGCGCGGGGAGAACAGTAAATCGCGCATATGCTATTTGATGCAGTGAGAACAATACAAGAACTGTGTGTTGCGAAACTGACGCTGGTGTGCATAGCGACCACGTGCTACGTAGTCACATCAAACGGTGAACGATAATTAGAGGGAAAGTGCGACGACAAGATCCGAGAACATTACGGGCACGGGATGGACGTTGCCGATCAGTCATGAATATTGTGGTGATACTGCAAGCCGAAGTACCAGAAGTCGAGGCCGAGGAGTCCGGGAGGCCGCTAGCCTGAGGCGACCCCCACACCACCAGCCGCCGGACGCGCCGAGCTGCATTGGAGGTCGGCGACCCCTGCCGGCCCGAGCAATAATCCTGACAACGGAGGTATTTGTTGGGGCCCCAAGGTATGATAAAAACTTATGATAAATCTGATCTTGGTACCAAGACGAAAAGTATCAGTGTATTGAATCATGTACAACAAATTAGTTTGTGAATAAATTATGTTTGTAATTGTACGACATATGTTAATTGAATTTCCCAATGCTATATCGACTCCTCATAGGGACCCATTCACGAGCAAGATCCCCATCTTTAGTAATTTCTTTGCAGTGGAAAGTACCGGCAAAAACAGGTACGTCACAGCTGGCGCCCGAACAGTGTATGCACTGATAGGTACGTCACAGCTGAGGCATTACCAGGTACGTCACAATATATATATATATATATATATATATATATATATATATATATATATATATATATATGTATATATGAACATAATTATGTTCATGATCGCCAGAATTGTAAATGTATTTATATATTGTCTGTTGTTTTTCTGTCTTGATCATATTTGTCCTATGTTAAATTTGTGATTTATACCATTTATTTGATCATTACTGAAAATGAATTCACGAAGGACTGAGAATGCCAGTTTCTTCACATGCCATTGTAACTTTGCTAAAAGATTTGCCTATTGTTCAAATGAACAAATTGCAAATAAAAATAAATAAATAAATAAATAAATAAAACCTTCGTCTTTGCCTTCCGTCATCGATTTTCGTCTTCCTTCGTCCTTTTTTTTCATCTTTCAGAACTCTTTCGTCATCACCTTTCGGGTACGCCCTTAGTGTTCACCATTCATTTCGGTCTTTGTCGTTTGTCATCGTCTTTCGCGTTCGTCATTGCTCTTCTTTTTTCGTCTTTCGCCTTCAAAATTTGTCTTCGTCATTCGTCTTTGTCTCTCGTCTTCATCTGTCGCTTCGTTTTCGTCTTCATCTTTCGTCTTTCATCTTTCCTGACTTCGCCTTTCATCTTCGAGTTTCGTCTTTCGTTTCGTCATTCGTCTTCGTGGTTTTGGTTTTTGCTTTTTCGTTTTCCGTTTTTGAATTTTGGATTTTGATTTTTGGTCTTTTGGTTTTCGTTTTTAGTATTTAATTTTATGTTTTCCGTTTTTCGTTGGTCATTTGTCGTTTTTTGTATTTAATTCTTCTTTTTCGTATTTCGTATTTCATTTGTCGTTTTTAGTTATGATTTGCTATTGGTGTTTTTCGGTTTTTGGTTTTTCCATCATTGATTTTGGTTTTTGGTTTGCCATTTTTCATCTAACCTTCTCCATTTTTCGTTTTTGGTTTTTTGGTTCCTAATATTCTTTTCTCGATCGTCGTTTGACGTCTGCAGTCTTTTGCTTCTTGTTTTTCGGTTGTAGTTCGTTGTTTGTGGTTTTGTTTGTGTTTTGGTTTTTCCTTTATTTACCGTCTTTCTTTTGTCGTTTGATATTTGTGACCGTCATTAATTTTTCCTTTTAAATTTGTCGTTTGACATTTGTGACCGACTTATGGCGTCTTTAGTCTTTCATTTTCTTTTGTCGTATGTGATTGTTTGTTTTTTGTTTTTAAGTTTTTTGTTTCCGGATTTAGGTTTCACTCTTTGGCTTATGGATTTTGTTTTCCATTTTTCATTGTTAGTTTTTCGTTTTTGTTTTTGGTTATGGCTTCTTGATTTTTGGTTTTTGATTTCTTTTTTTTATTTTTGGATAATATATATTTGTTTTTCTTTCGCCGTTTTTCGATTTTTAATTTTTTCTTTTCGGTTTTCCTCCTCATTTTTCGTGTCTTGTGACTCCTTTTTCGCTTTTCGTTTCTTGTGTCTTGTGTCTCCTTCTTCGTTTTTTCATTTCACGTTTTTCATTTTCCGGTTTTCGTTTCTCGTTTGTCGTGATACTTGTCTCGTTTTTCGTTTTTCTTATTTCTTTTTCG
This sequence comes from Gryllus longicercus, assembly GCA_038098605.1. NCBI lineage: Eukaryota > Metazoa > Arthropoda > Insecta > Orthoptera > Gryllidae > Gryllus > Gryllus longicercus. The sequence continues at coordinate 86,583 of JAZDUA010000926.1, forward strand.
TTTTTTCGTCATTTGTCACACGTCTCGTTTTTCGTGACACGATTTCGTTTGTCCGTTTTTTGTGACTTGTCTATAGTCTTATTTTTCATTTTTCGTGACTCGTGTATCATCTCGTTTTTCGGGCCTAGTAATTCTTGTCTCGTTTTTCGTTTTTTCCTTTTTTCCTTTTTTGTTTTTCGAGTCTCGTTTTTGGAATTCCGTTTTTCGTATTTCGTTTTCCGGTTTTCGATTTTCGTGTCCGGTGTATCGACACTTTTTCGAGTCTAATGTTTCGTGTCTCGTTTTCGTTTTTTTGTTTCTCGTTTTTTGTGTCTCATCTCTGGTTTTTCGTGTCTTGTTTTTTGTTCTTTGTTTTACGGTATTGTGTCCCTTTTCGTTTTTTCGTCTTTTCGGATTTCGTGTATCGTTTTTCTCTTTTTCTTTTATGTAATTGTGTCTTATGTCTCGTTCATCGTCTCATGTTTTTCGTTTTTGTCGTATCATGTGACTTCCTCGTTTTTCGTTTTCCGCGTACCGTGAATCGTCTCGTTTTTTCGGTCAAGCCTTCTTTGTCTCGTGTAACGATTTTTCAGATTTTCTTTTTTGTTTTTCGTGTCTCGTTTTTCGTTTTTTGTTTTTTTTTCGGATTTCATTTTTCTTTCTTTGATTTGAGAGTATTAGGTCGCGTTTTTCGTGTTTCGTTTTTGTGTTTCGTTTTTTGTGTCTAGTTTTTCTTTCTTTGTTTTACTTGTATTGTCTCGTTTTTCGTGTTTTGATTTTGTTTCGTTTTTTGTGTCTCGTTTTTCTTTCTTTGTTTTACTTGTATTGTGTCTCGTTTTTCGTGTTTTGATTTTGTTTCGTTTTTCGTGTCTCCTTCTTTCGGTATTGTATCTCGTTTTTCATTTTTCGTTTTTCGTGTATCTTTTTCGTTTTCGTTTTTGATTGTCGTGTGTCGTGTCACATTTTTCGTTTTTGGTTTTTTCCTTTTTCGTGGTTCGTGTCTCGTTTTGCGTTTTTTCTTTTTGTTTTTTGTGTCTCGTGTCTTATTTTCTGTGTCTTGTGTTTCGTTTTTCTTTTTCGTTTGTCGTGTCGTGTCTCGTTCCTCGTTTTTCGTTTTTCGAGTATCGTGCATCGTCTCGTTTTTCAGTTCTAGTGTTTCTGTCTCGTGTCTCGTTTTTGTTTTTTGCTTTTTTTGTTTTTCGTTTTTCGTATTTCATTTTTTGTTTTCCGTTATTCGTTACTCGTTTTTCGTTTTTCAGTTTTCGTTCTTCGTGACTCGTGTATCGACACGTTTTTCGTGTCTCATGTTTCGTGTCTCGTTTTCAAATTCTTTTTGTTGTGTATTTTTTGTTTCTTTTTTGTTCCTATTTGTCTCATTGCTTCACGTGTATAGTAGTTGGTTTTTCGATTTTTCGTATTTTGTGTATTTTTTTCGTTTTTTCGTTTTCGATTTTTGTGCATCGTACTCGTTTTTCGTGTCTTGTTTTCCGTTTCTTTTTGTTTGTCGTGTATGGTTCTCCGTTTTTCGTTTCTCTAGTATCGCGCATCGTCTCATTTTTCGGGTGTAGTGTTTTACGACTATTGTCTCATCTTTCGCTTCTTCCTTTTTCGTTTTTCGTGTCTAGTTTTCGTTTTTTGTTTTTTGTTATACTTTTTTTGTTATTCGTTTTTCGTTTTTATTTTCGTTTTTCGATATTCGGTTTTCGTTTTTTGTTTTTCGTTTTTCATGTATCATTTTTTGTCTCGTTTTCGTTTTTTGTTTTACGTGTATTGAGTGTAGTTTTCCTGTTTCGTTTTTGTGTTTCGTTTTTCGTGTCTCGTTTTTCGTTCATTCTTTTTCCGTTTTATCGTTTTTCGTTTTTCGTTTTTCGTTTTTCGTTTTTCGTGTTTCGTGTTTCGTGTTTCGTCTCTCGTGTCTCGTGTCTCGTTTCTCGTGTCTTGTGTCTCGTCTCTCGTTTTTCGTTTTTTTGTTTTTCGTGTTTCGTAGTTCGTGTTTCGTATTTTGTGTCTCGAGTTTTGTGTCTCGTTTCTCGTTTTTTGTTGTTTGTGTTTCGTGTCTCGTGTCTCGTTTTTCGTTTTCCGTTTTTCGTATTTCGTATTTCGTTTTTCGTTTTTCGTTTTTCGCTTATCGTTTATCGTTTTCCGTTTTTTGTTTTTCGTTTTTCGTTTTTCGTGTTTCATGTTTCGTGTTTCGTGTCTCGTGTCTCGTGTCTCGTGTTTCGTGTCTCGTGTCTCGTGCCTTGTGTCTCTAGTCTCGTGTCTCGTTTCTTGTGTCTCGTTTTTCGTGTCTCGTGTCTCGTTTTTCGTGTTTCGTGGTTCGTGTCTCGTGTTTCGTGTCACGTGTCTCGTGTCTCGTTTTTCATTTTTCGTGTCTCGTTTCTCGTGTCTCGTGTCGTTTCTCGTTTTTGTTTTTCGTTTTCGTTTTCCGTTTCTCGTGTCTCGTTTTTCGTTTTTGTGTCTCGTTTTTCGTGTCTCGTGTCACGTTTTTCGTTTTTTGTTTTTCGTGTTTCGTAGTTCGTGTTTCTTGTTTCGTGGTTCTTGTCTCGTGTTTCGTGGCACGTGTCTCGTTTTTCGTTTTTCGTGTCTCGTTTCTCGTGTCTCGTGTGTCGTTTCTCGTTTTTCCTTTTTGTTTTTCGTTTTCCGTTTCTCGTGTCTCGTTTTCCGTTTTTCGTTTTTTGTGTCTCGTTTTTCGTGTCTCGTGTAACGTTTTTCGTTTTTCTATTTGCGATTTTCGTTTTTCGTGTCTCGTGCCTTGTGTCTTATGTCTCTAGTCTCGTTTCTCGTGTCTCGTGTCTCGTTTCTCGTGTCTCGTTTTTTGCTTTTCGTGTCTTGTGTCTCGTGTCTCGTTTTTTGTTTTTCGTGTTTCGTGTTTCGTAGTTCGTGTTTCGTGTTTCGTGTCTCGTTTTTCGTTTTTCGTGTCTCGTGTCTTGTGTCTCGTGTCTCGTTTTTCGTGTCTCGTGTCGTGTGTCTCGTTTTTTGTTGTTTGTGTTTCGTGTCTCGGGTCTCGTTTTTCGTTTTTAGTTTTTTGTTTTTCGTGTATCGTGTCTCGTTTATGTGTCTCGTGTATCAAGTCTCGTGTCTCGATTTTCGTTCTTCGTTTTTCGTTTTTCGTGTCTCGTGTCTCGTGTTTCGTGTCACATTTTTCGTTTTTCGTTTTTGTTTTCGTTTTTCGTGTCTCGTTTTTCGTGTCTCGTGTCTCGTTTTTCGTTTTTCGTATTTCGTGTCTCGTGTCTTGTGTCTCGTTTATCGTTTTTCGTTTTTCGTTTTACGTTTTTCGTTTTTCGTTTTTCGTTTTTCGTTTTTGTTTTTCGTTTTCCGTTTTCCGTTTTTCGTTTTTCGTGTCTCGTTTCTCGTATATTTTTCGAAATTTATATTTTTCAAATTTTTATAATTTTTTGATTTTTAATATTTTTTGTTTTTTAAATTTTTGAATTTTTAGACGAGACGAGACGAGGCGAGGCGAGGCGAAACAAGACGAGACGAGACAAGACGAGGCGAAACGAGACAAGACGCGACGCGATGTGACGAGACAAAACTTTATATATTTTTTTATTTTTATATTTTTTTATTTTTTATATTTTTTGATTTTTTATATTTTTTAATTTTTTACATTTTTCAAAATTTATATTTGTCAAATTTTAATATTTTTTGATTTTTAATATTTTTTGATTTTTTAAATTTTTTTAATTTTTAGACGAGACAGGACGAGACGAGACGAGGCGAGGCGAGGCGAAGCGAGGCAAGACGAGACGAGACGAGACGGGTCGAGACAGGACAGGTCGAGACGAGACGAGACGTGACGAGACGAGACGGAACGAGACGAGACGAGACAGGTAGAGACGAGGCAAAACGACACAAGACGCGACGCGAAGAGACGAGACGAGACTTTTTTAATTTTTTGATTTTTATATTTTTTGATTTTTTATATTTTTTGATTTTTTATATTTTTTGATTCTTTATATTTTTTATTTTTTATATTTTTGATTTTTTTATATTTTTTTGATTTTTTATATTTTTGATTTTTTATATTTTTTGATTTTCTATATTTTTGATTTTTTATATTTTTCAAAATTTATATTTTCCAATTTTTATATTATTTGATTTTTTATATTTTTTGGTTTTTTAAATTTTTATAATTAGACGAGACGAGACGAGGCGAAGTGAGGCGAGACGAGACCAGACGAGACGGCACGGGACGGGACTAAACGAGACGAGACGAAACGAGACGAGACGTGACGTGGCGTGACGAGACGAGACGAGACGAGACGAGACGTGACGTGACGTGACGTGACGTGACTTGACGAGACGAGATGAGACGTGATGAGACGAGACGAGACGAGACGTGACGTGACGTGACGAGACGTGACGTGACGTGACGTGACGTGACGTGACGAAACGAGACAAGACTAGACGAGACGAGACGAGACAAGACATGGCGAGACAAGACAGGACGAGACAGGACGAGACGAGACGTGACGAGATGAAACATTTTATATTTTTTGATTTTTTATATTTTTTGATTTTTATATTTTTTTATTTTTTATTTTTTATATTTTTTTATTTTTTATATTTTTTGATTTGTTACATTTTTTGATTTTTTATATTTTTTGAATTTTTATATTTTTTGATTTTTATATTTTTCAAAATTTTATATTTTTTGATTTTTAATACTTTTTGTTTTTTTTAAATTTTTATAATTTTTAGACGAGACGAGACGAGGCGAGGGGAGGCGAGGCGAGACAAGAAGAGACGAGACGGCACGGGACGGGACGAGACGTGACGAGACGAGACGAGGCGAGACGAGACGAGACGTGACGTGACGAGACGAGACGAGACGGGACGAGACGAGACGCAACTTTTTATATTTTTTGATTTTTATATTTTTTGATTTTTTATATTTTTTTATTTTTATATTTTTTGATTTTTTATATTTTTTTGATTTTTTATATTTTTTGATTTCTTATATTTTTTTAATTTTTATATTTTTTATTTTTTATATTTTTTGATTTTTTATATTTTTTGATTTTTAATATTTTTTGTTTTTTTAAATTTTCATATTTTCTAGACGAGACGAGACGAGGCGATTCGAGACAAGAAGAGACGAGACGGCACGGGACGGGACGAGACGTGACAAGACGAGGTGAGACGAGACGAGACGTGACGTGACGTGAAGAAACGAGACGGGACGAGACGAGACGAGACGAGACGAGACGAGAATTTTTAATTTTTTTTGATTTTTTATAATTTTTTTGATTTTTATATTTTTTGATTTTTTATATTTTTTGATTTTTTATATTTTTTGATTTTTTATATTTTATTATTTTTTATATTTTTCGAAATTTATATTTTTTGAATTTTTATATTTTTTGAATTTTAACATTTTTTGTTTTTTTAAATTTTTATACTTTTTAGACGAGACGAGGCGAGGCGAGACGAGACGAGACGGCACGGGACGGGACGAGACGTGACGAGACGACACGAGACGTGACGAGGCGGGACGAGACGAGACAGGACGAGACGAGACGAGATGCGACGCGTAGAGACGAGACGAGATGAGACTTTTTATATTTTTTTATTTTTTATTTTTTTTATTTTTTATATTTTGTTTATTTTTTTATATTTTTTGATTTTTTATATTTTTCGAAATTTATATTTTTCGAATTTTTATATTTTTTTATTTTTAATATTTTTTGATTTTTTAAATTTTTATAATTAGACAACACGAGACGAAGCGAGGTGAGGCGAGACGAGACCATACAAGACGGCACGGGACGGGACGAGACGAGACGAGACGAAACGAGACGAGACGAGACAAAAACGAGACAAGACGAGACGAGACGAGACGAGTCGTGACGTCACGAGACTAGACGATACGATACTAGACGAGACGAGACGAGACGTGACGTGACGTGACGTGTCGAGACGAGACGTGACGAGACATTACGAAACGAGACGACACGAGACGAGACGGGACGGGACGAGACGAGACGTGACGAGACAAGACGTGACAGGACGAGACGAGACGAGGCGAAACGAGACGAGACGCGACGCGAAGATAGGAGACGAGACGAGTTTTTGTATTTTTTGATTTTTTATATTTTTTGATATTTTATATTTTTCGAAATTTATATTTTTCGAATATTTTGATTTTTAATATTTTTGATTTTTTAAATTTTTATAATTAGACGAGACGAGACGAGGCAAGGCGAGACGAGAAGAGACGAGACGGCATGGGAAGGGGATGGGACGGGACGAGACGTGACGAGACGTGACGTGACGTGACGTGACGAGACGAGTCGAGACAAGACAAGACGTGACGAGACGAGACGAGACGAGACGAGACGGGACGAGACGAGACGAGACAGGACGAGACGAGGCGAGGCAAGGCGAAACGAGTTGAGACGCGACGCGAAGAGACAAGACGAGACGAGACTTTTTGTTTTTGATTTTTTATATTTTTTGATTTTTTATAGATTTTTATATTTTTTGAATTTTCATATTTTTTGATTTTTTATATTTTTCGAAATTTTATATTTTTTGATTTTTAATATTTTTTGTTTTTTTTAAATTTTTATAATTAGACCAGACGAGACAAGACGAGGCGAGATAAAAAGAGACGGCACGGGACGGGAAGAGACGTGACGAGACGAGACGAGACGTGACGTGACGAGACGAAACTTTTTATATTTTTTGATTTTTATATTATTTGATTTTTATATTTTTTGATTTTTTATATTTTTTGATTTTTTATATTTTTTGGTTTTTTATATTTTTTGAATTTTTATATTTTTTTGATTTTTTATATTTTTCAAAATTTTATATTTTTTGATTTATAATACTTTTTGTTTTTTTAAATTTTATAATTTTTAGACGAGACGAGACGAGGCGAGGGAAGGCGAGGCGAGACAAGAAGAGACGAGACGGCACGGGACGGGACGAGACGTGACGAGACGAGACGAGGCGAGACGAGATGAGACGTGACGTGACGTGACGAGACGAGACGGGACGAGACGAGACGCAACTTTTTATATTTTTTTATTTTTTATATTTTTTTTATTTTTATATTTTTTGATTTTTTATATTTTTTGATTTTTTATATTTTTTGATTTTTAATATTTTTTGTTTTTTTAAATTTTCATAGTTTTTAGACGAGACGAGGCGATGCGAGACAAGAAGAGACGAGACGGCACGGGACGGGACGACACGTGACGAGACGAGGTGAGACGAGACGAGACGTGACGTGACGTGAAGAAACGAGACGAAACGAGACGAGACGAGACGATAATTTTTAATTTTTTTTGATTTTTTATAATTTTTTTGATTTTTTATATTTTTTGATTTTTTATATTTTTTGATTTTTTATATTTTATTAATTTTTATATTTTTCGAAATTTATATTTTTTGAATTTTTATATTTTTTGATTTTTAACATTTTTTGTTTTTTTAAATTTTCTTATTTTTTAGACGAGACGAGGCGAGGCGAGACCAGACGAGACGAGACGGCACGGGACGGGACGAGACGTGACGAGACGAGACGAGACGTGACGAGGCGGGACGAGGCGAGACAGGACGAGACGAGGCGAGATGCGACGCGTAGAGACGAGACGAGATGAGACTTTTTATATTCTTTGATTTTTTATATTTTTTATTATTTATTTTTTATATTTTTTATTTTTTATATATTGTTTATTTTTTTATATTTTTTGATTTTTTATATTTTTCGAAATTTATATTTTTCGAATTTTTATATTTTTTATTTTTAATATTTTTTGATGTTTTAAATTTTTATAATTAGACGAGACGAGACGAAGCGAGGTGAGGCGAGACGAGACCAGACGAGACGGCACGGGACGGGACGAGACGAGACGAAACGAGACGAGACGAGACAAAAACGAGACAAGACGAGACGAGACGAGACGTGACGAGACGAGACTAGACGATACGATACTAGACGAGACGAGACGTGACGTGACGTGACGTGACGAGACGAGACGTGACGGGATGGGAGGAGACGAGACGAGACAAGACGAGACAGGACGAGACGAGACGAGGCGAAACGAGACGAGACGCGACGCGAAGAGAGGAGACGAGACGAGTTTTTATATTTTTTGAATTTTTAAATTTTTTGATTTTATATATATTTTATTTTTTATATTTTTTGATTTTTTATATTTTTTGATTTTTTATATTTTTCGAAATTTATATTTTTCGAATATTTTGATTTTTAATATTTTTGATTTTTTAAATTTTTATAATTAGACGAGACGAGACGAGGCGAGGCGAGACGAGAAGAGACGAGACGGCACGGGACGAAACGGGACAAGACGACACGAGACGAAACGAGACGAGACAAAAACGAGACAAGACGAGACGAGACGTAAAGTGACGTGACGTGACGTGACGTGATGAGACGAGACTAGACGATACGAGACGAGACGAGACGTGACGTGACGTGACGTTACGTGACGAGACGAGACGAGACGAGCCGTGACATGACGTGACGAGACGAGACGAGACAGGACGAGACGAGGCGAAACGAGACGAGACGCGACGCGAATAGACGAGAGTTTATTAATTTTTTGATTTTTTATATTTTTTGATTTTTTATATTTTTTATTTTTTTATATTTTTCGAAATTTATATTTTTCGAATTTTTATATTTTTTGATTTTTAATATATTTTGATTTTTTATATTTTTATAATTAGACGAGACGAGGCGATCCGAGGCGAGACGAGACCAGACAAGACGAGACGGCACGGGACGGGACGAGACGAGACGGAACGAGACGAGACCAAACGAGACAAGACGAGACGAGACGGACGTGACGTGACGTGACGAGACGAGACTAATTGATACGAGACGAGACGAGGCGTGACGTGTGACGAGACGAGACGAGACGTGATGAGACGAGACGTGACGTGAGGAGACGAGACGAGACGTGACGTGACGTGACGAAACGAGACGAGACGAGGCGAGACGAGACGAGACGAAACGAGACGAGACGAGACGAGACGTGACGTGACGAGACGTGACGAGACGTGACGTGACGAGACGGAACGAGAAGAGACGAGACAGGACGAGACGAGACAAAACGAGACGAGACGAGGCGAGACGACACGAGACGAAACTTTTTACATTTTTTGATTTTTTATATTATTTTATTTTTATTTTTTTAAATTTTTTATATTTTTTGATTTTTATATTTTTTGATTTTTATATTATTTGATTTTTAAATATTTTGATTTTTATATTTTTTGATTTTTTATATTTTTTATTTTTTATATTTTTTGAATTTTTAAATTTTTTGATTTTTTATATTTTTCGAAATTTTATATTTTTTATTTTTAATATTTTTTGTTTTTTTAAATTTTTTTAATTTTTAGACGAGACGAGACGAGGCGAGGCGAGGCGGAGGAAGACAAGAAGATACGAGACGTGACGAGGCAAGATGAGACGTGACGTGACGAGACGAAACTTTTTATATTTTTGATTTTTTATATTATTTTATTTTTGTATTCTTTAATTTTTTATATTTTTTGATTTTTTATATTTTTTGATTTTTATATTATTTAATTTTATAATTTTTGATTTTTTATATTTTTTGATTTTTTAAATTTTTTTATTTTTTTATTTTTGGAATTTTTATATTTTTTGTTGTTTTATATTTTTCAAAATTTTATATTTTTTGATTTTTAATATTTTTTTGTTTTTTTAAATTTTTATAATTTTTAGACGAGACGAGACGAGGCTAAGGGATGCGAGGCGAGGCGAGACAAGAAGAGACGAGACGGCACGGGACGGGACGAGACATGACGAGACGAGGCGAGACGAGACGAGACGAGACGTGACGTGACGTGACGAGACGAGACTTTTTATATTTTTTGATTTTTTATATTTTTGATTTTTTTATATTTTTTGATTTTTTATATTTTTTGTTTTTTATATTTGTTGATTTTTTGTTTTGATTTTTTGTATTTTTTTATTTTTTATATTTTTCGCAATTAATATTTTTTGAATTTTTTTATTTTTTGCTTTTAGTATTTTTTGCTTTTTAAAATTTGTATAATTTTTAGACGAGACAAGGCGAGGCGAGACGAGACGGCACGGGACGGGACGAGACGTGACGAGACGAGACGAGACGAAACGTGACGTGACGAGACGAGACGAGACGAGACGTAACGAGACGAGACGAGACGGAACGAGACGAGACGAGACAAGACGAGACGAGGCAAAACGACACGAGACGCGACGCGAAGAGACGAGACGAGACATTTTTATTTTTTTGATTTTTATATTTTTTGATTTTTTATATTTTTTGATTTTTTATATTTTTTGATTTTTTATATTTTTTATTTTTTATATTTTTTGATTTTTTATATTTTTTGATTTTTTATTTTTAATATTTTTTTGATTTTTTATATTTTTCAAAATTTATATTTTTTTAATTTTTATATTATTTGATTTTTATTTTTTTTTGATTTTTTAAATTTTTATAATTAGACGAGACGAGGCGAGGCGAGGCGAGACGAGGCCAGACGAGACGGCACGGGACGGGACGGGACTAAACGAGACGAGACGAAACGAGACGAGACGAGACGTGACGAGACGAGACGATACGATACGAGACGAGACGAGACGTGACGTGACGAGACGAGACGTGACGTGACGAGACGAGACGAGACGATACGATATGACACGAGACGAGACGAGACGTGACGTGACGTGACGTGACTTGACGAGACGAGATGAGACGTGATAAGACGAGACGAGACGAGACGAGACGTGACGTGACGTGACGAGACGTGACTCGACGTGACGAAACGAGACGAGACTAGACGAGGCGAGACAAGACAGGACGAGACAGGACGAGACGAGACGAGACGAGACGTGACGAGACGAAACTTTTTATAATTTTTGATTTTTTATATTATTTAATTTTTATTTTTATTTTATATATTTTTTATTTTTTATATTTTTTGATTTTTATATTTTTTATTTTTTATTTTTTTAATTTTTTAAATTTTTTGATTTTTTCGTTTTTTGATTTTTTATATTTTTCGAAATTTATATTTTTTGATTTTTTATATTTTTTGATTTAAATTTTAAAATATTTTGTTTTTTAAAATTTTTATAATTTTTAGACGAGTCGAGGCAAGGCGAGGCGAGACGAAACGAGACGAGACGGGACGGGACGGGACGAGACGAGAGGGGACTAGACGAAACGAGACGAGACGAGACAAAAACTAGACAAGACGAGACGAGACGAGACGAAATGTGACGTGACGAGACGAGACAAGACGAGTCTAGACGATACAAGACGAGACGAGACGTAACCTGACGTGTCGTGACGAGACGAGACGTGACGAGACAAGACGTGACGTGACGTGACGAGACGAGACGAGACAGGACGAAACGAAACGAGACGAGACGAGACGGGACGAGACGTGACGAGACAAGACGAGACAGGACGAGACGAGGCGAATCGAGACGAGACGCGACGCCAAGAGACGAGACGAGACGAGACGAGACTTTTTATATTTTTTGATTTTTTATTTTTTTTGATTTTATATATTTTTTATATTTTTGATTTTTTATATTTTTCGAAATTTTATATTTTTTGAATTTTTATATTTTTTGATTTTTAATATTTTTTGTTTTTTTAAATTTTTTGATTTTTATATTTTTTGATTTTTCTAATTTTATTTATTTTTATATTTTTTTACCTTTATATTTTTTATATATAATATTTTTGGATTTTTTATATTATTGGATTTTTTTATATTTTTCGAAGTTTATATTTTTCGAATTTTTATATTTTTTGATTTTTAATATTTTTGATTTTTTAAATTTTATAATTAGACGAGACGAGGCGATCCGAGGCGAGACGAGACCAGACGAGACGAGACGGCACGGGACGGAACGAGACGAGACGAGACGAGACGTGACGTGACGTGAAGTGACGAGACGAGACGCGACGAGTCTAAACGATACGAGACGAGACGAGACAAGACGTGACGTGTGACGAGACGAGACGAGACGTGATGAGACGAGACGTGACGTGACGAGACGAGACGAGACGAGACGAGAGGAGACGAGACGTGACGTGACGAAACGAGACGAGACGAGACGAGGCGAGACGAGACGAAACGAGACGAGACGTGACGTGACGAGACGAAACGAGACGAGACAGGACGAGACGAGGCGAGACGAGACGAGACGTGACGAAACTTTTTAATTTTTTTGATTTTTTATATTATTTTATTTTTATATTTTTTAATTTTTTATATTTTTTGATATTTTATATTTTTTGATTTTTATATTTGATTTTTATATTTTTTGATTTTTTATATTTTTTATTTTTTATATTATTTTATTTTTTATATTTTTTATTTTTTATATTTTTTGAATTTTTATATTTTTTGATTTTTTATATTTTTCGAAATTTTATATTTTTTGATTTTTAATATTTTTTGTTTTTTTAATTTTTATTATTTTTAGACGAGACGAGACAAGGCGAGGCTAGGCGGAGCAAGACAAGAAGATACGAGACGGCACGGGACGGGAGACGTGACCAGACGAGACGAGATGAGACGTGACGTGACGACGCGAAACTTTTTATATTTTTTGATTTTTTATATTATTTTATTTTTGTATTTTTTAATTTTTTATATTTTTTATTTTTTATTTTTTTTATTTTTATATTATTTGATTTCTATAATTTTTTATTTTTTATATTTTTTTATTTTTTATAGTTTTTTATTTTTTTATTTTTGTAATTTTTATATTTTTTGATTTTTTATATTTTTCAAAATTTTATATTTTTTGACTCTTGATATTTTTTGTTTATTTAAATTTTTCTAATTTTTAGACGAGACGAGACGAGGCGAAGTGAGGCGAGGCGAGGCGAGACAAGAAGAGACGAGACGGCACGGGACGGGACGAGACGTGACGAGACGAGACGAGGCGAGACGAGACAAGACGAGACGTGACGTGACGTTACGTGACGAGACGAGACGAGACGAGAAGGGACGAGACGAGACGAGACTTTTTATGTTTTTTGATTTTTTATATATTTTATATTTTTTTATTTTTTATATTTTTTTATATTTTCCGAAATTTATATTTTTTGAATTTTTTTATTTTTGATTTTTAATATTTTTTGTTTTTTAAAATTTGTATAATTTTTAGACGAGACAAGGCGAGGCGAGACGAGACGAGACGGCACGGGACGGAACGAGACGTGACGAGACTAGACGTGACGAGACGAGACGAGACGGGAGGAGACGAGACAGGACAAGACGAGGCAAAACGAGACGAGACGTGACGCGAAGAGACGAGAAAAGAGTTTTTTATGATTTTGATTTTTTTATATTTTTTGATTTTTTATATTTTTTGATTTTTTATATTTTTGATTTTTTATATTTTTGATTTTTCATATTTTTTTATTTTTATATTTTTTGATTTTTCTAATTTTATTTATTTTTATATTTTTTTACTTTTATATTTTTTATATATAATATTTTTTGATTTTTTATATTTTTGGATTTTTTATATTTTTTTAAATTTATATTTTTCCAATTTTATTTTTTTTGATTTTTAATATTTTTTTTATTTTTTAAATTTTTATAATTAGACGAGACGAGGCGAAGCGAGGCGAGGCGAGACGAGTCCAGACGAGACGGCACGGGACAGGACGAGACGAGACGAGACGGGACGAAACAAGACGAGACGAGACGAGACAAAAACGAGACAAGACGTGACGAGACAAGACGAGACGTGACGTGGCATGACGATACAAGGCTAGACGATACGAGACGAGACGAGACGTGACGTGACATGACGAGACGTGATGAGACGAGACGAGACGTGATGAGACGAGACGAGACGTGACGTGACGTGACGTGACGTACGTGACGAGACGTGACGTGACGAAACGAAACGAGACAAGGCGAGACGAGGCGAGACGAGACAGGACGAGACGAGACGAAACGAGACGAGACGAGGCGAAACGAGACGAGACGTGACAAGACGAAACTTTATATATTTTTTGATTTTTTTATTATTTTATTTTTATATTTTTTGATTTTTTATATTCTTTGATTTTTATATTTTTCGAAATATATATTTTTCGAACTTTTTGATTTTTAATGTTTTTTGATTTTTAAAATTTTTATAATCTCTTTAATTTTTGTTTTTTTTATTTTTTGAATTTTTATATACTTTTGATTTTTTATATTTTTCAAAATTTTATATTTTTTGATTTTTAATATTTTTTGTTTTTTTAAATTTTTATAATTTTTAGACGGGACGAGACGAGGCGAGGCGAGCCGAGGCGAGGCGAGACAAGAAGTGACGAGACGGCACGGGACGGGACGAGACGTGACGAGACGAGGCGAGACGAGACGTGACGAGACGAGACGAGACGAGGCGAGACGAGATGAGACGTGACGTGACGTGACGAGACGAGACGGGACGAGACGAGAGGCAACTTTTTATATTTTTTGATTTTTTATATTTTTTAATTTTTATATTTTTTAATTTTTTATATTTTTTTTAATATTTTTTGATTTTTTATATTTTTTTATTTTTTATATTTTTTGATTTTTTATATTATTTTATTTTTAATATTTTTTGTTTTTTTAAATTTTTATAGTCTTTAGACGAGACGAGACGAGGCGAGGCGAGACAAGAAGAGACGAGACGGCACGGGACGGGACTAAACGTGACAAGACGCGGCGAGACGAGACGATACGTGACGTGACGTGAAGTGACGAGACGAGACGAGACTAGACGAGACGGGACGAGACGAGACGAGACTTTTTATAATTTTTGATTTTTTATATTTTTTGATTTTTTATATTTTTTGATTTTTTATATTTTTTAATTTTTTATACTTTCTATTTTTTATATTTTTCGAAATTTATATTTTTGGAATTTTTTTTATTTTTAATATTTTTTGTTTTCAAAAATTTGTATAATATTTAGACGAGACGAGGCGAGGCGTGGCGAGACGAGACGAGACTGCACGGGACGGGACGAGACGTGACGAGACGAGACGTGACGTGACGTGACGTGACGTGACGAGACGAGACGAGACGAGATGAGATGAGACGTGACGAGACGAGACGAGGCGAGGCAGGACGAGACGAGGCGAAACGAGACGAGACGCGAGGCGAAGAGACGAGACGAGACAAGACTTTTTATATTTTTTATTTTTTATATTTTTTTATTTTTTATATTTTTGGAAATTTATATTTTTCGAATTTTTAAATTTTTTGATTTTTAATATTTTTTGATTTTTTAAATTTTTATAATTAGACGAGACGAGGCGAGGCGAGATGAGACCAGATGAGACGGCACGGGACGGGACGGGACGAGACGAGACGAGACGAGACAAAAACGTGACGAGACGAGACTAGACGATACGATACTAGACGAGACGTGACGTGACGTGACGTGAAATGACGAGACGTGACGAGACGAGACAAGACGTGACGTGACGTGACGTGACGAGACGTGACGAGACGAAACGAAACGAGACGAGACAGGACGAGACGAGACGAGACAAGACGAGACATGACGAGACGAGACGAGGAGAAACGCGACGCGACGCGAAGAGACGAGACGAGACTTTTTATTTTTGTTAATTTTTTAAAATTTTTGATTTTATATATTTTTAATTTTTTATATTTTTTATATTTTTTGATTTTTTATATTTTTCGATTTTTTATATTTTTGATTTTTTTCGAAATATATATTTTTCGAATTTTTTGATTTTTAATGTTTTTTGATTTTTAAAATTTTTATAATTAGACGAGACGAGGCGAGGCGAGACGAGACGAGGCGAGGCGAGACGAGACCAGACGAGACGGCACGGGACGGAACGGGACGAGACGAGACGAAACGAAACGAGACGAGACAAAAACGAGACAAGACGAGACGAGTCGAGACGTAAAGTGACGTGACGTGACGAGACGAGACGAGACTAGACGATACGAGACGAGACGATACGTGACGTGACGTGATGTGACGTGACGTGACGAGACGAAACGAACGAGACGAGACGGCACAGGACGGGACGAGAAGTGACGAGACGAGACGAGACGTGACGTTTCGTGACGAGACGAGACGAGACGGGACGAGACGGGACGAGACGATACGACGAGACGGGACGAGACGAGGCGAAACGAGACGAGACGCGACGCGAATAGACAAGACGAGACTTTTTGATTTTTTGATTTTTTAAATTTTTTGATTTTTTATATTTTTTATTTTTTATATTTTTTATTATATATATTTTTTATTTGTTATATTATTTATTTTTTATATTTTGATTTATTACATATTTTGATTTTTTATATTTTTTGATTTTTTATATTTTTCGAAATTTATATTTTTCGAATTTTTATATTTTTTGATTTTTAATATTTTTTGATTTTTTAAATTTTTATAATTAGACGAGACGAGACGAGGCGAAACGAGGCGAGACGAGACCAGACGAGACGGCACGGGACGGAACGGGACGAGACGAGACTAAACGAGATGAGACAAAAACCAGACAAGACGAGACGAGACGTGACGTGACGAGACGAGACGAAACGAGACTAGACGATACGAGACGAGACGAGACTTTTTATATTTTTTGATTTTTTATAATTTTTAATTTTTTATACTTTCTATTTTTTATATTTTTCGAAATTTATATTTTTGGAATTTTCTTTTATTTTTAATATTTTTTGTTTTTAAAAATTTGTATAATTTTTAGACGAGACGAGGCGAGGCGTGGCGTGACGAGACGAGACGAGACTGCACGGAACGGGACGAGACGTGACGAAACGAGACGAGACGTGACGTGACGAGACGAGACGAGATGAGACGTGACGAGACGAGGCGAGGCAGGAGAGACTTGACTAGGCGAAACGAGACGAGACGCGAGGCGAAGAGACGAGACGAGACAAGACTTTTTATATTTTTTATTTTTTATATTTTTTATTTTTTATATTTTTTATTTTTTATATTTTTTATTTTTTATATTTTTTATTTTTTTATATTTTTGAATTTTTATATTTTTTTAATTTTATATTTTTTAATTTTTAATATTCTTGGTAAATTATATTTTTCGAATTTTTAAATTTTTTGATTTTTAATATTTTTTTACTTTTTAAATTTTTATAATTAGACGAGACGAGGCGAGGCGAGACGAGACCAGACGAGACGGCACGGGACGGGACGAGACGAGACGAGGCGAGACAAAAACGAGACAAGACGAGACGAGACGTGACGTGACGAGACGAGACTAGACGATACGATACTAGACGAGACGTGACGTGACGTGAAATGAGACGTGACGAGACGAGACGAGACAAGACGTGACGTGACGTGACGTGACGAGACGTGCCGAGACGAAACGAGTCGAGACGAGACAGGACGAGACGAGACAGGACGAGACGAGACAGGACGAGACGAGGCGAAACATGACGAGACGCGACGCGAAGAGACGAGACGAGACTTTTTATATTTTTTGATTTTTAATATTTTTTGATTTTTAAATTTTTTATAATTAGACGAGACGAGGCGAGGCGAGACGAGACCAGACGAGACGGCACGGGACGGAACGGGACTAGACGAGACGAGACGAAACGAGACGAAACGAGACGAGACGAGACAAAAACGAGAAAGAGGAAACGAGACGAGACGTGACATGACGTGACGTGACGAGACGAGACAAGAACGAGACGAGACGAGACGTGACGTGACGTGACGAGACGAGACGAGACAGGACGAGACGAGACGAGGCGAAACGAGACGAGAAGCGACGCGAAGAGACGAGACGAGTCTTTTTATATTTTTTAATTTTTTTGATTTTATATATTTTTTTATTTTTTATATTTTTTGATTTTTTATATTTTTGATTTTTTATATTTTTCGAAATTTTTATTTTTCGAATATTTTGATTTTTAATATTTTTTATTTTTAAAATTTTTATAATTAGACGAGACGAAACGAGACGAGACAATAACGAGACGAGACGAGACGAGACGTAAAGAGACGTGACGTGACAGACGAGACGATACGAGACGAGACGAGACGTGACGTGACGTGACGAGACGAGACGAGACGAACGAGACGAGACGGCACGGGACGGGCCGAGAAGTGACGAGACGTGACGTGACGTGACGAGACGATACGAGACGAGACGTGACGTGACGAGACGATACGATACGATAAGATGTGACGTGACGAACGAGACGAGACGGCACGGGACGGGCCGAGAAGTGACGTGACGAGACGTGACGTGACGTGACGGGACGAGACGAGACAGGACGAGACGAGACAGGACGAGACGAGGCGAAACGAGACGAGACGCGACGCGAATAGACAAGACGAGACTTTTTAATATTTTGATTTTTACATTTTTGGATTTTTTTATTTTTTATATTTTTTTATTTTTTATATTTTTTATTTTTTATATTTTTTGATTTTTTATGTTTTTCGAAATTTATATTTTTCGAATTTTTATATTTTTTGATTTTTAATATTTTTTGATTTTTAAAATTTTTATAATTAGACGAGACGAGGCGAGGCGAGACGAGACCAGACGAGACGAGACGGCACGGGACGGGACGGGACGAGACGACACGAAACGAGACGAGACAAAAACGAGCCAAGAGGAGACGAGACGAGACAAGACGAGACAGGATGAGACGAGAGGAGGCGAAACGAGACGCGACCGACGCGAAAGGACGAGACGAGACAAGACTTTTTATGTTTTTATTTTTTAAGTTTTTTGATTTTATATTTTTTATTTTTTATATTTTTAATTTTTTATATTTTTTGATTTTTTATATTTTTTGATTTTTTTATATTTTTCGAAATTTATATTTTTTGAATATTTTGATTTTTAATATTTTTTTTATTTTTAAAATTTTTATAATTAGACGAGACGAGACGAGGCGAGGCGAGACGAGACGAGACGTGACGTGACGAGACGAGACGAACGAGACGAGACGAGACGAGATAGGACGAGACGAGGCGAAACGAGACGAGACGCGACGCAAATAGACAAGACGAGAATTTTTAATATTTCGATTTTTTATATTTTTGATTTTTTATATTTTTTATTTTTTTATATTTTTCGAAAATTATATTTTTCGAATTTTTATATTTTTTGATTTTTAATATTTTTAGATTTTTTAAATTTTTTTAATTAGACGAGACGAGACGAGGCGAGGCAAGACGAGACGTGACGTGACGTGACGAGACGAGAGTAGACGATACGATACGAGACGTGATGTGACGTGACGAGACGAGACACGACGTGACGTGAAGTGACATGACGTGACATGACGTGACGAGACGAGACGAGACTAGACGATACGATACTAGACGAGACGAGACGTGACGTGACGAGACAAGACAAGACGTGATGGACGTGACGAGACAAAACAAGACGTGACGTGACGTTACGTGACGAGACGAGACGTGACGAAACGAAACAAGACGAGACGAGACAATACGAGACAGGACGAGGCGAGACGAGGCGAAACGAGACGAGACGCGACGCGAAGAGACGAGACGAGACTTTATATTTTTTGATTTTTTAAATTTTTGATTTTATATATTTTTTTATTTTTTATATTTTTTGATTTTTTATATTTTTTGATTTTTTATATTTTTGATTTTTTAAATTTTTTGATTTTTTATATTTTTCGAAATTTATATTTTTCGAATTTTTCGATTTTTAATATTTTTTTATTTTAAAAATTTTTATAATTAGACGAGACGAGACGAGGCAAGGCGAGACCAGACGAGACGGCACGGGACGGAACGGGACGAGACTAGACGAGACGAAACGAGACAAAAACGAGTCAAGACGAGACGAGACGAGAAGTAAAGTGACGGGACGTGACGAGTCGAGACGAGACTAGACGATACGATACGAGACGAGACGTGACGTGACGTGACGAGACGAGACGTGACAAGACGAGACGAGACGAGACGAGACGAAACGAGACGAGACGTGACGTGACGTGACGAGACGAGACGAACGAGACGAGACGGCACGGGACGGGACGAGAAGTGACGAGACGAGACGCCACGTGACGTGACGTGACGAGACGAGACGAGACGGGACGAGACGAGACAGGACGAGACGAGGCGAAACGAGACGAGACGCGACGCAAATAGACAAGACGAGACTATTTTAATTTTTTGATTTTTTATATTTTTTGATTTTTATATTTTTGATTTTTTATATTTTTGATTTTTTTATTTTTTATATTATTTGATTTTTATATTTTTTGATTTTTATATTTTTTGATTTTTTTATATTTTTCGAAATTTATTTTTTTCGAATTTTTATATATTTGATTTTTAATATTTTTTGATTTTTTAAATTTTTATATTTAGACGAGACGAAACGAGGCGAGGCAAGACGAGACCAGACGAGACGGGACGGGACGAGACGAGACGAAACGAGACGAGACAAAAACTAGACGAGACGAGGCGAGACGTGACGTGACGTGACGAGACGAGACGATACGAGACAAGACGAGACGAGACGTGACGTGACGTGACGAGACGTGATGAGACGAGACGAGACGTGACGTGACGTGATGAGACGAGACGTGAAGTGACGAGACGAGACGAGACGAAACGAGACGAGACGAGACAAGGCGAGACGAGACAGGACGAGACGAGACGAAACGAAACGAGACGAGACGTGACGTGACGAGATGAAACGAGACGAGACGAGACGAGACGAGACGAGACAGGACGAGACAAGACAAACGAGACGAGACGAGGCGAGACGAGACGAGGCGAGACAAGACGAGACGTGACGAAACTTTTTATATTTTTTGATTTTTTAAATCATTTAATTTTTATATTTTTTTATTTTTTATATTTTTTGATGTTTTATATTTTTGATTTTTATATTATTTGATTTTTATATTTTTTGATTTTTTATATTTTTTGATTTTTTATATTTTTTA
This sequence comes from Gryllus longicercus, assembly GCA_038098605.1. Lineage (NCBI taxonomy): Eukaryota > Metazoa > Arthropoda > Insecta > Orthoptera > Gryllidae > Gryllus > Gryllus longicercus. The sequence goes on from JAZDUA010000926.1 coordinate 107,556, forward strand.
TTTTTTATATTTTTTTGAATTTTTATATTTTTTGTTTTTTTTATATTTTTCGAAATTTTATATTTTTAATTTTTAATATTTTTTGTTTTTTTATTCTTTTATAATTTTTAGACGAGACGTGACGAGGCGAGGTAAGGCGAGGCGAGGCAAGAAAAGAAGAGACGGAACGGGACGGGACGAGACGTGACGAGACGAGACGAGACGTGAAGTGACGAGACGAAACATTCTATATTTTTTAATTTTTTATATTTTTGTTTTTTTATTTTTAATTTTTTATATTTTTTGATTTTTATATTTTTTATTTTTTATATTTTTTTAATTTTTTAAATTTTTATAATTAGACGAGACGAGGCGAAGCGAGGCGAGACGAGACCAGACGAGACGGCACGGGACGGGGCGTGACGAGACGAGACGATACGAGACGAAACGAGACGAGACAAAAACGAAACAAGACGAGACGAGACGTGACGTGACGAGACGAGACTAGACGATACAAGATGAGACGAGACGTGACGTGACGTGGCGAGACGAGACGTGATGAGACGAGACGAGACGAGACGTGACGAGACGAGACGTGACGTGACGAGACGAAACGAGACGAGACGAGGCGAGACGAGACGAGACAGGACGAGACGAGACGAAACGAGACGAGGCGAGACGTGACGTACATGACGAGACGAAACGAGACGGGACGAGGCGCGACGAGAAAGGACGAGACGAGACGAAACGAGACGAGACGAGACGAGGCGATACGAGACGAGACGAGACGTGACGAGACGAAACTTTTTATATTTTTTGATTTTTAATAATATTTGATTTTTATATTTTTTGATTTTTAATATTTTTTTTAATTTTTTATATTTTTTGATTTTTTATATTTTTTGAATTTTTATATTTTTTGAAATTTTATATTTTTCAAAATTTTATATTTTTTAATTTTTAATATTTTTTGTTTTTTTTTAATTTTTATAATTTTTAGACGAGACGAGGCGAGGCGAGGCGAGGCGAGACAAGGAGAGACGAGACGGAACGGGACGGGACGAGACGTGACTAGACGAGACGAGGCGAGACGAGACGAGACGAGACGAGACGTGACGTGACGAGACGAGACGAGACTTTTTATATTTTTTGATATTTTGTATTTTTTGTTTTTTTATATTTTTGGATTTTTTATATTTTTTTATTTTTTATTTTTTTTATTTTTGATATTTTTCGAAATTTATATTTTTTGAAATTTTTATTTTTTTTATTTTTAATATTTTTTGTTTTTTAAAATTTGTATAATTTTTAGACGAGACAAGGCGAGGCGAGGCGAGACGAGACGAGACGGCACGGGACGAAACGTGACGAGACGAGACGAGACGTGACGTGACGTGACGAGACGAGACGGGACGTGACGAGACGAGACGAGACGGGACGAGACGAAACGAGACAGAACGAGACGAGGCGAATAGAGACGAGACGCGTCGCGAAGAGACGAGACGAGATTTTTTAATTTTTTGATTTTTTATATTTTTTGATTTTTTATATTTTTTAATTTTTATATTTTTTGATTTTTTATATCATTTGATTTTTATATTTTTTAATTTTTTATATTTTTTGATTTTTTATATTTTTTGATTTTTATATTTTTTGATTTTTTTATATTTTTCGAAAATTATATTTTTCGAATTTTTAAATTTTTTGATTTTTAATATTTTTTGATTTTTAAAATTTTTATAATTAGACGAGACGAGGCGAGGCGAGGCGAGACGAGACCAGACGAGACGGCACGGGACGGGACGGGACGAGACGAGACGAGACGAGACGAGACAAAAACGATACAAGACGAGACGAGACGTGACGTAACGAGACGAGACGAGACGAGACGTGACGTGACGAGACGAGACGAGACGAGACGAGACGAGACAAAACGTGACGTGACGAGACGAGACGAGACGTGACGAGATGAAACGAGACGAGACGAGACGGGACGGGACGGGACGAGACTAGATGAGACAGGACGAGACGAGACGAGGCGAAACGAGACGAGACGAGAGAAAAAACGAGACAAGACGAGACGAGACGAGACTAGACGATACGAGACGAGACGAGACGTGACGTAACGAGACGAGACGAGACGTGACGAGACGAGCCGAGTCGTGACGTGACGCAACGAGACGAGACGAGACGTGACGAGACGAGACGTGACGTGATGGGACGAGACGAGACCAGACGAGACAAGACGAAACGAGAGGAGACGAGACGAGAGGAGACGAGACGAGACGAGACGCGACGAGACGAGACGAATTTTTTGATTTTTTATATTTTTTGTTTTTTATATTTTTAATTTTTTATATTTTTTGATTTTTATATTTTTTGATTTTTTATATTTTTTGATTTTTTATATTTTACGAAATTTATATTTTTCGAATTTTTATATTTTTAATTTTTAATATTTTTTGATTTTTTAATTTTTTATAATTTTAAGACGAGACAAGACGAGGATGGCGAGACTAGGCGAGTCGAGACGAGACGGGCCGGGACGGGACGGGACGGGACGAGACGAGACGAGACAAGACGAAACGAGACGAGACGTGACGAGACGAGACGAGACGTGACGAGACGAGACGAGACGTAACGAGGCGAGACGAGAAGAGACAGGACGAGACGAAATGTGACGAGACGAGACGTGACGAAGCGAGACGAGACAGGACGAGACAGGACGAGACGAGACGAGACGAAACGAGACGAGACGAGGCGAGACGAAACTTTTATATTTTTTGATTTTTAATATTTGATTTTTAAATTTTTTGATTTTTAATATTTTTTAATTTTTTATATTTTTTGATTTTTTATATTTTTTGAATTCTTATATTTTTTGAAATTTTATATTTTTCAAAATTTTATATTTTTTGATTTTTAATATTTTTTGTTTTTTTAAATTTTTACAATTTTTAGACGAGACGAGGCGAGGCGAGGCGAGGCGAGACAAGAAGAGACGAGACGGAACGGGTCGGGACGAGACGTGACTAGACGAGACGAGGCGAGACGAGACGAGACGTGACGTGACGAGACGAGACGAGATGAGACGAGACGAGACTGGACGAGAAGAGACGAGACTGGACGAGAAGAGACGAGACTTTTTATATTTTTTGATATTTTGTATTTTTTGATTATTTATATTTTGGGATTTTTTATATTTTTTGATTTTTTACTTTTTTATTTTTTATATTTTTCGAAATTTATATTTTTTGAATTTTTATATTTTTTTATTTTTAATATTTTTTGTTTTTTAAAATTTGTATAATTTTTAGACGAGACGAGGCGAGGCGAGGCGAGACGAGACGGCACGGGACGAGACGTGACGAGACGAGAATAGACGAGACGTGACGAGACGTGGCGTGACGAGACGAGACGAGACGTGACGAGACGAGACGAGACGGGACGAGACGAAACGAGACAGGACGAGACGAGGCGAATAGAGACGAGACGCGACGCGAAGAGACGAGACGAGACGAGACGAGACAGGACGAGACGAGACGAAACGAGACGAGGCGATACGAGACGAGACGTGACGAGATGAAACTTTTTTAATTTTTTGATTATTAATATTATTTAATTTTTATATTTTTTAATTTTTATATTTTTTGATTTTTTATATTTTTTGATTTTTATATTATTTGATTTTTATATTTTTGATTTTTTATATTTTTTGATTTTTATATTTTTTGATTTTTTATATTATTTGATTTTTATATTTTTTAATTTTTTATATTTTTTATTTTTTATATTTTTTATTTTTATATTTTTTAATTTTTTATATTTTTCGAAAATTATATTTTTCGAATTTTTAAATTTTTAAATTTTTAATATTTTTTGATTTTTTAAAGTTTATAATTAGACGAGACGAGGCGAGGCGAGGCGAGACGAGACCAGACGAGACGGCATGGGCCGGGACGGGACGAGACGAAACGAGTCGAGACGAGACAAAAACGAGACATGACGAGACGAGACGATACGAGACGTGACGTGACGAGACGAGACGTGATGAGAAGAGACGAGACGAGACGTGACGTGACGTGACGTGACGAGACGAGACGAGACGTGACGTGGCGAGACGAAACGAGACGAGACGAGACGAGACAGGACGAGACGAGACGAAACGAGACGAGACGAGACGTGACGAAACTTTTTATATTTTTTGATTTTTTATATAATTTTATTTTTATTTTTTTAAATTTTTTATATTATTTGATTTTTATATTTTTTGATTTTTATATTTTTTGATTTTTTATATTTTTTGAAATTTATATTTCTCGAATTTTTATATTTTTTTATTTTCAATATTTTTTTATTTTTTAAATTTTTATAAATTTTAGACCAGACGAGACGAGACGAGACGAGGCGAGGCGAGGCGAAACGAGACGGGACGGGACGGGATGGGACGGGACAGGACAGAACAGGACAGGACGAGACGAGACGGGACGAGGCGAGACGAGACGAGACGAGGCGAGACGAGACGAGGCGAAACGAGGCGAAACGAGGCGAAACAAGACGCAACGAGACGAGACGAGATGTTTTGATTTTTAATATTTTTTGATTTTTTATATTTTTGATTTTTTATTTTTGATTTTTTAAATTTTTTGATTTTATTATTTTTTGATTTTTTAATTTTCGAAATTTATATCTTTTGATTTTTTATATTTTTTGAATTTTAAATTTTTTGATTTTTTTAATTTTTATAATTTTTAGACGAGGCGAGGCGAGATGAGACGAGACGGGACAGGACGGGACGAGACGAGACGGGACGGAACGAGACGAGACGAGACGAGGCGAAACGAGGCGAAACGATACGCGTCTCGTCTCGTCGCGTCGCGTTGTTTATTATTTTAGGTAAAACGAAAAACGAAAACGGAAAAACGAAAAACCAAAAATGGAAAACGGAAAACGAAAAAAGTTCGACGAAAAACGTTCAACGAAAAACGTTCATCGAAAAACGTTCAACAAAAATGTTCAACGAAAACGACACACGAGACACGAAAAACGAAAAACCAAAACGAGAAACGAAAAGCAAAAATCGTTCAACGAAAAACGTTCAACGGAACGCGAGACACGAAAAACGACAAACGAAAAACTAAAAACGAAAAACGAAAATGTAAAACGAACGACGAAAAACGAAAAACCAAAATCGGAAAACGGAAAACGAAAAAAGAAAAACGGAAAACGGAAAACGAAAAACCAAAAACCAAAAACGAAAAACGAAAAACGTAAAACAAATAACGAAAAATAAAAAACCAAAAACGCAAAACAAAAAACGAAAAACGCAGAACGAAAAACGAAAAACGTTAAACGAAAAACGAAAAACATTCAACGTGAAAGTTCAACGAAAAACATTCAACGAAAAACGTTCAACGAAATACGTTCAACAAAGACGTTCAACGAAAAACGTTCAACAAAAACGTTCAACGAAATCGTTCAAGGAAAAAAGTTCAACGAAACACGAGACACAAGATGTACGATGAACGATGAACGAAAAACGAAAACGAAAAAAGAAAAACCCAAAAGAAAAAAAAGGAAAAGGAAAAGCGAAAGGCGTAAAACGAAAAAGGAAAACAAAAACCGAAACAAAAAACGAAACGCGAACAACGAACAACAATGAAAAACGAAGCACGAAAAAGGGAATAGGGGAAAAAACGGAAAACGAAAACGGAAAACGAAATCGCAAAACCAATAACGGAAAACGGAAAACAAAAAACGAAATACGAAAAAACGAAATACGAAGAACGAAAAAGGAAAGAAAAACCAAAAAGGAAAAATGAAAATAAGAAAATAAAACGAATCGGAAGAATAAAAATGGTCACACCAAAAACCAAAATCAAAACGAAAAAACGGAACGATATTACAAAAACAAAAAACAACAACGTAAGAATCAAAACAATACTTGAAATAAAAAACGGAAGAAACACCGAAAAGAAGAAGAAAAAAAAACACCAAATGAAAAGGAAAAACGAAAAAAGATGTAGAACTGAAGCGTAGTCATGAAGACAATGAATAGTAGCGAAAAAACGAAGACGAGGAAACGAAGTATAGAAACCCAAGACAAGAAAGCGAAATGAAAAAATTAAAAGTGAAAAACCCAACTTTAATATGGTAACCAAACGAAAAAGAAAGATGAAAATGAGAAAACCGAAACTGAGAAAGGAATGGAAAAACGAAATATTGGAAACTGCGTCGAGAAATCGATTCATAGAAACTGAAAGCAGACGAGATAACATAAAAACGAAAACGGAAAACGAAAAGGAAAAAACGAAAACCAGAAAACGAATACGGATATCAGAAAATTTATAAACGAAATAACGAAAACTGCCAAAAGGAAGCGAAAACGAAACATAAATTCCGAAAAACTAAAACGAGAAAAAAAACACCAAAAAGAAAAAATTCCAAACGAAGAAGTCTAAGGCGAATGACGATGATGAAAGACTATGACGAATGACGGAAACGAAAGGTGAAGACGAAAAACACTAAAGAGGAAGATGAAGACAAAGGCGATGTCGAAAGATAAAGACGAAAACATAAAGACGATATCGAAGATAAAGAGGAAGGACAAGGCAATAACGAAAGACGCGGACGATGACGAAAGACGAAGGACGAATTTGAAAGACTGAGGCGTAGACGAAAGATGACGACGATGGATGAAGACGACGGACGAAGACGACGGACGAAGACGAAAGACTAAGATGAAAAACGAGGACGAAAGAAGAAGATGAAAACGAAAGACAAAGATGAAAATCGCACATGAAAGTTGAAGACGAAAGGCGAAGATGAATGAGCAAACGAAAGAAGTGGTCTAAGAAATAAGGGAAAGCCAAAAGCGAAAAAGGAACAATAAGAATGAAAATAAAAAACCATCCTAGAAATAGGAAAATTGAGCCATGAACTAGCACGGACATCCAACAACAAAAAAACGCCGGACAACGACTACCGAACATCTAAAAACGAAACAAAACAAAAAACGGAAATGAAGAACGTGCAAAAATCAGTGACCAAAAATTAAAAGTAAATGTCCAAAGATCAAAGATGGAACATCGTACAAAGAACGGAAAACAAAAAGTTTACACTGAACAACGAGCAACGGTAAACGTAAAATGTATGACAAATAACAAGAAAAACCAAGTTCTAATATGAAGGACAATTAAGACAATTAAGAAACAGCAAAACACTAAGACGAGATATCGAAGAATAAAGCATTAACAACGATCAACGAACAACGAATAACGAAAAACGGAGCAAAAATGAAAAACGGACAACGAAGAACGAACAAGGATAACGTCTGACAAAATAAAAAAAAAAAAAGAATGAAAAACGAAGAAGAAACAAGAGACACCTGAAACGAACGAACAAAATGTACAACGAACAGTGAACAAAAAACGGAAATGGAAAACGTACAATGAACAATGAAGTACTAACAAATTTAATCGATATTAACGAACTACAAAGAACAAAAAACGTACCTAGAAAATCTGAAATAAAAAACCACCAATGAAATCGAACAAATTTTACGAAATACGATAAAGAAACAAAGAAACGGGAGACATGCACCAATGATCAAGAAAAATAAAAAGTCTTAAATACCAATGATCAACGTATTAAAGGACAGAGTAAATCGACATCAAACAACTATCAACGGTTAAACAAAAACAAAACGAAAGCAACGAAATATGATCAATGATAAACATACGAGGAAAACGTTAGACTTGCATTGAAAAGAACGAAAAAAACGAACAAAAAACGTAGGAACACGAAAGGCAAACGAACAACGAAGGACCAACTTAAAAGAGAAGAGAAAAAAATAAAACTTACAAAAAATGATGAAGAGGGAAAATGAACAATGGAAGGAAATGACTTCGAACCACTAAATACGAGCAAAAACAATTAAAAAAACGAACAACGGAGAATGAAAATCGGAAAAAGATTATATAATAGAGAAGAAAAAAGAACCAAAAACAAACGACGAGTTATGAAAAGCGAATGAAAATAAAAACAAATAAAAAAACAATAAGCAACGATTAAAATACCAGAAAAAACAAAAATCGCACAACAATATGCAAAAAATGAACAACAAAACAAACGGCAAACAGAAATCGAAACAAATCATGAAGAACGAAGAACGAAAACCTGAATTTGAAAAACGAGTAATGAACTACGAAAATGGTAGAGCGAAGAAGGAAAACTGAGCAACGAGAAAGCACAAAGGAAAACGAATAACGGAACACAAGAAAAAAATTGCGTAGAACGAATATGGAACAATGAAAATGATCAACAAAAGACGGATAACAGACAACGAAAAACGAACCTTGAGCAACGAAAAACGAAACTAACGAAGAACGCACAATAAATTACAAGAAATTAAAAACGAAATACAAAAACGAAGAATGAAAAACAAACATTAAACCACATAAATGAATAACAAACAGCGAACAACGAAAACGATAAATGAACAACGAACAATGAAGTATAACACTGAACAACGAAAAACGAAGTACGGACACCGAGAATCGAACAATGAAGGACGATAAACGAGAAATAAAAAAAACGAAGAACAACGAAAAACGAAAACGAACAAGGAAGAACAAAGATATACGGAAAACGAACGCGGAACAACAAAAACGAAAGAACAATTAATAATGTTGAACCAAAGAGGAAAGGCAAAAACGGAATAAGTAAAACGAACAACAAACGTAAAACGAAAAAAGTAAAAAGGAACAATTCACGAATACGAAGAAAACAAAGAAGTCGAACACGAAACAACGAACACTATGAACAATTCAAAAAAGACAAGAAGGTCGAATACCGCAGAAAAGAAATAGCAAATACGAAGTAGAAGAACAAGACAAAGAAAATCAAAGATACGAACTAGAAAAAAGCAGAAAAGGACAAATATATCAGAGAAAATTAACACAAAAATGAGGAAGTGTCGAATAAGATGGAAACGACGAAGAAGATAAACGAAGCAGACAATAACGACGTATAAGACTAATACAATGGAAGAGACGAAGGAGATGAGAATGAAGAAGATTATGAGGACTAAGTTGACGAAGACGAACGGACCAAAATGTACGCAACACTTTTTTGGCTTAATTACCTCTCCAATAAGGTGATAGAATAATGACAATTGACCATCAAATTTCAGGACATGTAATGCGAGTAAAAAGCTGTACATAGAATTGGTCGCCTCTGTTGTTCAGTGTGACAAAAACAGGAGACCTGTCTTCGGTGGGTTACGTAACAATTCGTTGAATAAATTTCATTATTAAAGTACAATTGAACATAACGACGGTACGTCATGGAAATTTTTAATTTACAGTACAGATTGCTGGGGTAATCCAAACCAGACGAGATAACCAAACCTTTCGAGCTAAACCAGACCTGTTACTTCGGATTTAGCGACCTCGGCTATCTACACCTTATCATTGTTTTTGTCGTGTATCCACTTTCAAAAGAAATCGTTTTCCTGCTATATTAATTTTTGGGTCTTTTTGGTACAGTCGTAAAGAGAAAATGATGTGAACACATTGGTGAAATTATATCTCATGACTAGCTGTTTCACCAGGAATAAAATTTAATGTTTGATAAAGTCCTGTGGAAGACCATAAACATGGGTTATGAAGATGTCGCAATTCAGGCCCTAGTAAGAAACTTAAAAACTTTTACTGAAGCATGTCATGAAGCTTACCTTTCGCGTGTGAAATCAATTTTTATGTGAAATATGTGATGAGTGTTGAGAGATGATAAACTAACCCTATGACACGAACGTGCAACGAATGCTTAACAATGTTGATCGACGTGAACCGGCAATGTTGATACAAGAACGGGAAATTATATTTAGTTATTTGAGCTAAGTAGTTTTATAAAAGTTTCTAAGGAACTTAAATATTTCAATACCTTTATCACAAATTATTCCCGGACGGCCTGGCCAGCCGCGATCTTTTAGGCGTGTGTGCCTTAACCGTCTCGGATCGAAAGGTGGCAGGTTCCAGTCCCGCATAGGGTAAGCTTTGCATGTCTATATTTTGTTTTTTCAATAAAATTAAAGAACTTACTTCAACAATGTTTAATTGTTGAAACGTCAATATCAATACCAAAACACAGACATATCTTTCACAATACGAAATTTTAATAATTCATCAAATAACCTCATTAGTCCATTAAATCCAAAATTAAAATTTACATTAAACTTTACATTTCATCATAACGTTTCGCACTCAGCTTACAACTGTAATCCATCAGCATGAATTTTAAAATGAGAATAGCAAAGAACTGATGGAATAAACTATTCAAGTTTTACAATCTGAATGTTGCGTATGTTTTTTGGTTCTCATATTGATCAATGTATGAACCGAAAAAAATAACAAATTAAAGTTTCCTTGTGTTGTGATTTGGTTGCTAATGCCAATAGTCCCGTAAGTATAGTGGGTTTTATCGTGGCACGTGCTGGTGATCTTCTCCCATTGAATGGCGAGGGAGAACCTACCCATCGACCAGCGCGGTTTTCCCCAACCAGGTATCTCCCACCTGCGGGACATCGCTCCACATCATCTCTAAGCTTGTGGCTGGTCTCCCAGCATGGGTGTTAGTATGAGGCATGTGAGTGTGAGGGGAGAGGATAGGACAAGGAAGAGGAAACGAACATCACCCCGTTTATTAGGGTACTGTTTCCGCATTCACCTAATGTTGATCGGAGAAATCACGAAAAACCTACCTACCAGAGAAGCGGATCGCACCTACACACAGCGGCTGAATTTGACCTAGCTACGAGTGTGAAACGATGCTACATAGCTAGAGTCGGAAATCCTACTACCGTCGGATTCGAACCCTAGGTCTCGGTCTCGGTCGTAGGCACTGCAGAGATATCAATGAACACTCTGAAGCACCTAATTTGGAATTTGTAAAATTGGAAAGTATGATGGGCAGAAAGCTCCGGTAAGTGACGAAGTTCGGGAAATTACGAAAACGGCGATGAGTGGACTGAAGAAAAGACCATATCAAAGCGATCTAAAAAAAAATATGCATTCATCCCAAAGGATACAATACATAGTAAGATAAACTAGACGAATTTAAATTGTTCCGGCGAGGGTATACTAGTGCTAAAACATTTAAGCAGACAAAGCAATAGGACTTTCTTTTCCTAATACAACACATTTCTATACAATGTAAAGAATATTGAAGAATACTACTGAAAAATTAAAACAAAACAAATACGGAAAGGTTTTAAATATTTTTTTAAATGAAAGTAAATTAGCTGTCAAACCAACTTTTAGTTAAACTAAATAAATAAGTATTGAATTGTAATTGCAAAAATAAAATGTAGCCTTAACATCACATAACTGCAGCTCTCAATTACAGATCTGTCCTCGTTTTGTATCATTCGTTAAGTATTCACGCCATCTGCTGCAAGCCACCTCAAACAGGGCCAGCCGACACCAGCGAGCAGAAAAGGCATTTTGCATGTCTCCTTGCAAGGTTGCATGTCTCGTGGCAGCCGGGTTAAAAAATGAAGAGCGCTTGCATCTAATGGGGGTCAGGCGCTCGCAATTATATAACGGCTACTGCGTAATACGTCTGTCCGTCGCTTTCTATCGAGTGGACCCACCACGTTATTAAAACCTCCGCCAGAGATCGGGCCTGAAAAATCAAGCTGTCGCTCCCATTGCCGTATCTAATTACATCTAATCGCTGCCCAGCTTTCTCTGGCGTGCGGGCAAAGGCGGGTTTATCGCGGTGCTTAATGGCCTGCCTTCCGGTAAGAATGGTCCGTATCTTTCAATCCATTTGTTTGGTACTCAAGTGTTTTCTTTTATGGAACAGTAGCGCATTTGTCATCCTGTTTCAGTGGCTCGATCTCTCCGTTGTGCCAGGGTGCGGGTATAAGTAACAGCTGCGTTGGGAGTGGTCTCATTTTTATTCCTTGGGAATGATTGTTAGGACCGGTGTACATAGCAATGATTTCCAAAACCGTAATTATTAACAATATCAGATTTTCTCATTTTTTAGAAAAAATAGCATAATGTGTAAATATTGTAGAAATGTCAGTGGGAAATTAAAGCATAGAAAAAATATTTCCGGCCCATTTCATATTTTAATGTACACATGGGGAACATTTAGTTCACGTATGATCTATCTTGGCAATTCATCAATGTAAAAAGAAATTATCTATCTTACCATTTTTTTTAATTCAAAAGAGAGGGAGCATATTTTAACGCAAATCTGTTAAAATGCCTCTAATCAAACATTCATCTAACTAAAATGCACTTGTACGAACGCATTTGTACCATTTTCATTTAATGGGATTCTAAATCTCCAGGTTATTTACCAGCTGCTGCTGAAAATCAAAAATTTCCATCTTATCAATAATATGAGCATTGTCGAAGAAGAATCGAATGCTAATCTTGGTTAATAAGAACATTCAAAGGCTAGAATGTTAGTAATGTGTATTAACTTTTTATAACGGTAAAACATATATTACTTTTGTCTCAGAAAAATAATTTAGTATTGTGAATTGACACAATTTTAACTACCAAAAAAAAATTACCCTCGACCGAAGTTTACTTGGGTAGGTTTTTTCTTTTAAATATTTCTCCCAGTAAGTTGTTGTCGTAATCTAACGACCGCAATTTTGAATCTTGTTCATTGACTTACATCTATTAAGATTTATTGTTGGATATATTCGAATTTGTCGCCACGTATGCGCCACAACTACTAACTGCTTTTCGACTCCCTTGTGCACTGACATCGGTCTTATTCACACATATCCACTAATTGCATCGTTCCCTGATTGAGTGGTTATAGGATCTGCCTGAATTGTCGAAGGCCAAATTTTGATGGACATGTAATCATAAGCGTGACATGACACATTCATGATTTCGAAAATCGACTGCCCGCAGCCTCACAGTGCTTCTTAAAGCACCAGTTTCCGAAGCGATTGCACCACACCCTTGGGGACGTTTTCTTTCCAGATCCTATTTATGCATGATTATCACCACAACAATGTTCTCGATGTATACATCATTCATATTACCTAGTAATTTGTTTGCTTCCGGCGACTCTACGAGGTTGCAAGAAATAATTTTTGAGGCATTTAACCAGAATTCGTTTACACGACAAAAGCATTGCCTTCCCTCTGAATTTCCTTATGACTACCTCCATAGAAACGCATTCTGTAATATTATTTTATCCAGTACTCGTGTCGTTCAACGTTATTGAACAAATATGGGATCTGACTAGGAAGGGCAATGTTGGAGGACATAATTTTGACGTGTATTTCATCAGGGTTCTTTGATATTCCACAAGCGTGACATGGTACACATAACTTCAAACTTGTAAATTACTTCCTAATTTCGGGTTTCCGGGTGCGTCATTTGCTGCGGTTATTTGTCCCGGAAGTGTAGTGCATGTTTTTATCACGGAAGGTGGCGGTGTTCTTCCCACGCTGGGTGAAGAGATCTGGCGACGACCTACACGTCGGCTTGCGCCTTGTGTGGACTGGAGAAACCACGAGAACTACAGATCCGAGCGGTCGGTCGACAGAGTTCCCCTCCAGTCAGCGACTAATTCGTCCTAGCTGTCCAGCTAGAGTATAAAACCTGCCACCGTCAGGAGTGGAACCCTAGGATCTCCCGGTCAGAAGCACTCCACTGACGTCCATTGATGCCCTGAGCCACCTCAGCTGTATTCACACTTGTCCCCAGCCGGGTTTAAACCCTCAAACTCGTTTTGAAAGCGAGTGCATGGCCTCCCAAACAACTGGTGTTCGATTTCGCCCGTTATTCCTCCCAGTATTTTCCCATAACTTACCCTCAAAGCGAAAGCTCCTCAAATCAAATTTCTTTCCTAACCTATCCTCCTAAAAACTAGTTGCATTATTAATGTCGATAAATAAAAGTATAAAGTAAAGCAGATAGTGCAATAATCGCGTGCTGGGAGAGTTTTTAAGCTTCCGTCCGAGATGGATGACCGTTGCATGGGACGTGTTGGACTTCCCATTCCTCTCTCCCTCCTCATTTCTCTCTCCCTCATTCGCCTTATTCGCGGAACGAAACAAAAAGAAACCTTCGGATGCACAACAACCCCCCGCAAAAACAAGGAGACTAATGATACTGCAGCGGAGCTTAGCGGATAATTTAATTTCCGTCCTCGTAAAAGGAATATACGCGTCTGGAACAGAATCCGTTAATTACCGTCAGCTCTTTATGGTGCTTCGGTGCCCCCCTCTGGAAACGGGGAGGCGCAAATCCTCGTGGTCTCGGAAAATTAAGCGTCCATTCGCAGGAATAATGCGCGTAAAACAACGAGATGAAGTTGAGCAATTTTTCTCCATCGGGAGGACTTTTCGGTTGGGCTGGGCTCGCAATTCGTCTAAGAGCACGTGACTATGTTTAGTGCTGCCATCAGTGTTGCCAAAGTCACTAGTTTTCAGTACTGTGTCTAGCATTTTAGAAGTATAATAGGCAATTCGCATTAAGCTTTGCTGGTTGTCAAAAAGTCTCTTTACATCGTATGGCGAAATAAATCCTTAAGGTAAGCATTTTATTTTTTAATATAATTTAAATAAATATGTTTTTACATTTTAGCAAAGAAATAAATTAGTTTGGGTATAATTCTCTATTACTTATTATTCTTGATTTAGATGTGAGTAAAACAATGTTTCGAGCTTCGTCACACTGGTTCCAACTGATGAGGTTTAATAACTTTACAGTACATTTTATAACATATATTAACTATGAATATCAGTTATATAATCTTATTAGAACGAAAGTTCACATTTTTGTTCTCATGAAACCCCTAAACAATTTTTATTTAGCAAATATTATTTTATTTATTAAACAATTAAAACGTTTCACATTAATCTTGTGCAGCATAATTTCAACTTGGAAAAAAATTATACACAACCTCCCAGAATAAAATCACACTATCCCAAAGACATTTTTAAAACTCTATACTTTTCAGATATAGTGGGAAATAAACCAAAATTAAGATAGGGTAAAAAGGAAACGTTCTAAAATGTCTGCTTTTGATTTATCTTGGTCTTATTTTTATAAAATAACTTAACTGATTTAGACCCTTAGAGGGCAATGCACTGGGTGACCGAACCTCATGTTAATAAAACTTGTCAAATCACTTTGAAAGACAGAAATGTATTCCAGGTAGTTATTTAATAATAATAATAATAATAATAATAATAATAATAATAATAATAATAATAATAATAATAATAATAAACGAATTCGCGAATTCATACTCTTGGCTTGGCATCACGTGGTAAAACTGGCAACTATCGACCTCCGCTAGATTCACTTGCATTCCAGCACGCACAGATTCGGAAAACGTGTATGGATCACAATGCGCCGAAGAAACCTGCCGTTTAACACGAACGACGTGAACTGATGCGGGTAATTATCCGCGCACACTCGCCTTGCTCGCACGGCGGCTTCGTGAGGGGCTTCGAAGAAACGACGCTCGCTTGTTTGTACTCGGTCGCGAGGCCGGGCCCGCTTGGATATAACATCTCACTCAGGCGCTGCGTATGGGTTAGGATGGATGATCTCTGGGGAGAACACAACACTGGAAGGAAGGAAAGTGTTCTAAAGAAAAGGGGTTATTAAGTTAGCAAGGAAAAGTAATTATTTACTTCTACCTAACAATGTTTGAGATGAGTACTTCTATTTCAATAAAAGATAAGTTTTTATCATAGTTTGAAAAATGTATCTAAACATATTTTTGGAAAATGTGCATTATAATTTCCTAAAAACAAACTGAATGAAGTATGTTGAAAGCTTTTAATAAGATTAGATTCATTTTGCACGCTTTCTTTTGACGAATGATTTCGAAGTTTTAGTGAACGCACCTATGCGAAGTCCAGGGTTCGGGTACCGGAGCGTGCGCGCGATTGCTACAACTCATCAATCGTCTAAAGGAGTGGTGGAAATGGGCTTTAGCGATTGTCCTACCCTAATTTAAGTTTGTTGATTTTACTAAAATGTGTTTTTAGTTAATTCGCGCACTGGCAACTTAAAAACTCGATGTAGATACCTTCAAATCGGTGGTTATTTCAACAGAAACGCGCTGGAAAATGTTAGGCTTTCATCGACACTCGACAGCAAATACAGATCGATAGATTAATATTGATTGCTCTGACTTCAAAGTGCTAAAAGACAATAAATATTAATTTGTATGTGCTTAATAATTGAAAAATATGAGTAAAACAACGAAAATATTTATTTATCAGTTATATGAAACCTAGTAACCAAGAATGAGAAGTCTTGAAGTATAACGTGACGCCATCCTTTTGAACATTCTGCACTTTTCATCTGCGTATCTGAGGAAGTTTGGGAGCAGATCGCGTTACGAGTGTACATTATCGGCGGAGTGTCATTTCCTCAATCGATAGTAGTGTTACAATGGCCCTCAGAGGTCTTCGTAGGTCATGAACCAGACTCGCGCCACTCAATCGGAGAAGTTGCACAGTAAAATGTGATGTATAACCAACCACCGCATTCTAAACTGACAAATCTTTCCCTATATATCCAAAAACTCGAAAGTATTAAATTTAAAAAAGGTCAAAATATTCATTTATCCATATTAAAAATTTATGGAAGTATGCAATAATGAAGTAGTAGGCTTCCGTGTCCAGAGTCATGTGCGTGATCTTGGCTGTCCGGGTGACGCCGCGTGGAAGGCTGTGTTGCTGACGTTTCGACCATCTTGTCGTGGTCTTACCATGTCCATACCATCTTATGTATGGGCATACCAGCTCTGAGGAAGACCACGACAAGATGGTCGAAACGTCGCCAAAACAGCCTTCGACGCGGCGTCACCCGGAGAGTGCAGATCACGCAATATGTGATAATATTTGTTTCGACGAATATGTGATAATATTTGTTTTGTCTTGTCCTCTTTGGTAGGGATCTGCCCCGGCATTTGTCTAATACTGATTGGAGATACCACACAAAACTACCTTTCAGAGCAGTCAGCCGACAGGATTCTCCTCCCAACAGCGGCTGTTCAATCTAGCTAAGCAGCTAGTGTCTATTTTAATATTTAGAAAAAAAGGACATTTGTAAAAAAAAGGTGGGGGAAACATGCTGAAATTTGAGACAATCTCTTTTCAAGACCTATAGCATCTTTGTGTATGTCTGTTAGAACGTTTTTGGTAGACTCCAAGAATTAGATTTATTTGATTTTCGTCTAAAACAATGAAAACTGTTTCTCACGTAAGATGTAGAAGTGTAATCTACGCACGTTTTCTTAAACTCCAGAATTTCTTCTCCAACCTTTGAACACGTTGAATGATGAATAAAAATGCCACTTAAGTGAGGTTAGTAATATTTGATGTTTACTCGTGAGTAAGGTGACCCGTAGATTTCATGGACCCTTAGACAAACTTTTGTAACACCGTCCCTCTTTCTCAGCCCATAGTTGTTTTACTAACACTAATATTGGTTCGAACTTCGAAAAATCACAACTGAAAAGGCATATGCCCAATCGTTATACATATCTGATTTCGGAATTGAGCCCCCCAACATTTGTCAGGGTTGCCTTACTTATAGGCGACCCTGACCCGAGTAGTAGAAAACTTATTTGCATCGACAACGAACTATAAGTTTGATTTTATAGTATTGCTAACCAAACAGCAGCCCACATCCTCAGCTCTACTTCTACCACAATCAGCAAAAAAGAGAAAACAAAACGGCGCAGATAGTGATGCTATATTTACAAACTAAAGAGAAGCAAGGGGCCATCTAAGGCATTCTCTCACTGGATCAAGAGAAATTGGACGAAATATCTGATCGAGAAGAGAGTCATTGATCGAGAAGTTGAAGTACATTATAGGCACTGTAGCCTTTTAGAGTTGTGCAATACAAACATTACCAAACATATTGTTTTTCTTTTTGATGTTCAGTACAGATAATTGTGAGGAAGGAGATCTGCCCCAGAAAACGGTTTATTTGGCACATACCTGACATATCCATTTAAGTTGTTCAATACCACCTGGCGATGTTGTTATACCTGACGAGAGAGTTGTTACGTATTTTAACGTAACGTACAAATATCTACGTCTCGTATAATCTACCTTCAAATTCGATGGTGGTCCTTTCACCAGCCCAGGACTGTGAGGCTTTCACCGTCCCGTGCCGTCCTCGGTTCCTCAACGAGCAAAGGCACCCAGCCAGGTGGGACGAAACGCCCCCCCCCCCCGTCTCCGTCCCCGTCCTCGCCACGGCCCATACATCCGTTGCTTGACGGCTAGAATTACGCAGAGAGAGGCTTCCTGGAGGGAAAAAACCACAGCGCTCTTTAATGTACAACGTCGTTAACCCAGCTTAAAGAACATTTTCATGAAGTATTAATTAATTATAGCTTTAAACCGGATAATATATCGCGGCGAGACTTATCATTCTTAATGAAGGAGTCTGGAAAATAGCTTTTCTCTATTTTTCTCCGGTGCTTCTTGTCCTTTCGCTCCTCTTCCCGGCTTGTGGTTCATTTGGGCATTTCGGTTGCTACCTACGAATCGTACTACGCTCATATTAGTTTTGAATCTGATTTGACCAAAGATTTTGCATAATTATCTTTACCTTTTGTGCACTCTCTGTTTTCTTCCCGATTCTCTTAGAAATGTTGCAAATATTGTTGTCCTTACGTTACTTATTTTGTTGTTTACAATATTTTCACAATCAACTTTTCTCTCGTGTTAATATTATTTCTTCGTAAACCTTAGCTCTTAAGGAATTGTGTTTACTTACCTCTTATTATATCTATAGATATTCAATGTATCCCAAGTCTTCCAAGATCTGCAACTTACCTGTGGACCTGTAAACTTTATTGTTTATAATTTATATCCTTTATTTTCCGCGTTTCTTCCTACACTAATTTTCCTTCTTGAAACCGATTGGGTCGTACCTACAAAAATGAATACCTACAACACGAAATACACATCTGTATGTATAATATAGTGTACTAAATAGAAACATAAAATCTCGGTAATAGTGTATAACTCACGCATATAGGAGAATACATAATTTCATCTTCTTCAAACATATTAATACATTTTCCTCGTACCTCATGCTATTTACCTGCAGAGCTCCTACATGCCACTCTATAAAGATCCTATTCTGAACCTGTGTATCTCGGCATTTTGAAACCTTCCTGGAGCATCTGTTAGTTACTTCTTCCTTCCCTCATTCTCGTCCTCCTCCTCTCCCCTTGCCCCCTCCCATTCCGCTGCCTCGTCGAGTGCGTGATTTAGCGCACACCGGTTCTCTTTATGGCCTCCTCCTTATTTGTATATTTCCTGATGTTATCACACGTAATCTCTCCCCTCCTTCGCAGCCGCTTTTATTGTTTTATGCGCGGGGCTCCGCCGGTCGGGAGGGAGCGTGGGGGGAGGGGGAGACGAGGATCATGGGGAACAACCCCGGGGGAGGGGGGTTGAGGCCTAGGGGCAACCCTAAACCTCACCGCCTAATAGACACCCACAGACACGGGTTTCCGCCGAAGCGCTAATAGAGACCTCCTGCCCTCTGCTTAATTGTATTATACGGCCAGCTGATATTTTCATACGGTCGCGTCCGAGTGTTGTAGCAGGGCGTCTAATGCGGGGGGATAGGTGAGAGAGAAAACACGAGAATTCGATATGGAAGAGGAAGGGTTGAAAAATTGATTTTCATTTATTTAATTAAAATTTGTTTTGGGGTTCCATTGTTTCCGTCGGGGCTGCCGGCCGGCAGCAATTCTGCGTTCAGCAATTCCTTTGTCTGGCTCTGCGACTGTCTTGGAATACTAAACAAAAAAAAATGCATTCAGAAAATTTCCCTATTCCCAAATATGTTGTCGCACCTGCTGTAATAAATGTAGTTGTGCAATGTTTGATCTTTACTTACACCTTTCAATTTGTCGCATTTCGAGACAAATGGAGAACCATTAGTGTGACATGCTTAGTATACGGTGGTGTATCTACCTGAAGTTCAGCCCTACACTTTTTTTAGTAACAGGTAACAAAACAATTTGTTCAATTACTTTTTAAGGTAACTATTTTGTAATGTCACCTACTTTTCTACTTTCTCAACTTCTCCATGTCATTGTAATAAAACAGACGGGTTTTGAAAAAATAAATAAAAACTCGAGACAGAGAATTCGGATGCGGGAAGCGGCAGGTGAAGAAAGCTTACCTGCAAGGCACTGCGGGAGCTGCTACCAAGGTGGCACGTGTAGCCGTATAGCAACAGGATCTATTTAGACCTTCGCAACTTTATTAGTTCACCAATTAAGAAAACAGTCGATTAATTTAAGTATACTTTGAAATTTTATGATATAAATATTTTCCATCTTTTTAGGGGGTACGTTATTTCCTTCCAAACTGGATTCTCGATACGCCAAAATATTCGAAAAATGTACTTATTTTTTCCAGAGAGAAGGGAGATATTGAGGTTTTACGGTACAAATATTGCTGTATAAAAGCACCTCTATTTACCTCATTATTTTACACTATAGTACACGAGGGCTGCCTGCCTGATCGACCAATATTTTCATCTGTTTGGTCATTCAATCGTGAGCCCCGTGGCAGAAGGACAAGTCCTACCATATGCAGTCTACTTCTGCGCATTTGCCTTGAAAACGACTGCAGTGACACTAACGTTGGGAAAACAACTTGAGGTAGCGCTATCACCCCAACAAAGAATACATAACTGACATACTGTCGATTTTGTTGGTTGTCTTTCTCCTCTGTCGATATCCCCAGAAATTGTTTTTACTTGTCATGAAAAACCTGAAAATCAGGATGAGTGTGCAGGTAAAGTCGTCGTACTGCGTAAAGTTTTAATACTTTGAGTACTTTATGGTTCACGTAAATGGTTTGTTCCATTACTCTCTAACAAGCATTTAACACTAAAAAGATCGAAATTATCAAAAAAAAGGGCAACTAACATTGGACAGCGCTTTATTTGAAAATAGAGCCTACACTGTCACAATAAAATATGAACTTTTGCCACCGTGAACGCGCACTAGTTCATTCCACAACCAAACGCAGTAAAGTAAAACTAATTCAGGAAGCGCACTGATTTGAAAAAGTATGGATCTGTGCAAAGAAAAAAAAGTAATAAATCTCATCTCGTTTTCATAAAAGACATGATTGCGCAGACATTATTTTGACGATATCGTGACTGAATACTCAGTATACGCAGCCGTTTATGGAGGTGTAATATTCTCTTCGCGTTGGTGCCCAACCCGTTGAACGAAGGCGCACGCTTAACACCGAATAACCGGTGAGGAATGGAGGAGGCCGGATTCCTGAATATTGATGAATGAGTAACTGCGGGTTATTGGGTTAGTAGCGTGCTAACAGAAGGAACAAACGGAAAATTGTTAGAATGACATGAGAAGGTAATTTGAATATAAAATCTCGAATATATTTGTAGATTGAAGATACGTAGTCATAGATACGTATAATACTTTTGTCTGAGTCTTGAAGAACAATAAGACTGGTGTTATTAAAAATATACAGTGCTTTTGGAAATATTTTATAAGAAAAAATAAGCTGCGGTGGTAACTAGTAAAGAAAATTATAGAATACATTGTATTGTTATTAATAAAAATATAAAAATACACGAAATGTGTGTAAAAACGTAATGTTTAAAAAATAAATTTAGAAAAGTGATGTATAGTTATGTTATTATAATTCCTTTTCTTTTTATGTAAAAATCTGAAATAATGAAGTGATTTTATTATTATGGAATTCGTAAGATTTTGAGTGAATGTTACATTACACAAGTTACATGAATAATTATGTGATTTTCATTGCCTCTTGGCTGTTTCTAAAGAATCTACAACTTAACAATTATCGTTTTACAAAGTTATTAAATCATGGAAAACTTTCTTGACAGAGCAGTAATTACTATTGTACATGTTACGGTAATCGTTTTAAGTACGTATGTTTCACACTCCAAAAAATGGATGCTTACGTGACAAAAAGAAAAGAGTAATACAACACATAATTGGTCGAAATTTGATAAATTTCTCTAGACAGGCTTTTCATTTGTGTAGCAATAGTTTTACGTGAACCTCATGCACGTGTTTTCGTCAAGTTAGTTTATTCTCACGAATATTTATTTCACACGAAGTTACCAACACGCGAAGCCTATAAGGCTGCGAGTGCAACATCTTGAACGTCAAATTAATTTTTCAAAGTGTGCGAAGACTCCTCGCCTATTTGTGAGATTAACAAAATTTATATTTTGCAATTACCTCTGCCATTTGCATTTTTAAGAAATTCTGATGCACGACAAAATTAACTGTGTTCACGAACACGTTTTAATCATTATCTTCTTTAAATTATTCCTATTAAATTATAATAACCTTTCCGAAAACGTTAACATGATGACTAACACTGATGAGCACCGAAGATTTAATGCTGTGCACATTATCAGATATAACAGTTTCCAACAGGATGCAAATTATTCCCCAGAAATGTTATGATAATAAGCAGTCTATTACCAACGCCATAAACACACAGATAATATTTACGCTTCATATTTAAATGACTTTCGGACATCTAAATATGAAATACAACGCCAACGAAATTTTTCTCTTTAAATTGTCTCTATTCACTGATTTAATATCCTGTTCTCAATCACTACAAGAAAACCTCTACACCAAGCCACGTTTTTCACGTGCATGCACAGAGGAACATTTCGGTTTTAGTACCCATTATTGTCAAAAGATGGCAGCCTTGTTTATAGTCTTACTATCGATATATTTCGGCCACACTGATATATGACGGTACACGTCTGAAAGGAACTACAATCGATATATCATGTCGTTCCTCTCTCTCTTCTCACATGGCAGCTGGAAGTGTTAACAATGTGATAAATATGAGAAATATTTAGGAACATTTTCACCTTCTCACCTCCGAGTAAATCTATGTCAACGCTTCCATGATTTTTTAGCCCTCATTTGCAATTCAAACAAATAACTACTTTTTCATAAGTCTTTGCGTCTGTTAGAGCTCAAAACGGTATAACGAAGACGCATTCTGTTTTCGGTACAGACAGTTTCGTATTAAAATGGTTTCTTCCGAACGTGAGGTAGGGAGTGCCAGATGGGCCAGAGTGGTTCAGCGGTTCGGAACCAGGTATTTCGCCCACGCAGATGGCGGCTAGCAATTCGACTCGTAACTTATTCCCAGCTCTCGGCGGCATTAGCTTCGCCTCGCTTTCGTCGTGCTCTAACGCTGATTTAGATTCGGAAGTCTCAAACGACCGCGTGTGTTCGCTTAGATACAAGACGTGTGTTTTACTCGCGAGCGAGTTTACACATACTTCTTCCAGCCTTTTTCATAAAATACGTTCGCTGCACTAGACCCTGAGATTTTTATGGCAATTTAAAAAAAACTTCTAGCTATTTTATCGTTTGCAGGTTTAGGGACACATTTCATTAACACTATTTTGTTTTTTCGATTTTCTTTATTGTTATAATGTATGAATTCCTTATTGTATAAGAGAATTTACTCACCTCACATATCCTGTTCTGTTGTTGAAACGTGTAAAACAGTGGTAATTTAACAACTACCCACCGCTTCCATGCTCGCTGCCACGGCAAATAACCTCTGCAAGGATTAGTCACTTTTGTTGCCTCCACGAATTGTAAAATTTCTCATACGCAAAACAAATCCTTTATTTCTGAAGTACATGTCACACAAGGTCTGCATGAATTAGATAATTCTCTCCTTCAGGGAAAAATTCTCGTAAATCCAGTTCTTTCTTATACCACAAGAGATGTACGATCCTAACATTTACATATGAGAACCAGTTATTAAACGATTCACTCACTAAGGAAATTAAAAAACACATTTCTGAGTTTAAAGAGAGATGTAAATATGTATATATATGATAATCAACCATCAATTTCAAAAGTAGTCTTGACACGTCTGTGTACATAAAAATATTTTTTTTCTAAATCATTGACACCTAATCCTGAAAATGTGTCGGGGGTAACACAAGGTTGGGTAAGTTTGAAATGTTTCATATTAGGTTTCAATTATGAACAATTTTATACTACATCGCCAAGTTGTTGTTCTTTGTTCGAGCTACATATTTTCTAATGAGTTTGAAGAAAATTATTATATTGAATCAATCTGAAATAATGCAACTGCTTAGTAGGAATGTAGTATGCAAGTAACGCTGAATGGACATCCTAAATATGTTCATCAGAAGTAAAAGAAAATTACAAAAAATGTATGTTGACGTCTTAGTATGGGTAGGTGGTTGTTGTAGTTGTGCTCTGAAAGAGTGTGGGCTTGTCGGACTCGCCGCCACAACCAACTACGTAATTGTTAGTCACAAAAAGAAAAAAAAGTAAATCTAGACATTTGTGAAGTAACACGGAAATCTGTGATACAGAGCATACGAATTTTAGTTGAATTGATAGTTATTTACACCTACGTATTACATTAGAATACTACTGCTGGTTTGGAGTTGAACATGCAGCTGCAGCTGAACAAAACCAACCAGAATGGTTTTCCAAAATATGACATGCACACTCAATAAGATCAACAAATAAAGAACTCTCGTATAACAGAAGAGTAAAGTAAATATTTTAACAAAAACAGGAAAATGCTAATAAACAACAGTCTTCAGAAACATGACAATAACTTAGTACAACAGTTATGAATAACAGTACAACAGTTCTTTACACATCAAGAGTATCGTAATTGCTGTCCCATAACGCAACACGAAGATAGCAAATATTGAATGGTAGGAAGCCTCTTCCTTGGGGTCTTAGTATCGCATGACGTCAAATGCGTCGTGAGCAGTGACGCTTTGAGTATGAGTATTCCGTATTGAGGAGGTTACTTCTATATCGCGTCTGTTGCAAATTTGCCAACTCAGCTCAATACATCATCGCACCACCCGACTCCAACCAATAGGACACCTATTTTCCCCATCAATATCTTCTATGGAATTACCGTTTTTAGACGATAAGCTACGCGTAGATAAACTTTGTGTAAAATATGACATTCCAAATTTTTTAAACTCTTTAAGGATTATTTGTTACGATGTGAACATGTTAGATTATGTTGTCTCGAAAATAATAGTAATAATAATAACAATAATAACAATAAAAATAATAAAAATAATAACAATAAATAATAATAATAATAATAATAATAATAATAAATTGCACGAAATATTGAATAAAAATATTTAAAAAAAAGAATCATATTTATTTATCTAAACAAATGATGAGAAGAAAGGCAAATTCTCAACTATTTCATTTGGACCTATTTTGTGAATTGTGGCTCCAATAACGAAGCCATACAACTTTTTCTCAGTGCCAAGTTATCTATCACTTCTTACACGAAACAAGAGAATAATGATGCGTTTATCAAGAATATTCAGAAAATTTCAATGTACTTGAAAGTAATGCATAATACGGTAATAGGTTGTTGAGTCTGGAATCCAAATGCAGCCGTTTTCACAGGCGCTCCGACTACACACCGCTTCCCCTCCGCCCCCACCTGAGGGGCGGGGCGGGCGGGGCGGGGCGGGGCGGGGCGGGCGGGGCGGGCGGGGCGGGCGGGGCGGGCGGGGCGGGCGGGGCGGGCGGGGCGGGCGGGGCGGGCGGGGCGGGCGGGCGGGGCGGGCGGGCGGGCGGGCGGGCGGGGCGGGGCGGGGCGGGGCGGGGCGGGCGGGGCGGGGCGGGCGGGGCGGGGCGGGCGGGGCGGGGCGGGGCGGGCGGGCGGGCGGGGCGGGGCGGGCGGGGCGGGCGGGGCGGGGCGGGCGGGGCGGGCGGGGCGGGCGGGGCGGGCGGGGCGGGCGGGGCGGGCGGGCTTGCCTGCCTCTCCGCGTAATCCGCGAGAAAATTGTGTATTTAGCGGCGTCGAGTGCCGCATGAATTATTCATGGGCAGCTCGCGCGGTTGCAGTTAATTCACGCGCGGCGATTGTTAATTTCAACGTCCCACCCGCACCAAAGCCACCACTGATTCTCTCAATTCCCAAACCACTGACCTCTTATTACTATTGTTGTTGTTGTTGTTGTTGTTATTAATCATAATTATTACCATCATAATTATTGTTATCTGTGTTGTTTCTCAGAATAAGAAACTTAGTGTGCTGAGGGTTTATTACAGAGTACTCCATAAAAAAACCTGCCGCCACAGTAGATGTGTACCACTCTCCTGGGGGTGGAGTTAAAAGGTACGATGTGATTTACTTTGGAGCTTAGCAGGTCAGACAAATGTGAATTGAACTCTAATATCAGGATTTTAAGAAAATATCGGTTTACCGTTGTTTTGAGGAGACAAGGAAAAAAATAAACAAATAAATTATTTTTTTATTTATTTATTTTCATGTTTACTGTTCACGTCTGACCGTCTCTCCTGATGGTAACCGAGAGATTTCTTTGAAATGTAAGGGGTTATTGGCCACACGTAAAAAAGTCAATAGCACATTTATGAACTAAATCTCACTCTCTGAATTCCACTTTATCAAATCCGGTAACACTAATGCCTTCAGGGGTAATTCAATTAAGTCTTTTACAATGTATGTTTGAATTTATTTATTGGGTATTTTAGAATCGATTTAATATGGCTTTTGAGTGTTTTCAATCTTGAGCCAATTTTTGTAATTCGCGCATGGGAGTAAGAGAGACATGTAGCGATCATGTCGTATTCCCAACACCGTTGTTAGCATCTAGCATACTTGGTCTGCCTGAGCGTATTTTTCGTCATACAGCCAAAGGAACTGAGTCGACTATATTTGAGAGCTAAAGCTCATACATGCGTGCCTCAACAGAGGATCGAAACCGAATTGCACCTCGGAAAGTTAGCACATTGTGTACGAGCCACTTTAAGTACTAATTCTCTCATTTTATACTTTGTATTCTTGTACGACTTCTACATTTTTTAAAAAACAACATTAAAAACAATTCTCAAAACTTGGACGCTCTAAAACACAACCTTCTCGACGATATAGAAGAAGAAAAATCGTCAAGAAACTGAAGAAACAAGATACAGAAATGAAGCGTTCCTCGACAAATGGCCAAAGGAAAGATTTATTCATCTAAGATGAAGACTGTGATGATTTTTTCAACAGAAATTACTTACCGTGTATAACGAAATGATTCAACTTTCCTTTCAGTGCTTTCTATTAACATGTCTTATAAAAGAAATTGAAATAAGGATACCTAGAAATATACAGGGCGAAAGAAAATAATTCTGGCCAAACCGATGTAACTAGATAAGCTACTCAATAAATTAATTCAGAATTCATTTAATTTAGGGCAATCAGATAAGTAAACACTTATTACAATAAATAAATCTTTGAACAAAGTTTTATTTCAGAATATGTTCTTTTACTAGTCAACGTATTGGATGCCAACTTTGAACTCTTCCTCTGGTAATCTGTTATAAACATAACAAAGATTATGATAAAATATATATATATATATATATATATATATATATATATATATATATATATATATATCTTATATCACGGAGTATCACAAAAATATAAGAAGATAAGGGTTTACCATGACCTTATGTATAAAAAAAGAAAGTCATAACGTATCGCATTGCTGTAGAATTTAGATTATTAAGATCATAACGTTCAAACAATTTTATTCTATGTAGGTATGTTGCAGCAAATATAAATAAACAATTTGAATGTCAATGACATTCAAAATGCCGTACTCTCATAACTCATGACTAATGTAAGAAATTGATTGACTCGTAGGATCCCTAGTTGATTGTGGTAAACACAGTCGGGTTAAGGTTGTATGAAACTGAAAGTAGAAATACATTATCAGTGATTTTGGAAAATAACAGTTCTTACGTCTTTATTATTTCGAAAAGGAAATGGAGAAGAGGCATAAGTCCGTAAGTCTTGTCAGTAAGACTATTTGTATTACATCGTTAATTGTGGACGTCTACCTCTCTAACATTATAACAGGTGATAACCTCCCAAATAATAAACGGGATTTCTGCTGGTCACTGCCCAACAATTTGCCAAAAGACACAACAGAAAAAATTATGAGGTTAATTAACTCATTTCTCACGTACACATCTTATTGTTGAAGTAAATAATCTGAACACGAAGTCCCTTTCTTTCAAACTCAATATGCGCCAAACTCAATACGTATCCAGAGTACAATAAATGTGGTATTTGGCAAAATAATCTATTCCCATTTTAACGTCCATTATCTCATTTTCCAATGTCAGACATCTTCAAAACATCTGACTCTATAATTCAAAAATTAAGCCACTAATACTTGCTAAACTGACTTAATAATTGAATAGGTGAACATAAATACGGTAAGTGAAACGATTATGACTATCTGTTGTGTATTATTATAAAATTATCAGTGAAATATAATAATAATTTTACATTATTATGTTATTTGAATTTAATTGTTCTAATTTCTGAAACATACATTTTTTAAGGTTTTATGAAAAGTATTTTGTTTTATTTACAAACAATATTATAAAACTTTAAAAATAACTAAGCCCCAGGTTTGCATCAATTTTTACAAATTGTATCTACACAAATGACCTATAACTCGTGTAAAATATGAAGAGATCTTTCTTAGATATATTAAACTAACTAGATTACATTTTGGTCAAGTTGCCAAGTTCAAAATGCCAACACAATATTAAATATTTCAGGCGAAATTTAATCCTTCATTATCTTTGAACTACCCTATTGTAATTTAACTATTTGTGTGCTGACTGTCTGAAATAACAAATACATAAAATTTACAAACACAAAGAAAAATGAAGAAGAAATTAAAAAAAACATGTCCAAAAAGTTGTAACAACTTTTATTTTGAGAGACGTTCTCCATCAAATTGAAAGCAAATAAAGAAAATATCATTTCATATAAGGGAACACGATTGGTACTAATCACGGAGTTTGTACATAATAATTGGACGTTCTTAAACCAATATCTAATATTTAATATCCAAAGACAATATTTCCACCAAACGAATTTGGGTAATATTTTTTTGGGGTTGAACAGAATACCACCATCCCTTCCCTCTGTAGACTCATAACTTAATCCTAGGTAATTTTTTGAGAGATATCTGAATCGGTTTTCATAACATTTCGATTAAAATTGAATTTGCTTTTGCAGATGGTTCAATTTCTGGGAATTTCTGGTTCTTTGCCTCTTAAGTAAAGAGCAATAACATGATGGTGGATATTCATCATTCTTGTAATACAGAAAAAGTAAACTCTCTGATAAATTTAAATTAAATATTCTGAAACTCTTTCTCCATTCCCCATTACTTTTTAAGTGAAATACTCAGGCGCTCTCATTCTGATTCAATATGCGGTACACATATAGAATGATCAAATAATGGCTCGACGGTCTGTGAAATGAAAAAGGATTGTGGACTTATCTCAGTCTATAGAATAATTGTGACCTCTTCCCTGACACATACATTTAATATACTGGGTTTCCTCTCTTTTATCTACAGAACATGCATATGAGAATTGAAATTCATGTAAGATGCGTTACATTTCATCGGGGAAAATTGATATAATGACTTCAGTTTTGGGGTTGCGGTTTTACTTCATGATTAAACAAGAAAAGGAATCATTACATTACAGATACAAAAAAGTATTAAAGTACTTTGAGGGCATTATTTGCTCAACTCCAAACTGTTAGTTTGTCGCCTTGAAGGGCAAATTTCGCAAAGGGGTGATTTTTTTTCAAGGATTATAGGTGTTGGTTATGAATGAATTGTATCACAGTTTACCCAGTCTTTGATTCAACCTGTAATATCGAGGGGAATAGGAATAGGGACTCCTTCTTCCTAAAATCAATTTTTATAGTGAAAAATGATTATTTTTAAAAATGTAATTAATATAACAATCATCAATCAAAAGTAATATCTGGTAAGATAATATTAGAACAATGTTTTGATGTAATGTGTTTTGGCTTCTCGAGAATAAAATGATAAATTTTATTTCATATTACTTTCTGGAAGTCCATAACAGAATCAGGGTCATACGCCGTAGATTTTAGGACTAGGATTCGTCACGCGAAGATGACAGGATTTTTGTCACCAGATAAGTACCCGATGTGACCACATTTTGTAGCAACAATTTTCTTTACCTTGGAAGATGCATTTTTAACTCGCATCACGGCGTCATACCCACTCTCTAAGATTGAACAAATGTGTTTAGCACTCACCTTCAGCATGAAAACTAGCACTTACCTTCACAATTTATTGTTCGGACTGTGTTGCTTTGCGGTCCGCGAACTGGAAAGAAGCCATGATCATGGAGTTCTGCAAAGGAAACAAAACACTGCGGCGACATGAATCAACATGGCTGCCCCCTCGCATGTTGTTAATGATTCCAAGATTATTAACTTGTTATCTTCATTATAATGAACGCAACTCGCACGAACGCATACACACATTCACATGATCTACACGACCACACATGTTGGGAGGCCTACCGAGAGTTTACAGATTATCGTGGCTGGGACAGAATCACGGTGGGGGAGATATCATGAAGGGGAAGCCCCTCAAGACAACCTGTACTTCGTCGCCGGATCTCACGCTTCAGAGAGGAAAGATCGCCGCTATTACTCGGGCAACTTTTCTTGAACGATGGATTGACGATTTTGCGTGGAGTGGGGATATTAGTTACAAAGTCGGCCACTAGAGTATTTTAAGTAATGCCAACGTCTGTGAAATGAAAGTCAAAACTGCATCTTGTGTTTAACTTTCTCGGGAGCTTTACGTGACTCCCTTGAATGACCTGGACCTGACCCAGCCATTTCTTTCGATATTGACAATAAACCTGAACAGGGGTTCTGCACTATGAAAGCAATTGGCTTTGACTAGCTTCTGTTTCGCGCCAAAGAAATTTTAATGCTTGGAAGGTAGTCATCAGTGCCCACTGCGAGCTTTTGCCTTCAACTGTTTATTGCACAAGGGAGGGGGATCAAGGTCATCGTTCAAGAAAAGTTGCGCGAGTAATACCTCCCGGTTACAACATGCACTACACTAACGGGACTCATGCACCAAGCGGTTAGCGCGCCGGGAGACACGAAATAACGAGCGAGTGCAACGGGCTGGGTGCGAGGCAGCCTCGTCAAGTGCAGCGGGGGGGGGGGGAAGGGACAGGCTGCGCCTGGTGCGCGACACGGTTTGCCACTCGGCGCCTCTCGACGCAGCGGCGCCCTCGCACGCGCGCCGCTAATTCAGCCTAATGGGCGCCGTGATTTACGCGTGCGGCGGCGGCCGCGGCTTGCACGCGGCGCTTGCGTTCGTTTGCGCGCGTCTGCGTTCGTTTGCACGCGTCTGCGTTCGTCTGCGCGCGTCTGCGTTCGTTTGCGCGCGTCTGCGTTCGTTTGCGCGCGTCTGCGTTCGTTTGCGCGCGTCTGCGTTCGTTTGCGCGCGTCTGCGTTCGTTTGCGCGCGTCTGCGTTCGTTTGCGCGCGTCTGCGTTCGTTTGCGCGCGTCTGCGTTCGTTTGCGCGCGTCTGCGTTCGTTTGCGCGCGTCTGCGTTCGTTTGCGCGCGTCTGCGTTCGTCTGCGCGCGTCTGCGTTCGTTTGCGCGCGTCTGCGTTCGTTTGCGCGCGTCTGCGTTCGTTTGCGCGCGTCTGCGTTCGTTTGCGCGCGTCTGCGTTCGTTTGCGCGCGTCTGCGTTCGTTTTCGCGCGTCTGCGTTCGTTTGCGCGCGTCTGCGTTCGTTTGCGCGCGTCTGCGTTCGTTTGCGCGCGTCTGCGTTCGTTTGCGCGCGTCTGCGTTCGTTTGCGCGCGTCTGCGTTCGTTTGCGCGCGTCTGCGTTCGTTTGCGCGCGTCTGCGTTCGTTTGCGCGCGTCTGCGTTCGTCTGCGCGCGTCTGCGTTCGTTTGCGCGCGTCTGCGTTCGTTTGCGCGCGTCTGCGTTCGTTTGCGCGCGTCTGCGTTCGTTTGCACGCGTCTGCACACGTCTGCGTTCGTTAGCACGCGTCTTCGTTCGTTTGCACGCGTCTGCACACGTCTGCGTTCTTTAGCGCGCGTCTGTGCGCATCTGCACGCATCTGCGTTTCTTGAAAATGTAATTGAGGTTGTTTATATGATGGTATTTGAATTGATCCAGGAATTAATTTAAGGGAAATAAAATTGATTGAGGGAAGGTGACAAAAGTGTTGAGTGATTTGGCTGGTTGTTCGTGCTTTCAGATTTGTCTGCGCGCGTCTGTGCGCGTCTGCGCGCGTCTGTCCGCGCCGCGAACCAGAGCACCAATGGCCGTTTGGTTTCACAGCGGTTTTCCCAGCCATTTGGTTTGGAGCGCCAATGGCCATTTTGACGTGCGTTCGCGGAAGGAGGAAAGTTGAGCTGAACGATTTGGCGTCGAACTAGCCTTTCAAAGTTACGTGATGATATGATGAACTCTCCTTCAAATTGAACGCTAACCCATTCTACTCTACTCACTACTCATCACCGATAATTTATTTAACGCAAACTTCTTTTATTTATATTGACTATTCCACTCGTGACGTTAAAACCAATAGTGTTTAACTATACCTGCAAAATGCTCCAATCTGGGCGGTGTATCTAAAAACGTTTATCTCTTTTTCTATCCGATTTTTCTTATCACTTTTTCCATCTGGCCAATCATAAACTATGACTCATCTACCTTAGGAGGCTCTATGCTGAGGTGTCAAGGATTTATCGATAATTTCCAAAGCACTCGTGGTATTACGATAAAATTACATCTTATATTTTTACAGACGTACAAATTGCGGAGATGATACAAAACGAAACATACATGTTTTTTTGTGTTTCTTTGAATTGTGCATTTAATGAAGGCCATTAAGCCAAAAACGTCGTCCTGATCAGGATTTATGGCGTCTTCTGATCTTACAATCTCTCCATATCATCTCCAAAACGACTCTTTAACCGCTCTGATTCCTGTGGTTGGGTCTAAATACACGTTAATGGTATACATCGATGCTAAGGTAGAATTCAAGCACCAACGAGTAGATATTTTTCTAGTTCTTATAGACATTTTTAAATTTAAATATCTTTTTTCCAGCTCTTAACTAAATTTCTGTTTCATATTGTAACGATTGTTGACTTGTAATTAAACCACCCTGAGTTGTAGATAAAACACCTCCCTTTACCTTCTTTAACCAAGAGTCCACCGACAGCCACACCGTCACGCCCGCACACGAGCCAGGACCGCACCCACCACATCGTGGGACCCACACCAGCCGGGCACCTCCCACCCGCATCACGTGACATCTTGATCTCGCCCCGTCACCCCTCCCCATCCCTCCCCTACCCAGAGGAAGTGCTCACGCGACGAAAATCTATCGCATTCCAGCGATGGTTAAACACGGCTCTCCTCTCCGGAATCCCCTCCCCTACCCCCTCCACCGCCTCCAGCCGCGATGCGTCGTGATATACGACCCCGTGCAGTATGATTTACGGTTTAAATAATTTTCCACTAATTCAGGAAGAATCGTAGCTAAATAAGCGCGGCGGGCGGCGTAAAAAAAATAACGTGTTGAAAAATTATGAAGTGTCCCGGGCGGCGAACGTCTCCGAACCTATTACGAGAAGCGCGCGCCGTGATTTACGCCCCGCCTAATTTCCTGCAGCTTCTTCGATACAGTCATAACCCCGAGATTTAAGAGAATCTAGCGGCCTGCAGCAGCGAAAATGCTGCTGAACAATTCCCAAAAAAATGGGTTTTCAAAAAGCAGCACGCACACTGCTCAGGGACGAAAAAAAAAGAACTTCAATAAATGAAATATTTTAACACACCAGTCGTTACCAATACTGAAATATCTTAGTAAAGTATATACACAATACCACCGAGTTATTTACTTACCAAGAATATCACAAGTTACAATTCTATAACTCAACAAAGTAATAGCAAATATTTAATAGATAGTGGTCTCTTACTTCAAGAATTACTGTCGCGTGACGTCAGCTGCATCCAAAGCAATGACACACTTAGAATAGAAATTCAGTCAGTACGCGCAGTAGCAGAAGAGGTAAAACAATAAAGCGGAATAATCAAATATTTGCATTTTCCAGTCCAAAATCGAAGTCGTATAATAATTTTTGTATTTTACTCGAGTTCATAGTTATCTAAAAAAATTACAGGCACCTCTCAAATGGTCGAAGTCTGCATAATTTTCTCTCAAATTCTTCTGGCTTTGCAATATTAGTAATATACGTAGATAACACGAAGAGGCGCTCTGTGAGTCGGGTTGGTAGCACTGACTTTTGCCGACTTCGTGAACAAGGAATCGGCGTAGGTGAGTTGTGGATATTGTGATCGAGGTGTGAAATTACAAACACTTTGCTACCGATGAGGGACACTTGCAATTGCACTTATAAAATTAGTTCACGTTAGACGTATGCATATTATGTGTACGTAGTATCATGTTCGGAAACTACATGTAAATATTACTATAAAGGGCCGTTAAAGTTACCAAACAGTAATTGTGCAATTGTCTAACTTTATGATCCAGTACAATTTTTTACCATCACAAATATGAAAATTAAAGTAAAAATCAAAATAAGAATGTAGTGTAAACAAAATTATTTAATTTGTCCGGATTTTGACCGCATAGCCGTATACTTACGAGAACATTTTCTTGACAATAAATATTTCTAATTGCACGGTAAGAAACTTTAATATATTCAGTCTTATGTGTTCAGATTAATAAGATATATTTCATTAATTACAATTGCCTTGAGACCATTGTTGATTATTTAATTGTTGGTTTGGTCGCTAAGTGATGAGTTCATCGGAAAAGAAATATTAGTGGGTGGGAGAGGGTACCACACCGCTCTCCCTAAAAAGCTTTGGAGCATGCACCAAACCTAACACATACTTGTCCGCCACAGACTCATTCAGTGCAATACAAGTGTATGGAACACTTCCATATTCGTTCTAAAGACTTAATTTCAAAGCTCATAATCCCGACGCATTTTTAAATGGAGAACCACATTATCTTACTTAATGCTCGGAAGGAAACAGGTGTTATGACACTGAAAAACTTATGCAAATCAAGGGAGCTGGATCATCAGTCGTGTTGCCATTCATCAGATATCACGAGAGGTATGGACGGAGAAATTCTTGTCTGCAGAGAGAGCGCTGAAAGAAACTTACCCATCCATTATGACGCGCATTTCCAAACCGGGATGTGTGTATTCTCATGAAGCCTAAGGAAACTGGCGTGTGTGTTTTTTTCAGAAAATTCACTTCCAGTAATTGAAAAGAAGAAGGGATGAAAAGCTTTCAGTTAAATCTATTTATTAGATTGTGCAAAGTTAACAAGAAGTGAGATATACCCACCTCCTCTGCGCCACATGCCTTATTATTTCTAGACAGTCCTACCAGAGGAGTGTCACGATGTGTGTCAAGGCAGACCATTGTTCTGTAGAATAACTGTTTTCCCTCGAAGATCTGATGTTTCATTTTCCAGAAAAGAAGGAAATGTCCACACGGAAGTAACAGGTTTGACATGTGACTCATAGCTTTGAATGTTTGGATGCGAAAACAATTTTTTTTTTTCGTTAGGAAGAGTCAACAATTTGTTCTCGGAAGCCGGAGCTTAAGTGGCAAGAAGTGTGTGAACTCAATAGATAATTCGTCTCCTCAGAGTTCGACTACTCGTTGATAAATACTCAAGAAATAACTACAAACTCAGTTTCTGTCCATAAATTTTTCATTTAATCAATACAATTGCTATTGATTAATGTATTTTAATGAATATGCATATTGTTTTATTATTTCAAATAAATTATTATTTTTATTGTTTCTCTTATAATTTTTCTTTATTTGATTTTGGGAAACTTTTTTCTTAGTCATATAGTCTTTCCCATAAACATTCAAAATATTAATGTGGAATCCAAACTGGAAATACATTTTTTGCATATTATGGTAGAACACAAAATAGGACATTTTCGCAAGACAATTTGATTTCAGAAATAATTTGTACAAATCATTACAAGTGAAAGAAGAAAGCCACTAAAATTGTCTACCCAACAATAATTATTTTGTTGCGATAACAGATTCAAACGTACTTATGTCTTTATAATAAGCAGAAACTCAATTTTACTAAACATATTTGACCATAATGCTAACTTTATGAATATTACAAGTTAACGAAATAAATTTCTAAAGCAAAGACTAAATGTAGGCTTTTTCTTCAAAACAGGGATTAGCTATAAGTTGGAAAAATGTTTTTGGTCATGATATGTAATACAATGAACTATATATTCAAAGCTGATGATTTTTTTAAGTTGATAATTAGTGGCATTGTATATTATTTTTAGGAGTAGCTACTGTATCATGTGCATGATTGATAAACGAAGACTTCACAAGAAAGAAGAAAACGTTAATTAGTTTAAACGCCACTTTAGCCCTACTGTAGCTCGTTGTCAGTATGTTTTCTTTCTATTTGCTGGGGTCGGTCTCAATTCCCAGTGTGGACAAGAGACAATCTGTAGCTTCCGCGAATATCGTAGTCTCTGCGGCTGACGCATTAGCAAAGTTGCCGAAAGTATAGGTAGTTTTAAGAAATATCAACTGTGCTACGAAAAGGTGCTAATTGAAGGGGGTCAAGATCGTGTCCTAAGCAGCAAAAGTATAATTTCTCCATGGATACATTTAATCCATATTATGTGCATCATTCATCGATTTCTTTTTCACACTCTGAAATGTTGAAACCAATGGAAGGAGAATGGGAAAGAAATCGTGTAAGTGAAGATGGTCTTCCTTTCACTTATCAACTCTTTGATTCATCCCCCCCCCCTAGAATTTTTTAATGTGCACCTTTGAACAAAGTTTCTAATTCACGCCCTGCTCGTTGGATCGGTTGGTGTTTTTCCACAACCTACCCATTTCTCCAAATTCCTTATCACCCTTCACTACACACATTAAAATATCACATGTTGGACAATTCTGTCCGAATTTCTACAATGCTGAAAATTAGAAATCTAGAAATTCGGGAATTGAAGCAACAAGAGGCAACAACTTTGTGGATAATTACGAAGTAAACCCTACAATGGCATGTTCATGGCGACGTAATGAGTGGCCTAATAAGGTCCTTGATTGCTCTCTTCAGGGATGAATAAAAAGAGGAAGAACCCCTAGAAATTGGAAGTCACCTAACATATTCTTTGCTTATAGCAAAAAAGTACGACGACGTGTGGGATGAGTGACAAGGCTGGTGCCAGGAAATAACAGAACTGTTGACACGTGGAATCGCCGATAAAAGTAAAAGACAGTAATGTTCGAGCACGTTGATCCACATGACAGGTGCCACACGTTTATCTCCTGGGACATTAGAACTTTCTCCCAAGAGTTGCCGCTGCCTCGCCGCACTGGGACAGCCATTCCCGCCCGCCCCGCGTCTAAGCCATCGAGGCCCGCAGTTCCGTTCACATTGTTTTACACAATCTCGTGTATCGCGGGAGATACGGGAGGCGTCCGAAATAAACAAAAACTCATTTCGGGGAAAATACGGCCTTTTGTTGGAGGGCGCGAGATGCGGCCGACGCGATACCCGCGATGCCTTATGTTCAGCTCGCAGCGGCGCGGAACCGGGCCGGCGGGGCGGCGCGGGGCGGCGCGGGGCGGCGCGGGCGTACACCGACTGCATCCCGCGGTCAACTGTTTCTAACACGTTTACCTACCTCCCCAAAACGGCGAGGTCAACTGCATCCCTCGGTAAACTTCTACGCCATTTACCTAGCTCCTCCAAACGACGTAGCCCGACTGCATCCCTCGGTAAACTTCTACGCCATTTGCCTAGCTCCCCAAAACGGCGTAGCCCGACTGCTTTCCGCGTTTAACTTCTCCTTAGCCGTTTACTTATCTGCAAACCAAAAAGGCATAGCCCAACTGCATCTCGATATCAACTTTCCCTAAGCTGTTTTCCTACCTACCTACTCACTCAAAACGGCGTAACCCGACTGCATGCCACTGTCAACTTCAAAGCCGTTTACCCACCTCCCCAAAACGGCGAGGCCCGACTGCATCCCTCAGTAAAGTTCTACGCCATTTACCTATCTCCTCCAAACGGCGTAGCATCCCTCAGTGAACTTCTACGCCGATTACCTACCTCCCCAAAATGGCAAGGCCCGACTGCATCCCGCGTTTAACTTCTCCTTAGCCGTTTACATATCTGCCTACCCAAAAATGCCTAGCCCAACTGCATCTCGATATCAACTCTCCCTAAACTGTTTATCTACCTACCTGTCCGCTAAAAACGGCGTAACCCGACTGCATCCCGCGGTCAACTTCTAAGCCGTTTACCCACCTCCCCGAAACGGTGAGGCCCAACTGCCTCCTGCGTTTAACTTCTCCTAAGCCGTTTACCTACCTCCGAAAAACGGCGTAGCCCGACTGACTGCATCTCGCGGACAACTTTTCCTAAACCGTTTATTCACCTTCCCAAAATGTCATTGCCCAACTCTCTTGTTCTGTTTTCCTCCTTAGTACGAGAATTGATTTATGCGTTTCCGTGTCTGCTTAGAATCCCAGTAATCAATTGTAATTGATTCACTTCCGTTTGTTTTCAAGGAATATTTGCACGACCTATTTGAGCACTGACACCGTTAAAAACCACCACTTAAAAGTTTGTGGAATCACAACACGAAATAACATATCACGAGCATATTCTTTCCACGCTAACCTAACATACAAGATTTCGAATATTCTGCCATGTTCATCTGTGTTTGATGTTTTCTGTGGACTTGTGCAACAACGTCAGCTTGCGCTACTTATTAATGCAAACATCAAAAAGTTTACTCCTTAAGAACCACTGTATGGAGAACGGGATACAGTCAGGCTATGCCGTCTCATGTAACGAAATGCGCAAGGGGATGATCTGGGAAGCGAAGGGAAGGGAAAACTGACTGCGGGATGCGGTCGGATGATTCCCCGGGGGTGGCGGGGTTGGTAGAAGGAGCGGCAGAGGCGGTGAAGTTTGGGAGCGAGAACGGGAGCAGGACCGGGGACGGTGGAGAGGGTTAGGGGTTGATGGTGGTGAAGGAGGAGGCGGGAGAGGGAACGGAACGTTTTCGGGAGGCGGGGGCGGCGGTAGGGAGGCCTCGAGGGTGGAGGCGAAGGCCCAGAGGCGAGTGCGTGCCGCAAAAGTACCTACACAGCGAAGTGGTGGGGGACGACGGCGGGGGACGAAGCAATTCCGGAGGCGGTGGTGGGAACGGACCTCGAGATATGAGGGAGACAACGCAAGAGGAAACGCAGACGGGAATGTGGAGGTTGTAATGGTAGAATCGGCAGTTGTTTTGGTACCGTGGCAGGAGTGGGGGTGGGGATGGGGATGGGGATGGGAATGGGGATGGGGATGGGGATGGGGATGGGGATGGGGATGAGGATGAGAATGGGGATGAGGATGAGGATGAGGATGAGGATGAGGATGAGGACGAGGATGAGGATGAGGATGAGGATGAGGATGAGGATGAGGATGAGGATGAGGTGTAACGTTGCAGACTACCATCTAGTGAGAAGTTTCATACAATAAGTGTAATAAGAAGGCCTTGAATGGCCTTGGATCATGTAGACGACTTTTTTTGATAGAGAAAGATAATGATTTTATTTCGCGAAATATAAAAATGTAATTGGTACAAAAACCTTCAGTTAAATGCGATTGAGATTGATAGTTAATATGAATTGCAAAGCAGTTAATATGACGCTAGTATTAATAAACATGAAAGACTAGATAGCAGATGTTCTTACATGTACATTTAATGGATATGTGGTTAAACAGAAATACAATTGATAATTAAAACGTGTAAAAAATGTGATTGATCCTATTGGAAGTAGTTAAGAGTATCAGATTTATGATTGATTTATTGATGTTTGCGAGTACGTCAACGGCTACAGTCATTTGTCCCGTTTGTGTAGTGAATGCTTCATCCCGAGGGATGGTAGTGTTTCTTCTCTGCTGGATGGAAAGATTCAGCACCGACACACCCGTCGGCTTGCGGGGGATTTTCCCTTGCAGGTATCTCCATTAGCAAAGCTCCTCCCCGGCCTGGACAAGGTCAAAACATCGGACTATCTCCGGATGTGTGCGAAGCAGGCAGGGATAAACAAGAGGAAGAAAGTGAGAGCGTAGGCTTCCGCGGCCGGAGTCAGTACTTACTAGGCTGTCCGGATGACGCCGCGTCCATGGCGAAGGTGCCGACGTTTCGGCCGCCATTCTACGACCTTCCTCAGGGCGTATTGCAATACGTCACCCGGTGTCACCCGGACAGCCTAGTAAATAAAAATAAGAGGAAGGAAGTTCGCTCGCGGTCTGTTGTCCATTCGCCAGGGCACTGCTCAGAGAATCTACAGAAAATTACCAATCGGAGCACCCGCCAGCTAAAGTTTCCCTCCAGATAATGCCGGAATTCGACGTAGCTACATAGTCACTTTAGAGAACCTGCCTTCTTCGGGCCTCGCTCCCTAGGACTTCCCCATTGGAGTTACTTCAGAAATAGGGAGAAT
The DNA here is from genome assembly GCA_038098605.1 of Gryllus longicercus. Lineage (NCBI taxonomy): Eukaryota > Metazoa > Arthropoda > Insecta > Orthoptera > Gryllidae > Gryllus > Gryllus longicercus. The sequence continues at coordinate 148,072 of JAZDUA010000926.1, forward strand.
GCAAGCCCTGCGATAACTCTGCTGCTTCCAATCTTACGAAATATACGTAAGAAGGAAATTTCTATTGCTATATTATAGATTCTTTTATAAATGTTATAAAAAATGTCGTAATTCTCAAGGAATTAAATGAAGCATGTGAAATGTTTCAGGGGTGAGTGTGTCAGTGGCGGAGGAAAAGAGGGTGTGTGGGGTTGGACGTAAGGACAAGGCGCTAGGGGATGTTTTTTGAAGTAGAATGTTGTGCGTCCACTCGACTTTCAACAATTTTTTTTCCTTAGTTCTATGTGAATATTTAGCTAAAAGTGAACGCGCAATTAAATAAGACAATGAGTGAAAAACGAATAAACGTTACTGGAAACTCTTTGAAGGTTATTATGTTAACTAAGTAGACAAAACATTACGGGAAAATATGGAGACTGATATGTGATAATTGATAAGATTTAAAACATTGGAATTACAAAAAGATTAAATTAGTATGAAGAGAATACAAGTCTTCTGCGCCTAGCGTGTCATTTTTGCCTTAATATATCGGAGCCATCAAGTGATCAAAGCTAGAAATAAATACCCGGTACAAATGTACTAAATGATACAGACTTTTCTGTTAGTTTTTCCCGCAAATTTCTTTCCAGGGTGCAAAAGAATTGCAGTCTTTGCGGTTTTAATACACTTGAATGAAAATGAGAAATCATATCCATAACTGTAAAGGTAGGGATGGTACCAAAAGTTCCCCCTTTATATAATTTTTGTATCGAATAGGTAATTTTGCCATAGCAACATCAAATTGGTGCTATTGAAAACTTAAACGACTGGCATAAAATCCGTAGATAAAATTTCAATGCAAATCCCCTCATATGGCTTCCAATTTGTGAGGAAAGATGGATAATTCTTTGACCTTATGCAATTAGAACATGAAACGTATTTCCGTGAGTCGGATGTATTGGAGAACACTATGGTCATTTTCGGCCGACATGATATTATTGACACAATCATATGGGTTTCTTATTCTATACATAGAGGTATACAATACTATACTACATGAAGAATTGGCGGAATTACAGTGCTTTTAAATAACACCAAGTCCACTTTAAGTTCAAAGAAACGTCTTCAAACTACTATCTTGTAAAATCTAGTAAATGTTACGGGGTGTCCATCGACCCAAACATTTGAAATAGTGTATTCCTATGTAATATGACATTTTTTAAAAGTAGCTAAATGTTTGAATGGTAAGTAAAATATATATGTTCCCTTATTTTAAATCATGTATCGGTATTAAGGAATATTGCCAACATAAGATGGTGGACATATCGGTGCCCTCGTGTTGCAACGCCCCTGCTTTGATAAGGAGGTTTGCTGGTAGAGCTGGAGCACTTGGAGAAACAGATCGCTTTCGCCCTCCCACCCCTCCTCGCCCGTCAGCCATTAGCCTCCCCATTCACACCCGCCCGCGACAAGCCGACCCCCCCTCCCCCCAGTCCCTCGGGGGCCCCCCGCAGCTCACCGCAGCGCCGGGCCAGAAAGAGAAGAAAAGAAAATAACAAGGTGTTATGTTTGAGAGCTCTTCCCGGGCACAGAGGAGCCGTTTCGAAGGCAAAGCGGAACGCGTTCACAGCTGGAAACCCCCGCGTTCGCGCTTATTATGCTGTGAAATAGGCTATTGAAGCGCGCGCCCCCACCCCACGTCTACCTGCCGCCAGGCGGCGCGCCGCGACGTTGTAAAGTCGTGGGGCGCCCTTCGGATTTATATCCACGAGGCGGCGGTGGTTGGCGCGGGCGCCGGAAAAATATTTATTTTTGGCCCATAAATATTATTTTAAACACTACTTTAATACCGTTTTCACTTACATTTGACGCTCGCTTTACGCGGCACCAATTCACCGCCGGATATCATTCGTCGTGTTTAGGGCCCAGGTAGACGGCTAACGGCGCGGCGAGGCGAGGCGGGCGAGATGGAAAGCAAAGCGGGTAGCGAGTTTCCTTTTTTTGACAAACAGCTGAACGGAATGGATAACGTTTGGAGCACTTTGTATATTGGAAGAGTTGAATGAAAAACTGATGTAACTACAAAAGTTGGCGTTTTGAGATTTTTACATCAATTGACTGCAAATTAAATATATTTTTAGATAAGATTAGATTAGATTTATTAATAATTCTGCAATTAAGTTTGAGAACTTGGTCGCAGAATACACTAACTTAACATTACAGAACTTAACAACTTTACAAAATCTGCAAACTTTACAAATTAACGTGAACAGTTCACCGTGCAATCTTTCATAGCACTTCACTTCACTCCACCACACTTGACTTCTCTGCACTGCGAAAAACCGAGCTGTAATGTCTTCTTACACACTCGTTTCCCTCAGTTTCACAACGCCACTGCACTGAACATAGTTAATAATAATAATAATAATAATAATAATAATAATAATAATAATAATGATAGTAATACTTAATTACATAGAAGACATAGTTTCTTACACTGATTAATATTAAATATATTTATAACACGCGTATCAACATTCAGAAAACTAATTTATTATTAAATTTGCTCATATCATCTCAAAAACTGAGTGGTGTACACATCCCCAAATGTAAATTTTATAGTTGTTAGTAATATATCATGTTCTCAAACTGTGGTGATTCAAAACATTGTACACTTAATGGGATCTACGACTGAAAGTTGGCGATTTTCCTGATATTTAAAATTTTTTTAGTTTTTAGTGTAAAATAATCTCATATTCTTCTAATAGAAAATAGTTAATTTTTTATTCTGCTATCTCCAAAGGCCGTATGTCGTTTAATAGACCTAGCCAAGTTAGATGTGTGCATGTATCCTGAAACGTTAGATACTCTTTTCTGAGGTTTCAATTTTAGAACACTATCTTGTATTTAAAAATATAATTTAAGAATAATTCTTGTCTTTTAGGAACACACGAGGGAAAAACATTATTCCTCACTTATAATATTGCGTAAATAGTTTGGGCTATTTCGTATTGAGAAATTTAGATTTGTTACAATTACAACTTTGCTTCAATTTAAATGAAAAATCAGGTTATTCGACTACGGTCACTAAACACAGACCACATGTTAGATAGGCAGAAGACTGCATTCGTAGATCCAATCTAATCATTACCTGACTGCTACTGCGAGCAATAGACATGTCTAAAACTCCCCAAAGAAATACTGTAAACGTCCGAAGTCACGGACATTCAAATATCATAGCCCATTAAGTGTCCTTCCAGTGAAATAACATTCAAAATACGGCATCAGACACCACACTAAACGATTGTGGATTTCCTTCTATGATCGTTCTGACAGCATTATCGAGATTCCAAGAATTGTTTAAATACTTTCGATATTTGATCAAAGTACCAATATTTCTTTTTTGTACTCTGAAACAATTGCTACCGATGCTCACAATTCCACAATATAATGGTATCATAATAAAATGGAAGAACAGATATGAAATTGACTTCCTGACTTTTTCTAAATAAAAAAAGTTAGTGTGTTATGAAAATAATATGAAATGAATGAAAAATTTTATACAAGTGTATTTAATTTACTTTTACTTTAAATGTTCATGAATTATTGTAGAACAAAATGTAGAATCTTATTAGTAATTGAAAACGTAAAGCAAAATAAATGAAATTAATTTCTTAATATTTTTATATATAATAAAATATGCATATTTAAATTATTTCGTACGATCAGTCGTAATGAGCGGCAAATGACATTCAAAACAATTGACAAATCGATCGATTGTCATCATTATTCATTATAGCACCGAATCAAATTCCACTTCACTCTTAAGAATTTGTTATTTCTCTAATATCTATATTTCAGTTTTTTCGAGCAGCATTAGCAGACTCGTTAACAATAAATTCACCTGAATTACTCATCGCCAGTACCACGATAGAGGAAAATAATGAACCAATTTCCTTTTATGGGAGAAGAATATGGTTGCGTTTGAGAAATAATAAATTATTATATGATGTGTAATGTCAAGTCAAAAGTCAAGAATGGGTTTTTAACTTTTAATCTCTTGTGGAAAGATATCGCCAGTTTATTGTTTGAGTGAAATTACAGCGACGTTCTAATACTTTGTTCTATTATTAATTTTCAGGATATTTCTCAGTTTTATGAAAATTTTGCATGATAGCAGAACTAAAGTCGTCTGTAGGGAACGCATAACAAAATTATCTCAATGGTCATAATTAACATATCTGCAACTAAACGAACATTTGCTCGTCGAGATCGAATACCCTGTAGTCTGTGTCATCCAGTTTCCCAAAATGACCACGTTTCCTTCACCGCGCCACAGGTCGGCGTCCTGAGAGATGCCAACGGGGGGGCTTGTGATGTTGGAGGTAGTGGTGGGGGGGGGTGATAGTGGCGGTGGTGGTAGAGAGAGCGGAGGTGATGGTGGCGGTAGTATCTGTGGCGGCGGAGGTGATGGTGGCAGTGATAGAGCTTGTGGCGAGGGAGTGGTGATGATGGTGATAGTGCTGGTGGCTGGTGGAAGTGGCAGTGGCGGAGGCGGAGGCGGGGGGTGGGGGTGGGGGTGGGGCGGGGCGGGGCGGGGGTGGGGGCGGGGTGGGGGCGGGGTGGGGGCGGGGTGGGGGCGGGGGCGGGGTCGGTAGCGGTGGCGATGGCGGCGGCAGTGGCTACGGAGGCGGCAGCTATGGTGGTGGTGGTGGTAGTGGTGGCAGTGGTGTTGGCGGGAGCGGAAGAGCGGCGGCGCTGGGGCAATGGAGCGGTGGCGGTGGCGGTGGCGGTGGCGGTGGGGTGGCGGTGGCGGTGGTGGCGGTGGCGGTGGTGGCGGTGGTGGCGGTGGTGGCGGTGGTGGCGGTGGTGGCGGTGGTGGCGGCGCTGGGGCGATGGAGCCGTCAGCGAGGAGACAATCGCGGGGCGCCATTGTCGCGCGCCAGCTGCAGGGCCACAATACAAATAATAATGTTCTCCCATCGCGGCCAATGGCTCCATAAATTGCTCATTTCGACTGCGCGGCTTTGTGCCCCTGGCCCCGCGCCGCGGGCGGGCCCCCTCCCCCCCGGCACGGGAGCACGGGCCAGCCCGGCGGAGGGGGGCGGCGGGATGCAGGCATGGAGGGGTCGGGATGAGGGTGGACGACGAGGAGGAGGACGGGGTGGTGGGAATGTTTGGGAAGGTGGTGATGGTGGTGACTTTGACGGTGGTGATGGGGTGATTTTGACCTCTCTGAAGCTGGCTAGCCACCTATAGCGGACCACAAAAAACTACATGCCATCGTTTAATACTAATTAATTGCTCATTAATCATAATAATTTTAAATTAATTACTCCAGCCATTTTTGGAAAAATCAAGGGTCAGCTAGCTTCAACCTGAAGCTAGCTAGCCACAAAAACCAAATAACACAGAAAATATCAGAAAAATTTAACAACAATAAATGAATTAACTGCTATTTAATTGCTCCATTTTGCCGTTATTATCAAACGTAATTGTTTAAAAAATTTTAAAATATCTACAAAAAGAAAAATTATGTTAGAAAGTGATGGAAAAATTCTTAAAACTACATTTTACCGGCAACCCCCAAAACTTCTACCACCACATTGTTCCTATCTCTTTACATTTATTGATTAATTAGCTTCAGAATTAATAACTGTAGGAAATTGTTTAAAAACAAACGCAAAACTTTACACAGGCTAAATGAAGGACCATCAATAAAAACTAAAAATTCACAGTAAATAAACTAACCGGCGGAATCACGAAATACTGCACAAATACTTCCACAAGACACCCATTGACTTAATAACAGATAGTTTAAATTAATTGCTCCGGCCAGTTGTTTTTAAAATCACACAACGTTTGATTCAACATTGGATTTCACTAAAAAAATTTACAAATTCATAAAATTACGTTAAACCCATCAAACTAAAGAACTACAAAAATGATTTTGTTGCTGTTCCTTTATATTTAATAAATAAATGGCTTCACAATTAATAACTGTAGGAAATTGTTTGTAAAGATCCGCAAACCTCAACACAGGCTGTACAGGTACTATATAAAATGCACAAAATTCACAGTAAATAAACTAACTGGCGGAATCACGAAATACTGCACAAATACTTCCACAAGACACCCATTGACTTAATAACAGATAGTTTAAATTAATTGCTCCGGCCAGTTGTTTTTAAAATCACACAACGTTTGATTCAACATTGGATTTCACTAAAAAAATTTACAAATTCATAAAATTAAGTTAAACCCATCAAACTAAAGAACTACAACAATTATTTTGTTGCTATTCCTTTATATTTAATAAATAAATGGCTTCACAATTAATAACTGTAGGAAATTGTTTATAAAGATCCGCAAACCTCAACACAGGCTGTACAGGTACTATATAAAATGCAAAAAATTCACAGTAAATAAACTAACTGGCGGAATCACGAAATACTGCACAAATACTTCCACAAGACACCCATTGACTTAATAACAGATAGTTTAAATTAATTGCTCCGGCTTCTTGATTCCGCCAGTTAGTTTATTTACTGTGAATTTTTTGCATATTATATAGTACCTGTACAGCCTGTGTTGGGGGTTGGAGCAAACGTTGTGTGATTTTAAAAACAACTGGCCGGAGCAATTAATTTAAATAATCTGTTATTAACTCAATGGATGTCTTGTTGAAGTACTTGTGCAGTATTTCGTGATTCCGCCAGTTAGTTTATTTACTGTGAATTTTTTTCCTAATATATGGTACCTATATAGCCTGTGTTGAGGTTTGTGCAACTTTATAAACAATTTCCTACAGTTATTACTTTTGAAGCCAATTATTTAATAAATTTAAAGAAATAGCAACCAAATAATTGTTGTAGTTCTCTCGTTTGATAAGTAAAATAAAATATTATGAATTTGAAAAAAATGTTTAGTGAAATGCAATGTTGAAGCAAACGTTGGCTGATTTTAAAAACAACTTGCCGGAGCAATTAATTTCAATAACCTGTTATTAACTCAATGGGTGTCTTGTGCAAGTGCTTGTGTAGTATTTCTGGATTCCGCCAGTTAGTTTATTTACTGTGAATTTTTTGCCTCATATATGATACGTCTATAGCGTGTGTAGAGGTTTGCACTTCGTTATAATCAATTGCATACAGTTATTAATTCTGTAGACATATATTCAATAAAAATAATAGAGAAGTAACATAATATTTGTTGTAATTCTATGGTTTGCAGGTGAAATGTAATTTTACGAATTTTTATACTCTTTTTAATGGAATGCAATGTTAACGCAAATGTTGGCTGGATTTAAAAACAAAATGGCCGGAGCAATTAATTTAAACAACCTTTTATTAACTCAATGGGTGTCTTGTGCAAATACTTGTGCAGTATTTCGTGATTCCGCCGGTTAGTTTATTTACTGTGAATTTTTTAGTTTTTATTGATGGTCCTTCATTTAGCCTGTGTAAAGTTTTGCGTTTGTTTTTAAACAATTTCCTACAGTTATTAATTCTGAAGCTAATTAATCAATAAATGTAAAGAGATAGGAACAATGTGGTGGTAGAAGTTTTGGGGGTTGCCGGTAAAATGTAGTTTTAAGAATTTTTCCATCACTTTCTAACATAATTTTTCTTTTTGTAGATATTTTAAAATTTTTTAAACAATTACGTTTGATAATAACGGCAAAATGGAGCAATTAAATAGCAGTTAATTCATTTATTGTTGTTAAATTTTTCTGATATTTTCTGTGTTATTTGGTTTTTGTGGCTAGCTAGCTTCAGGTTGAAGCTAGCTGACCCTTGATTTTTCCAAAAATGGCTGGAGTAATTAATTTAAAATTATTATGATTAATGAGCAATTAATTAGTATTAAACGATGGCATGTAGTTTTTTGTGGTCCGCTATAGGTGGCTAGCCAGCTTTAGAGAGGTGTGATTTTGATAAAGTACAGGTGAGAGTGGTGATGGTGGCGATAGTAAATGTGGTGGTAATAAAGATAGTGGTCAAATGATACGAATCCAAAATTTACTTTCTTTACTTCCAAATCACCCCTTGCAATCCATCATCAGTGACATGACTGTATTGGTAATCAGTAGAGGATGATAACAGGTTAGAAGTTATTGTGAGAGAGACAGTGATCGTTGTTTATTGGTGTGATAGTATTGGTGGCGATGACATTAGTAATGTTGATGGTAGAATCGATTTTAGTTGAGAAGGATGAATTAATTGTGCCGAGACAAAAGGTGAAAACTATTTATAATAGTGTAATGGCAAATGCACCTACGTACATGTGAAGTACGCATTGCTTAAGAAGAGCAATGAATATTTCTTTCAACTTGTACGTGAAAGAAATATTACCCTTCATGGTTGAATTGGGGTCGCGCCGGGAGCGGGCGCTCCGGCTGCGGTCACGGGTGATTAAACTACCCGAACCGCTGTCACGCTGACACGATCCAGACGAAACAGGAATGTTTGGGAACTTGTTAGTTTTCAAGAAGGGCAAAAGTCCTCTGACAGTTATGTCAGTTTATGGCGTCGAGGGCGCGCCGAGTTCTGGCGGGGGAGGCGGCGTAATAGCCTCGTTAAACTCTCTGTTTCCCATATAAGGATCGTGTAGCGTTGAGAAGACAGGGGAGACCGCCTAAAGACTTTGTTGCGTACACATCACGCTGCTCTGCAGCGTTGTATTTTCCTTATATTAAAATTTCATACTTCATCGGACTTCGTCTCTGTAATTGAAACCTCGCTGACCACCAGGCTCCTCCAGGGAACTTAGCTTCCCTGCGAACCCAATTTTTATTGCATCCTGTACTGGAAGCAATTGTAATTGCCTGCAATCGCTGCTAGCAGCACTACACCTGCAGCGAAAGGCATTACATGGTGGCAGCGGCTTGGATTGAGGAGCACAGCGAATTCAATTACTTTCTGCTGACGGCCGGGCTGGAGAGACTTCGCGCCTGTACCGAGGTGGGCCGGAGCCTTTCTCGAGGGAACAACGCTCCAGAGGAATCCACAAGGCGCCGTGGTACCCGTTCACCGCCTGCAGAAGCCGAGTCCGTGGTTTGGAGGCCAGCACCAGCAGCCGCTGACGAGCCCGAGGGACGTCTTCGGTGATTAGCCGTTGGCAGCCTGCGCCGCGAGAGGGTCCTCTACCCTGAGGGGAGCTGCGAAGCCATCACTGGAGGCCCGAACTGCGCATCTTCAAGCCACCCTACATCTTTTTCCTGGTAAGAGGTTAATCCAGCCATGGCAGACAATGATATTGGCGATAATGAGGAAAATTATATATCAGTTATACAGGCAGTAAAATTAATATCGCGTAACTTTGATGGAAATCCCCGACATCTTAGAGAATTTATAGAAGGAGTTGAGGCAGCAACGGAAGTAGTACACCCCAATAAACGATCATTGCTTTTGAAATTCATTGAATCAAAAATTACTGGCAATGCTAAAGATAGGTTATTAGCACGAACAGAACGCGAAACTTGGGAACAGGTTAGAGCGATATTAGAGGAAAACTTCTCTGTACGGCGTACGTTAGAATATTACGCGGGCGTATTATTCACGTCGAAGCAGGGATCAAATGAAACAGTAGCACAATGGGGTTCGCGAGTAGATAGTATGGCTATAGATCTGAGAAGAGAAGTAAAAGGCAGGTTGGAAAAATTAGAACAGAAAGATAATGCGCGTTACGTAGAAGGGGGTCTGCAGTTAATAGGAGAATTCTTAAAGGGAACGTTTATTGCGGGACTGAAAGATGAAAGGATAAGGTATATTGTTAAAGCTAAAGGAGAAGAGGAATCTTTAGCACAAATAGTTGAAACCGCTTTACAAGAAGAAAGCGAAGTGAAATCGCAAAGGTATAAGAATAATCAGGGGCAATGGAATTCGCGATATGATTCTAGGAGGCAACAAAGTACGCATATTAAAAGTGAAGTTAATGTTACTGCTGTAAATACTGTGAAATGTTATAGATGTCAGGAACTGGGTCATATATCTAGGGTTTGCAATAATGAACCGAAATGCGCCAAATGTGGTAGGCGAAATCATGAAACTAGGAATTGCAAACAGGGAAACAGGCAGTAGAGTTGCTTGAGCAGCCGCAAGTAACTCTACAAAATGGCTGCGTAGGTGATATGGAAACTGAGGGAAATCACAGCCGTGAAAGAGATTCGCGTGATAAAGATACTGTAAGGAATAGCTCTTGTGATAGAGATTCACGTGATATAGTTACTGTGATGAACCCTGGATGCGGCAAGGAGTCGCGGGAGGTTAACTGCGTAAAACAAGGGGACGCCTTTGATAAAACCAGTTACATGAAAAATGATTTGGGACCATACGAGGTATATGTATTGTGTCCGGAAATTAAGGGAGGCTTAGGAATAGCCTTAATTGATACAGGGGCCCAGGTATCATTGGTAAGGGAATCCTCATTAGTCAAAAATATTGCCCAAAGCGATGATGTAATTGAGATTCAAGGTATTAGTGGAAAAAATATCAAGGTAAAAGGTATGGTAAATTTAACTCTGAATAATTGCAGTGAGTCAATAGAATCCAAATATTATGTTGTAAATAAATTGCCTAGAAATATTGATGTTATATTAGGACAAGATTGGCTTTTAAGGAATAATTATGTGTTTACTAAAAATATTGCAATACCACCTTTCAGTGAGTCAGTAGTTCAATTCCCGACCACAGAAAAAGGAGTGAGATATGTAGAGCAACAATTATTGCAGCCAGGAATAGTCTGTGCGGCAACTTTAACGAATTGCGATAAAACGTTTCCGTGTCTTATTGTAAATGTCACGCCCGAAACGTTAATAGTACGAGAAACACCAATATTAAAGAAACCTCCGACTCAGTTAAATAATGCTACTGATAGGACGAATGAAGACGCGTTCACGAAGCGGAGAATAGAATTATTATATGATAACTTGAGATTGCATCATATAGAGGAAGGAGCTAAAGATATTAGAGACATATGTAGTGAATTTGTAGATGTTTTCAAATTACCGGGAGACAAACTGACTAGTACGACAGCGGCAAAACATTATATTCCCACACCCTCTATTCCTAAAGGTAGACCAATTACTTTAAAGAATTATAGGTTACCTCAGGCTCATCAGGAGGAAATTCAGAGGCAAGTAGAACAAATGCTAAATGACGAATAATTACTCATAGTAAGAGCGAATGGAATTTTCCTTTGCTTGTAGTTCCGAAAAAGATCGATGCGACTGGCAAAAAGAAGTGGCGAATTTGCGTATTTTAGACGACTTAATGACGTAACAGTAGGAGATAGCTATCCTCTTCCAAATATTCAGGATATTTTGGATAAAATAGGAAGATCGCGTTACTTTTCTGCTCTCGATTGTGCCAGTGGGTATTTACAAGTGCCAATCGAACCAAAGGATCAATGTAAAACTGCATTTAGTACGGCTAGCGGCCATTATGAATACACGCGTATGCCTTTTGGTCTAAAATCAGCTCCTGCTACGTTTCAACGCATGATGAACTCAATTCTGCACGAGTCAATTGGTGACAGATGCTTTTGCTACATGGACGATGTGCTGATAATGGGAGAAACATTAGCCGAGCATAACAAAAAGCTAAGGGAAGTACTCGGGCAACTCAGGAAACATAATATCAAAATTGAACCCGACAAATGTGAATTTTTGAAGGTAGAATTAAACTACTTAGGACATGTGGTGACAACAAAAGGAGTAAAACCTGATCCGCGAAAAGTTCAATCAGTAACAGAATTTCCCAGACCAGGAAACCCGAAGGACATAAAGTCATTTTTAGGTTTAGCAGGTTATTACAGAAAGTTTATCGATGGGTTTAGTACAATAGCAAGACCTTTGACAGAGTTATTAAAGAAGGATGTCGAGTGGCAGTGGACAGAAAAGGAACAGAACAGTTTTGATTTACTGAGACAAAAGTTAACTGAAGCACCCCTTTTACAATATCCCGACTTTACCAAGCCTTTCATATTGACGACTGACGCTAGTGGATATGCAATTGGAGCAATACTTTCACAAGGAAAATTAGGTGAGGATAAGCCAATAGCTTACGCCAGTAGAACCCTGAACAAGGCAGAAATTAATTACAGTACGGTGGAAAAAGAGTGTTTGTCAATCGTCTGGGCTTGTAAACACTTTCGACCTTATTTACTAGGTAGAAAATTTACAGTCGTTACGGATCACAAAGGATTAATATGGATCTTTAATGTGAAAGATCCGAGTTCAAGATTATTGAGATGGACATTATTGCTAGAAGAATACGATTATGAAATTAAATACAGAGCAGGGATTAAAAATTGTAATGCTGATTGTTTAAGTAGATATCCTGTAGAATGTATGCAATTTAATGTAGAGCAAATAAGCAATGAGAGGAAATTAGCAATTATTAAAGAAATGCATAATTGCCCGGTAGGTGGTCACCAGGGAATTCAAAGAACTACAGAAAGGATAAAATTATATACAAGTTGGATGGGAATGGAGAAGGACGTAGCCGATTATATTAGGAATTGCAAGGTGTGTCAAATGAATAAAGACCCCCATCACAAAATAAAACAGCAATTAGAAGTCACTGATACTCAGGACGAACCGTTTTGTAAACTTTATCTCGATGTGGTAGGTCCCCTTCCAGTTACGGAAGACAATTTTAGATATATTTTAACTTGCCAAGACAATTTAAGTAAATATGTTATCGCTATTCCTATTAAGAATCAAACTGTGGAAGAAATAACAGATGCGTTTGTGAACAAGGTGATATTAATATACGGTATTCCAAACTCTATAGTCACTGATCAAGGGAGTAATTTTATGTCTGATGTATTCAAAAGAATATGCAAGTTGTTTAAGATTGAAAAAAATCAATACCGCAGCGTATCATCCGGAGAGTAATGGAGCATTAGAACGGACTCATAAAACGCTTGTAACGTACTTACGTTGTTTTTGTGATCCAAAGTCTTTTAATTGGAATACGTGGTTACCGTTTGCATGTTTTTCTTACAATACTACTCCGCATAGTATCACTAAGTTCACACCCTATGAGATATTATACGGTAGGAGATGTAATATTCCAGGGATTTTACAAAGTACTCCGCAACCTTTGTACAACTATGATGACATAATACAGAATGTTAAATTTAAAATGCAGAATTGTCATAAAATTGCTAAGGAAAGATTGATACAATTCAAGGAAAATCAAAGAGAGAAAACAAAAGCCAATCCTGTAAAGTTTAAGGTAAATGATTTAGTATTATTAAGAATTGAAGCTAGGCATAAGTTAGAACCATTATGGAAAGGTCCTTATGAAGTAAAGATGATGAAGGAACCTAATGCAATTATTCAAGAAGTGGGTAAACGTAAGCATCAGGAAGTACATACCAACCGACTGAAACCATACTTTTCTTCCGTTTCCGGGAACGAAACGAAGCATGAGGGCTCTTAGGAATTGGGCAATATTAACGGCGTTATTATGGTGGTGGGAAATGGCAAATGGACAGGAAGTGAAGCAGCTACAATTGTAAATCGGGATTTATTTTGATGAAGCTGGAACTATCTCTTTTTACCCAATGCGATGGAAAGTAGTAAGCTATATAAATTTAGAACCAATTAAGGAGCTTTGGAAGAGTACGAAAGAACATCACAGAAAGGTAGCAGAATATTGTAATAAAGTATCGGAAGCAAATTGGTATCATCTGACAGACTGTGGAGCTTTTCAGCAATACATGAGATCTAAAACGTATTATATTGATAATTTGAGAGATTTAGTAAGCGAATATATGGTAGATTCAAAGAATGTCGAATCTTTCAATAAAAGAGCGGTAAGAACAAAGAGAGGAGTATTAAATTTGGTGGGAGAAATAGCAAAGGTACTTTTTGGAACTCTAACACAATCGGATGCAGAGGAATATAATAAACATATTTCAGAATTAGAAAAAGAGCAAAGCGAATTTTTACACATTTCCAAAGATCAAATGACGGTAATAAAATCGACATTAAGTTCTGTTAACTTAACAATTCAAAGAGTGAATCAAAATGAGAAAACATTAAAACAAAATTTGAATAAATTAGCTAATTATACTGATAACAAAGTTAATGCATTAGAAGTGGAGATAGAAAACATCAGTCAGATCAATGAGCAAATAAGAATATGCAAAGAGGTATCGAGGAATGTCAGCATTCGTTTGAAATTTTGCTAGATGCTTTTGTCCATGCAGAGCAGGGAACGCTGCAGCCACAACTCATTACTACTGCTAAGATCAAAAAGGTAATGGAGAGCCAGGCACTGCCAAATGGTTTGGATTATCCTCCTTTTCCCCTTCCTGAACTCCAAAAGATAATGATTCCCCATGTGTACGCTTTAAAGCAATATTTGGTGTATGTATTAGAAATTCCTCTTCTCTCCCCCAATATCTATCATCTCTATAAGATCCTACCTTTTCCCGTGTCCAAAGGAACTAACACATATGTATTTTTAAGCTCAAGCAAAGAGTTTATTTTTAGTGATTCCATGAGGCAACATTATGGTAAAATGTCAAATGATGAGTTGTCAAAATGTTTTCAAACTAGTATGTTAAACTATGTATGTAAGAAAGAAATTATGATGTAAGAAAGAAACTATGTACGTAAGAACGAAACTATGATGTAAGAAAGAAACTATGATATAAGAAAGAACTATGTATGTAAGAAAGAAACTATGATGTAAGAAAGAAACTATGATGTAAGAAAGAAACTATGATGTAAGAAAGAAACTATGTAAGAAAGAAACTATGTATGTAAGAAAGAAACTATGTATGTAAGAAAGAAACTATGTATGTAAGAAAGAAACTATGTATGTAAGAAAGAAACTATGTATGTAAGAAAGAAACTCTATATGTAAGGACGAAACTATATACGTAAGGAAGAAACTATATACGTAAGGAAGAAACTATATACGTAAGAAAGAAACTATATATGTAAGGAAGAATCTATGTATGTCAAGAAGTGTTAAAGTTGATGAGGTAGAGAAATTAATTGAACAACAAGAAAGAAATAATTATTCTTAGTGGTACTCTCATGTAATAACATGTAGTACAGTTTTTGGCATATTAATTGTAATATTTTCATGTTGTTTTATGTTTTGATGTGTTAAAATAGGTAGAAATTGTACTTATTGGTTATGGGACAGATGTTCGCCAAAGAATTAATGGAAAGAAACAAGAGAAAGATTCTTAGTAATTATTCAGGAGCAGGGGAGAATTGTGTTATAAAGCAACTGGTACTCGTGACGAGCAGTCTTCCACTGCAGAAATAAATTCCACAATATCTCCTGCTCACTCATCAAAATTTTATCAGTATAAACTGAAGTTAGATTTCGAGAATAACATCTATCCATATCCACACGAACGAGGAGCTCAAGTAAAGCTTTCCGTTAGAAAAGTTTTCATCTGTTGATCAAAACTTTTTCTAAGGGGGGAGGTGTAATGGCAAATGCACCTACGTACATGTGAAGTACGCATTGCTTAAGAAGAGCAATGAATATTTCTTTCAACTTGTACGTGAAAGAAATATTACCCTTCATGGTTAAAATTAGGGTCTCGCCGGGAGCAAGCGCTCAGGTCACGGGTGATTAAGACTACCCGAACCGCTGTCACGCTGACACGATCCAGACGAAACAGGAATGTTTGGGAACTTGTTAGTTTTCAAGAAGGGCAAAAGTCCTCTGACAGTTATGTCAGTTTATGGCGTCGAGGGCGCGCCGAGTTCTGGCGGGGGAGGCGGCGTAATAGCCTCGTTAAACTCTCTGTTTCCCATATAAGGATCGTGTAGCGTTGAGAAGACAGGGGAGACCGCCTAAAGACTTTGTTGCGTACACATCACGCTGCTCTGCAGCGCTGTATTTTCCTTATATTAAAATTTCATACTTCATCGGACTTCGTCTCTGTAATTGAAACCTCGCTGACCACCAGGCTCCTCCAGGGAACTTAGCTTCCTGCGAACCCAATTTTTATTGCATCCTGTACTGGAAGCAATTGTAATTGCCTGCAATCGCTGCTAGCAGCACTACACCTGCAGCGAAAGGCATTACAATAGATGATAATGATCAGTCGTGAGCGATTAAATAATACAATTTCCTACGAAGAATAGCAAGTAGATTTTGAATTATTATGACCAAATATGAATAAGATAATTGAAAGCAGAATGAGAAATATCAGACAAAGATAATATTACTGAAATGTTCATGAAGACTGAAATGGTAGTTGCAACGTAGAATTGTTACTAACTGAAAAGAGACATTATGTGTATGTTCAAGAAGTCGAAAATAAAATGTTGAAGAAAATAGATATGAAGGTAAGGTTTAACATAAGGAAACTGGTGATTACGATAAAAACGGTGATGGAGATGGTACATAATGGAATTGCTTCTGGTACTGGGAAGGAAGGTTAGCAAGGCTCAATCCTGCGGGAACGTCACTCAATTGACGTCAATTTATTGACAACCCCAGACGGAGGTGCGTTAGAAATACAGACATCCCAACGCCAGCAACGACAACGGGTCGCGACAGATGCGGCGATGTCAGCGGTTTGGGCGCAGCACCCGAGAGGTCACCGAAGAGAATCAGCGCGGCGGCTGCAAAAATCGCACCGTCTCGCTCCGGCGACTCCGCTTCTCCTCCTTCCCTCCCGTCGACCGTCTCTTTCCCTCAGTGCCTCCCTCCCTCCCTCTCTCTCTGTCGCACACACGCACGGCGCCCCCTCGGACGCGACAAACAAGCCGAGGAGCGCGCGCATATTTCACACGGCGTTTCTGGGAATCGCCGGAGTCAACAGGCATTCGACGCGCCTGGCTTCGCCCTGAGGGGGCGCGCGCGGCCCCCACGAGGGAGGGGGCCCTGGGGGGGGGCAGGTACCCCGCGCACGCGCGCTCCCCCTCGGCCCTCCCTCCCGCCCTTGCGACCGCCGGCGGGGTAACTCAACTGCGAAGGGGAGCTAATGATTCAGAAACCTTTGCAAATGCGAATTATATTGAGTGTGCGGGTTGGCGCGGGTTGTGCGGCCTCTCTGGGGCTCGGTAGTGTGGGATGAGGTCATAGGGATGCTCAGACTCAATTTCTTCGGAAGAGTAGCTTGGTTCAAGCACGTGAGACAATTTGAAAAGAACGTCTTTTTTTTAAATAATTTCTTACCAGGATGCTTTGTGCGGCGTTTAAAAATAATGAGCACTGTGAAAATGAACGACTGACCTTATTTTACTATTACTATTATTATTTATATTATTATTATTATTATTATTATTATTATTATTATTATTAGCTATCTAATATTCCATTAAGGGCAAGAGCTTCCTGCCTTGCCGAGAATGCTGAATGAAGTGATAGTGTGATGGGTGAAATGACTAGAATGATGGTGATAGATGGAGTAGAGAGAGGTGAGAGGTGTTTGTGAGATTTTGGACCAGGAAAACCACGAGAAAACCCGGTGACTATGGCCGGTCGGGGGTTTGAACCCAGACCTCCCGATTGAGAAGTGCGCGTGCCCCTGAGCCACTTCGCTCCAGTACCTGATTACACAGAAATAAAAAATACTCTTATTCTTTATCTATTTATTATCGACCCCTAATATATGTGAGTGCAAAATTCACTACATTTTATTCCGACTATCATTCCCTATTATAATCTGGAAGCGATGTTTGAAGTCTTTCTGCCTTCACAATTCCTGGCGTTTTCTTGAAACAGCGTATGTATAGCTAATGTAATTTGGCTCAAAATCTAATGAAATGTACAATATTCTAAACTGACCCCAATCTATTATTTATTTACTTCATTTTTGGCCCATGTTGGAATGATACATGCAGACAACTTTATAGCCAGTCTTCCCGCTCTTTTCACAGTATCTGCCGACCAATAGCGGGGCAACTGAAGTACAAAGGGAAACTAATGATTCAGAAAACTTTACAAATGTGAACTACATCGAGTGTGCGGATTGGCGTAACGGATTTTTATTGAGGACTTTGCCATTCTTCTCTGCAGACTGGTGTGAGGATGTAGAGATGCACACGCTCAATTTAAGGACGTTCTTCGGAAGAATACGTTTCTTCAAACATGACAAATGAAAAGAAAGTAAATTTTCTTCTTTCAATAATTCCTCACCAGAATGAATTTCTTGTATTTTCATACAAACTTCCCTTCCATATGTCATCTTCGCATATCTTGAGATTGCCTGTTAAGCCTTTGTACGAAAATACCCATTTCCTAATTCTCCAGCTTCGACCATTACTAGGACGACAATGTATCGGTGGATCTTCGAAATCACCCTGCGACGCCTTTTGATTAGGGCTAGTATGAGGTTAGCGCACTCGGTTCTAAAGTGTGGATATGAAGTCGTTTTAAAATCAAACAACGAAATTCAAGGAAGTGTCTTGTCTTGGAGACTTTGCAGCAAGAACAAGCGCCACCGTCAAGAACCTACCTTTGCCACGTTCGAGAACAACCTCCTAGTCTCCACTACAATGCCATTTCCCTCACTAAAATAGCAGGTATTTTAAGCCGAGGCCTATCATCATTCAAAGCGGAGCCGGCGAGCGCACGGCTTCATTGTGCGCGCCGTGGCGCCGCACACAGGTCGGAATCGGCCAAAAAGTGGACAAAATTAGTAATTTTTGTCCGATCTCTTTGAAAATTTGGATTTATATATGTTTTGGGTCCCTGAATACAGTCCATGTGCCACTTTTTTAAATTTATGAAATCCAAGATGGCGCATCCAAGATGGCGGACCATTTTTGTTAAATTTCGATTTATGCTACAAAAGCATTAACAAAATGATTCCTTTAACTAATTTCGTATAAATAACTCGTATAAATAATTATATATGCAATTTTTGTAACAATCGTGTTTATATGCAATTTTCCAGTTTTCTCGTTATTTTACAGCTTCCTCTAAACACATATTGATATGTTTAAACATGCATATAGACTATGCCATAAGTATAACAGATCAAAATATCAGTATAACAATAAGAACCTTATTTTATTGCAATTAAAAGGCAAACATTTTTTTGTATGAAATATTAATTTTATTACTTAGAATTTTGTTTTCTTTGATTTTTCTTTTTATGTTTTTATTGTAAAAAATGCTTAAGAATAATTAAAATTAGATAAAAGAATCATTTTGTTAACGATTTTTTAGAATAAATCAAAATTTAACAAATATGGTCCGCCATCTTGGATGCGCCATCATGGATTTTAGAAATTTAAAAAAGTGGCACATGGACTGTATTCAGGGTCCCAAAATATATGTAAATCCAAATTTTCAAAGAGATTGAACGAAGATTACTAATTTTGTCCACTTTTTGGCCGATTCCGACCTGTGTGCGCCGGGTGCCGGCCCCCGGGGCGGCGCCGCAACGGGACAAAACCAGCGGCGGCTGTTTACTCTCCGATGAAGAGACCGGGCGCCGGCCATTAGCCCGCCGAGGCTCATTGTGGCGAGCGCCTCCCGCGGCGCGCCGCAGAACCTCCGAGGACAATGAAGACGCGGGTCGCGCGGGAAGGCACAATCCTGACATTCTTGTTTCAGATTTGCCGAGTAAAAATCTATCAACTACATTCCAAATGAAGGTGGACAAGCAAAAATTGGCTTATGCTTTTTACTGATGAAGGGCGTTATACGTTTCGACAAATGGTGCAATCGAAAACTGGCTTATTACAATTTTGTTAACTTTTAGCATATCAGCGTTTTATAAGAAAACAACTAACTGAAGGGAAAAATTCGATAAATGAGTTACCAAAATATATTCGTTTTTCGATTTTGAGAAAATGATGCTGATTATGTAGAATGCAACAAATAAGAACTCATTTATTTTTATAAAAATGGGCATTTAAACGAAACGATCTATGAACCATTATTTTTGCATCTCTTCGGCTATAGATTGGTATATCGTGGCATATACACGAACATTTGAAAATAGTTTTGAGTTGCTTTCGAAGGAATAAATATTTTAGTTGTCTCCTTAATTGTAATAAAACACCTCCTACGTGATTTTTTAATAAAGAAATAAAAAGAGTAATCTTCTTAATGGTTTGAAAAATTCATTTTTAGGCTACTTTAAGAGTATTTATTAGACAGACTAATACAATAAGTTTTTGGATCACATTCTCAAAATAAATTTTAACAATTCCAAGAGTGTTTATAGCAACCTTTGGGTATTGCCTTAAGATTTAACACTCTTGGTGAACTAAAACTTTATAAACAGATAAATATATGCATTTACATTGATAGATTATATCCTCATTTCTATTAATAGCGCATTCAGCATCATGTTTATATCAGTAGAGTAAATTTGTTTCCGTCCCTCCCGCCTATGAATAAAATTAGACAATCTCGGTGTCATTTAGAGTTATTTAATCATAAAAACTCCATTCTTATTTGCTGGTAAACTGCCGCTTCGAAAAATACGGCTCTGACCAACACGACAGCAGGACATTTTTCTCTTCACGTCTGTCATCAGAGGGGCATCGCCCTAGCTATGACAAGTTCTAAGCTCCCGACTCGTCACTCAACATGGTCGATAGTGTAGTGTATGTAGGTGTTCCTCAGGAAGCAGTATGGCAGTGTAATCAGAAATTTCAAAGTTTATCATATTTTTTGTCATTTTGGTCAGTGGACAGTGGCTGAAAAGGGGAGAAGAATTTGACCAGAGCGGCCGCATCAACATTTCCAGAGAACATTTTGTGCTGACTGGACGCTTTTCTGTTTCAAAAGCACAATGTGGCGTGTTTTCGAGGGCGGTAAGAGCGAAATTCCCGAGACAAGAGAAGCTTCCAGAAGAAAATTTTGACTCCATGAAATGGTGGGGGGGGTTGGAGGGGGGGTTCTGTTCCCACCTCACAGAAGCTACGCGCACAACATTGGCACATGAAACGAAATGGTGAACACAACTAGGTCGCGGTTAGTTTCCAAGGATTCCTACGGTTTACACAGTCATTCGTTTATTCCATTGTGTCTTTTATAATACTTTAGTTTTGGCAACAATTTTTGGATGGTATAACATTTTCATGTCATCGTGATCCCACAACTCATTCAAAAGCATTATACCAATCTTACCAAGATTTATGCGTAGAGGTAGGTAGGACCGCGACCTAGCTATGTATTTAGTGGCGAAAATCCTGCAAATGGGAAGTGGACCTTTGGGACCACCCGTCAGAGGCACTGCAGTGACATCATTTGATGCACTGAGGCACCTCTCCCGGGGGGGGGGAGGATTGAATCGTAGAGGATCGGAGTGGGAAGGGCCTGGAGCGATTGGAAAAGAGAGTTGACACTGAGAAGAGTGTCACAATCGGGTGGAGAGGGCGGGGAGGGGAGGGGAGGGGAGGGCGGGAGGGGGGGGCGGGGACGAGGGATCAAGCGGCGCGTGGGAGGGGGCGTGGCCGCAAAGCGGATCAACACCATCGATCCCGCCCCCTCCCCCTTCCCTCCCACCCATCCTCTGCCGCGCCAGCCTTCGCGGTAGGGCCCCTCCACACGCACTCGCCACCTAACCGGTGCCGACTCATACGAGTTATGCTTCATCGATAACAAAACATCAACGTCGACAAACTACCATGTTCAAAATTAAAACATCCATGTTAATAATACAACGGCCAAAAACCGTAGATGTTTTTAAGAACGTTTGGTAAGCTCTAACATTAAATATCGTGTGCAAAAACATGTTATTTGACAGTGGCCTTGTGTATTAATTTATAATTTATATCTAACTGAAAACAAAATTTAAAAAACGCCTCTCCATGTACGAGGTACAAGAAAAGACGAAGGAAATGCCACGTACAGTGAGTAATTATAAATTGTAAATTGTCTTTTAAGAATTCATATTTGAAATCTTACCAAATTATAATTACGGAAATTACCATTGACGAACACATAAAAGAAGACGTAAAACCATGATTTTATAGAAACATCGATGTTTTTAAAACACCGACGTCGATGACTTACCCTTAATTTACACATCTCTCGAATTAAATTTCTGGAGGTGACTCGGATGTTTGAAATTATTTAATGTTTTCAGAAATGTATAAATGTGTGAAGGAGATTTAATTGTGTTGTACATGAGATATGAAAATAATATGTAAAGCTTTACAAGCTTTGAGAAATGCAAGAAAGAATGAGACGTTTTGAATACCAATATGAAGATTCAAGTATTCAAGGAATTTAAATATTTAAGAAAATTTCCGAATTGCGTGTAATTGTATCTGAAATTATTTTTCAGTCGAAGGGTGAATATTCTAGGTTAACAACATAGATGTTCTGAAAACAGAATTATTCCTTCTGAGTGACATACTACAAGTCTGTTATGGAAAAAAGCGATTCGTGAATTGGGAGGGCCTTCTGAATTTAATGGAGTTACCCATTTCTCTCGCGATGGAAAAAATACATATATTAAATTTCAAAATATGATTAGTTACAGTATTCGGGCGAGTCAACTGCTAAGGTCATTCATCCCGTAAGTGTAAAGCATGTTTTTTTTTTTATCGCGGAAGGTGGCGGTGATCTTTCTCGCTGGTTGGCAGGAACCGGCGCCGACCTACCTGTCGGCTTGCGGGGTTTTCCCCAACCAGGTATCTCCCAGCAGCGGGGCACCACCGTTGCCGGGCAAGCTCTAAGCTCCGAACTTCTCTCCTGACTTATTATTATTATTATTATTATTATTATTATTATTATTATTATTATTATTATTATTATTATTATTATTATTATTATTATTATTATTATTATTATTATTATTATTAATAATAATAATAATAATAATGTCTTTATTTATGGCGAGGCTCAGGTGGCTTACGTGGTAGAGTAGGGCATGAAAGTGTGTGTGTGTGTGTGTGTGTGTGTGCGTGTATGTGTGTGTGTAAGTAAGGGAACGTGGTTAGGACAAGGAAGAGAAAGGAAAGATCGCGATCTCCGTGTGCCATTTGATAGAGATACTTCGGCATGATGTAAAATACATCACCCGAACCGATACACCACATACTCCACCTGATGTAAAATACAAACGAGTTTGCCAATTTTGATCATTCATGATTGCATCATCTGATATGTTCTTTTGTTGTCTCTTCATACCGAATCTATTCCTATTTTTTCATTTAATTTATTCGTGTTTTTTCTACCTCGTCGTCTCATTTGTATCGCGCTTGCAACGTGCCGAGCCGTG
Organism: Gryllus longicercus; assembly: GCA_038098605.1. Lineage (NCBI taxonomy): Eukaryota > Metazoa > Arthropoda > Insecta > Orthoptera > Gryllidae > Gryllus > Gryllus longicercus. Next base: position 171,238 of record JAZDUA010000926.1, read on the forward strand.
TTTCCTTAGCGACGCACGCACCGAGCAGTCCCCTCCCCTCGCGTCGTGCGCTCTGCATCGTCCACTTGCTCCCCTCGCGCGCTGGCGGTGGCTATTTACACAGCTCCGTTACAGGCGGCGCGGCGGGCGGCGCGGGGGCGGAGGCGGGGGCGGGGGCGGGGGCGGTAGCCCAGCGCGCCGTCGCGAGGGAGGAGGGGGCAGAGGCTGCCATTTGCGCCCAGGGGCGAGGAGGGGGAGATGAGCGATTGGTTGGTTGGTTGTTAGTGATTCCGGGCACGGCAACTGCTAAGGACATTATTCCTGTAAATGTAGTGTATGTTTTGCTCGGGAGGTGGCTGTGATCTTCCCCGCTGAGTGGCTATATCCGGCGCCGATCTACTGTCGGTTAACGTGATTTCATCAACCAGTTATCTCCCACAAGCGAGGCACCGCCCCAGCTGGGATAAGCTCTAAGCTCCCGACCGATCTCTCGCCAGGAAGAGGTAGGAAAGATTGTGTGCGGTCCGTTAGGGTACTGCTCCAGCATTCGCCCGGTGTTGATAAAGAAACAGGAAAAGCTGAAGATTAGATCAGTCGGCGGCTAGATTTCTCTTCCAGGCAGCGTCTGAATGCGACCTAGCTGACACGTTAGAGTCGAAAATCCTCTGTGACGGGTTGACGGGGTTAGCAGGTGGTGTGGTCTACAAGGGACATATGGCGGAGCTTCTGGGTACGGTGGGTGGCGGGTACGATATGAAAGAGTCTGCGTGACTGGGACAGAGTAACGGGGACGGCGTGACAGGGACAGAGTAACGGAGAGGGCGTAACGGGGACGGCGTGGCTAGGACGGAGTGTGGGGACAACGTGACGGGGACGGTGTGGCTAGGACGGCGTGATGGGGACGGCGTGGCTAAGACGGAGTGGCGGGGACAGCGTGTCGTGGACAGCGTGACGGACACGGCGTGACGGGGACAGCGTGACGGGGAGGGCGCGACTGGGTGGGCGTGACGGAGACGGCGTGACGGGGACGGCCTAACGGGGACGGTGTGGCTGGGATGGCGAGAAGAGCACAGAGGGCAGGGCCAGCGCGAGGTGTGATCTGCAGGGCGCATTCGGCGGGGACGGCAGGCGAGGGCTGCAGCCGGATCGGCGTGGTGGCGCGGGGGCGCGGGCGAGGGGGCGGGGGGCGGGGCGGGGCCATCCGGCCGGGGCGCCCGCACGCGTCATCGCCCTCCGCATTGTGCCGGGGCGGCGGCGCCCGCTCCCCAATTGGCTTAGCCGCGCGCCCTATTATGGCCGGCTTATTCTAATCGTAATGCTGTTAGTTCAAGCCGCCCCGCGCGGCCGCTGGGACAATCGGCAGCCGGGGGGGGGGAGGGGGGTTCAAACCGCGCTGGGACGCTCCCGGCCGCGGGTGACACGAGGGGGAGGGGGCGGAGGAATCGCAGAGGTCCTGAGCTTCAGGTACAGATCATTGCACGGTGCTTGGCGCCCGGTTCGCGCATGCGCACAGGGGGCTTTCACCCGCCACCCGGGTGGCTCTTCCTTGACCTGTAACGGTAGCGTTGTTTTGTGTTTGCTCTTAGAAAATGGAAACCGTTCTTTTGGATGCTATTTTAAATGTAGTTGCCAAGAGTGTTCAAGTGTTCACTTAACGGTAAATGGCATTTATGTTAATAAATTCACACACATGAAGAGTTTTGAAAGAAACACCGGCACAATGGTCTAAAGATTTTGCAAAATCCTGTGTTGTCTTTATGTGTCGAATGTACAAGAATTGCAATGAAAGATATTCCCCTTTTCTTCCACACGACTCCCCTCGACGCTAAGCACCATACATCGATCTGTAACCAGAGCACTAGTTATCCATATCGGCGGCATCGGTATGGACAATGGTAATTGTAAAGGAGTCCTTAGACGAACAAGTCTGGCTTATACCGGTTGCAAATGTACTTCCGCTGCATTGTTCTGCGTTGTGCGAACAATGAAGTAGGTAGAAGAAGCCAGGTGAGGTCGACATTCGAGGCTAATATCGATGACGAGGACGGCCACAACGTGAGTACAAATGACGGCGAGATAACAACGATGATATAGATATCAAAGGCTCATGTGATGGTGGTAGTGGAATATATAACATTAAATATGTCTAATAATTAAATTTGTTCAAAGAATTTGTTGACTCGACCAGGGGGCAACCAATTCTTTCAACAAATTTAATTATCAAATGCATTGTTACTCAGTAACATGGTCACAATTTGGATTCTTGACGACTGTGGAATATATTCTCCGAGTCTAATTGCGTTCAACAAGGGAACGGAAATGGTGACAATTATATTAAATACTTTGTTTGGCGGTGACAGTCACAGAGAGTCTTCTGAAACTTTAGAACTGGTATGAAGTTGAAGAGAGTGAACATATATTGTTTATGTATTCGTTTATGACAATAGCGGATGCTGTCAGCACATGGCAGCAATGGAAACGGCGTCTTGGACGGCAGTGAGGGCGTGTCATCTTTTAAGCTCCCTTGGGTGCTATTTTTCAAGTTCCGACACATGTTCTCCTTGGAGTTCTCTTCGCAAAGTAACGTTCGACACTCGTGTACTGTCACGCGTGTCTTAAACTTTCTTCAAATGTGTACTATTTCGATTTACTTTGCGTGTTAAATTTCCATTTACTTTTATTTATAACCTGGCACGCTATCTTTCAATTTCCTTTAGGCGCTGTCTAACGAGTTAATACGCATACTGTCATTTTACAACCTTCGCGTCATGCGCGTTACCATCATCACATTATTGGGGAGGGGGTGATTCAATAGTTGAGATACTGATTTCTTGGGAGTCCCCTCCACTTTCCCCTCCACTTCACCCCATATGCCGAAAAAAATGGAAGACACGTTCTCCGGTAGTACCGTCCATTCTTCCCATAACATCTTTCAAGTTACTTCGCACGCTATCTCACGAGTTACACTCCGCACAGTGTTGAAGCGTATTACGAAGTATATTATACGCGTTTTTCGAAGTCTCTTCGCTTGCGTCATTTCGAATTTTCTTGCTGTTTCTCTTTCAAATTACCTCTGGTTACGTAATTCGATTTCCCTGGCGTACAACGTTCCAGATTCATCAGGCATTATCTCTCGAGTCCACTTGCCTGGTTTATTTTGAGTTGCACTCTCGCGTGCACCTGCATGGCGAAATCACCCTCCTTGTGAAGCTGTTTCGGACTATTACATTACACACCCAGAGCGTATTTTATACTTTATGATTTTCTCGGCTCATTATTCAGATTTTCTTCTTTATTTAGGGACAATAAGAATATATTATTCTGCCAATTTTATGCATTTACAGACCGAATAACTTTTTCTTAGATGGTCACTCCTTAAAGGGAAATATCGGAATAATTATATCAACTGGACAATCACATTATAACATTAAATGTATCAGTTATATGTGCGTATACCAATGGAAAAAACTCAGAATATTAGAAGGAGAACAAATATACTATACTTAATTAGATAAATTGCATAGAGGTAATTGCATAGGTACGAAGAATATATAAAAATAAAAATTATCTTACAGTTCGTGTAATCATTTTCAAGCACGATTGGCGAATGTGAGGTGATGGTCGAGACGTCCTAGTTCCTAGACGGTGTAGGGAAGTTTTGGAAGATCCAGTTCATGAAGGAAGTAGCGTGAACAATGCGTTGATGTTGCCTAGAAGATATCTCAGATGTGAGGAATCCAGCTGAAGGCGGAGATGACACTACCTCTGGCGTTGGAATTACAGTCTTCTCTGCGGCCGAAGCTCTCCACACCAGTCCGGTTGTCCGACCTCTCGTCCACCAGTGGGCTGCCGTCGCTCTGCGAACGACCAATTAACACTGAGATGCGATCACGGATAGTACATGGTCTATTCTATTGCAGGTGATTATGTTAAAAAAGTATGTATAACCTATATTATTTTCCATGTAAGTTTCATTTACATATATGTAATTGTGTATGTGTAAATAATATTGTAGCATGTAAAAACAATAAAGAATTCAATTGTTAATGGTATGAAAGTACACTTGTAATATATGTAAGTATATTTTATTCTCAAAGCATACTGATAAATATACATATAAAAACACATTTTTTAAAGTCTATAAACGCTCAAGGGATTGTCTCCGTAACTCTCGGCGCCATTTTTTTCACGCGAGATGGTTCACAGCAAGCAGAGCAGTGGGGCGGGTGCAGACCGGGCGCCATTTGTCGTCTAAAGAGGTTTGCACTCAGCTACGTAAGCGCACGAACAAATTATCGGGCGCCCCCCCCCCCTCTTCGCGGCGAACCCGTTGCAGGGTGGCCACCCTCTCGGAGCCTCCCCCCAACGAAAGGGCCCCGCCCACTCCCCCCCCCCCGTCTCTCACAATGGGCCAGGACAAATACGCGCCAAATGAAAAGAAAATGGAAGCTAATGCAAGGAAATTGGAAAGCGCTGGCGGGGGGGGGGAGGGGGGCCGAACGTTTTGTCTCGCGCTCTCAAAGGAATTGGAACTGAAGTCTGCGTCTTTATAACGAAACCCCGGCGCCCGCCACGAACCAACTAGACATTCAGTAGGGGGAGATTGTCACGCTCTTGGGCTTCAATGAAATAATAGTATTTAATTACTTAATAACATTAGTTTGCCTTGAGGTTGAGTCGTATATATACTAATAATATTGGTTAGATCGAAATTCAATGTCGTTTGTCAATTTTTAATTAGAACAATATTTCTCCTCAGAATTAATTTCTGTTCGGGTGTTTCAGAGGGTAATGGGCGGGTAAGGGAGCAACTTCATGATAAAATTTCCATTGTGTACATTCACTTCAATTAATTAATATGCCTTGTACACTTATGCACAATTACATCGCAGGTGTCACTGTTGTAAGACGAATCTTGAATACTTCTATTTAAAAATTGCAAAAAGCAGATTACGACACGACATATTACTTGTTGAATAATTACTACATTATTTGAAAATCTTATTTCCAGACTTCATCTTTGATATGCAAGACTCAACATGATAACCAGTATTTTGCCATTAAATTACTACCAGAATATTTTTTTAAAAATTTAAATTATTGGTAATTGCGGACACAAATTTAACGATGTTAGACGTGGTTTGTGCAGAAAATACAAGCACCAATATAAAAGTTTACAAAAATCTAATTAGGACTAGGCTGGATTTTAAGGGTTCTGTTCTTCGAAGAAACATTTTGGTGCTCAGTGCTTTTGAACAGAAAGTGTAATCAGCTAGTAATAACTTCAATACAATTTTATGACGGATAATAAATTAGGCACCCTAATTAAAGGAGGACATGCATGAAGCCTAATAAAAATATTAACTTATTAAAGCGTTGTAAAAATAAACTTAATCACCTCGGCCAACAAGGGCTTTTGGAGACTTGTAGAAGGAAGCCTATACATGATCGTGACTCACGAGGAATACACTTAATCTTAACAGCGGGCGTTCGCTCACTGAACACGAACGGAAACGCGTGTCATCTAGCCAGGGCTTCCCACTGAAGACACCCAATTCACGTCGGAATGTGTGACAGTTTTACCCGTCCGTGCTTGCGCGACTCGAATTTAACCGTATCCTGAAGGCTCCCATGATAGGACGCATAGTTTTACCGACACTTAGACCGTCTGTTTTTGAAATTTATTTTAATTTTTTTTATAAGTAGGGTTTGTCAATTCGCAAGAATGTTCTGTTATAGCCACCCACTGGCGTCGAGAGTGTAATAGAGCAATCCTACTTTAATCTAGTCAGTTTTCGTCAGTCGTTGCCTGTTAACCCTCCAGTCAGGCTTTTAATCGCATCTGCTGTGCTCCGCATCACAGTCGTCTGACTGCGCCCGCCCCCCCCGTCTCGCCCACTGCTCACCCTTCATCAAGCGAGGGTCGCTGTTGTCTGGGAGGCTATCTACCCAAGAGATGGCTGTACACAACACAGAGTTTGCGGGCGTAGACCTTCAAGAAACTGGCAGCCATAATCACGTCTCCAGGAGGGAAAATCAGGGGCGACATATTCTGTCATAAAATGCAATATCGAATGAATACGGGCCGGGTTTGTTCGCGCCAAACGGTCACAGGGGTACAAACGTGTTCGCTGAAGGTGTGCAATGCAAGTGCATAGAGTACCATGAAATTTGCGTTCCTATCTCTTACAGCACTTTCTAATTCTGTTCCAAAATGCGATTTGAGAGCCCAGGACTGTTTTTTTTTTATTCAACGAGACTTCGACTCACGAAAAGAGGTTCTGTTGGTGAAAACGTATCAATCCAAGCTATTCTTGCACAGAAGTTCAGGGAATCACCCAACTGCATCCCACGGTCAGTTTTCCCTCACTTATGCTTCCCAGCTGATCTATCATTTTTTGTTACCTGAGAAGGCATAGCCCGACTGCAGCCTGTTTCGTTAATTAGCAGCTTCGGAAGGAGTAAAAATTATTTGTTAAGTTTCTATTCATTTAATAATAATAATAATAATAATAATAATAATAATAATAATAATAATAATAATAATAATAATAATAATAATGCCGATCAGATGGCCGAGATCGCTAAGGCAGTAGTGCCGCAGTGGTCTCGGACCAGAAGATCGCGGGTTCGAGTCCCGCCTCGGGCATGGGTGTATTTGTGTGTGTTTGTATGAGTGTGTCATCCTTTCACCCCTCATTATCATCATCATTTCATCTTTCATACCCCCAGGACTAACAACCCTGGGGGATAAAAATCGGATCCAGCTTAATGCTGGTCCCCCCAAAGAAGTGTTCGCAAGCGCCTGCCACCGTGATATTAAATGAAAAACTGAGCCACGGTAAGTGCAGGTTGCTTGCCCTGCGTGGTCCTAGTTGGCCGAAACGAAAATAATAATAATAATAATAATAATAATAATAATAATAATAATAATAATAATAATACGAAGTTATACTTCAGCTGTTGCCGTTTCTCCCATCTCAGTCTCTTGCACCCCCTGCTGCTATGAAAGTCTGGGTCTTTCTCTCTTCTGTCTTTGTGACGGAATCCATCGTAGGATACGTTTTGGCCATCTTACGTCTGTCATTCGCGTAACATAACCGTACCAAACGATTTGTTTTTCCTCGATTTCGTTGAGGATAGCTTTCTTTACATCTGTTTCCTATTTTATGTCATTGTTTCCGTTGATAAGTAGCGCAGATAGATGTGCAGTGATGATGACGTCATGTCAGATGAGATGTCATTGGGATTCGTGCACCAGCCCAGAGAAAACATCGAACGTAGGTGAGCATAGCAGAATCTTCGGAATCGTGTATGTTAAATCAGCGTGGTAATATCATGATAGGTGATTTCATGTTTTCTTTTCACATTCTTTTAAGCGGTGGTTTTTAATGTTGGTACGAACTGCTCTAAACGAGCATGTAAATATTTCTCGAAAACAGACAGAAGTGAATAAACTATAATCGATCAATTTGAGTGTAAGCGATCGTTGAGTGAAACGTAGAAATCAATCGTAATTCTAAGGAGGAGATCTGAACGAGACGGAGTCGGGCTGTGCCTTTTTGGAGAGGTAGGTAAACGGCTTAGGGAAAGTTGACCGCGGAGGCAGTGGATATACGCGCGACGTTCAAGGGGCCCCAATCCCGTTCGGCCGGCCACGCGCCGATTCCAAGCAGGAGGTCCGCCGCCATTCGCGTCTCTTCAGCCGAAGGAGATCTGCTCAGAGGCGCCGCGGCGCACAAAGCCCTTCTCCCAACAGGGGACGCCGAGCGGGAATGCGATTTTGCGGGCCAGCGCTCGCTAATTTTTCGACGCACCCGGGCGGCAGCGACTGGCAGCACCGGGGGCGGTGGCGGGGGCGGGGGCGGGGGCGGGGGCGCGGGCGGGGACGGTGGCGGGGACGGTGGCGGGGGCGGGGGCGGGGGCGGGGCGGGGGCGGTGGCGGGGGCGGGGGCGGGGCAGTGGCGGGGGCGGGGGCGGTGGCGGGGGCGGGGGCAGTGACGGTAGAGGGGGCGGTGGCGGTGGCAGGGGGTGGTATCGCGAAAGAGGAAAACCATAGAGACTTTTCCTTAACTAGAAGACAGTAAAACCAGCGAAAAAAGGGCTGGGCGGTTAGACGGCGAGACGGTAAGTTAAGTGCCCGTTGAACGAAGGACAGTACGATAAATGGGCGGGACAGTTAGAAGTCAGGGAACAAACAGAGGTACAAAATGAGGGCGGTGAGAGCGCGGCAAGTGAAGTAGCTGGGGTTGCGAAAAACAGAGGAAGTGAGAGAATGGGGAATGAAAATTGCGCGAATTAATAGGAAAATGCTATGAATAAGCGTGGACGATGCCTAGGAGGGACGTGAGTAGGGCAAGTTCGCGATAGAGAGTTACCTAGTGGAGTCGATTGATTGATTGCACATGCACACAAAAATCTAAAGATAGAATTGCGCCACCACCTTCAATTTTTTTAAATCTCAATACCAAAGATTTGGATTCAGCGCGTCGCAATACATAGAAGAAACATGTCTCAAGCTTTTGGATCTGACAACTTTTTTTGTTGTCTTGTGTTATTGATTGTGTTGACGGAAGCGTCAACTGCTAAGTTCATTAGTCCCGAAAGAGCAGTGTTTGTGTTTATCGGCGACGGTGATCGTCCCTCAATAGTCGGCGACATCCGGCCCCCACCAACCCTTCGACTTGGTTTTTTTCCTTCAACCAGATGTCTCCCAGCAGAGTAGCACTACCCCAGGCGGGACATGCTCTAAGCTCCCGACCGGTCTCCTGGCGTGTGTGTAGGAAAGTGGGAGAGGAAAGGACGAGGAGGAAGTCCTCCACACAGTCGACCTAGTTGTCCTGCCACCGTCGGGACTCGAGCCTAGGACCTTCCGGCCAGAGGCCGGGCGGCGGCGGCGTTGTCGCGGGTGGCGGGGGCGGCGGGGGCGGCGGGGGCGGCGGGGGCGGCGGGGGCGGCGGGGGTGGCGGGGGCGTCGGGGGCGTCAGGGGCGGCGGGGGCCGCGGGGTGCCGGGGGGCGGAGGCGGCGGGGTGCCGGGGGGCGGGGGCGGCGGGGGCGGCGGGGTGGCGGGGGCGGCGGGGCGGCGGGGCCGGCGGGGGCGTCGGGGGCGTCGGGGGCGGCGGGGTGCCGGGGGGCGGGGGCGGCGGGGGCGGCGGGACGGCGGGGGCGGTGGGGGCGGCGGGGGCGGCGGACGGCGGGGGCGGCGGGACGGCGGGGGCGGTGGGGGCGGCGGGGGCGGCGGGACGGCGGGGGCGGCGGGGGCGGCGGGGGTGGCGGGGGCGTCAGGGGCGGCGGGGGCCGCGGGGTGCCGGGGGGCGGAGGCGGCGGGGGCGGCGGGACGGCGGGGGCGGCGGGACGGCGGGGGCGGCGGGACGGCGGGGGCGGCGGGACGGCGGGGGCGGCGGGGGCGGCGGGGCGGCGGGGGCGGCGGGGGCGGCGGGACGGCGGGGGCGGCGGGGCGGCGGGGGCGGCGGGGGCGGCGGGGTGGCGGGGGCGGCGGGGCGGCGGGGCCGGCGGGGGCGTCGGGGGCGGCGGGGGCGGCGGGGTGCCGGGGGGCGGGGGCGGCGGGACGGCGGGGGCGGCGGGGGCGGCGGACGGCGGGGGCGGCGGGACGGCGAGGCGGTGGGGGCGGCGGGGGCGGCGGGACGGCGGGGGCGGCGGGGGCGGGGACGGCGGGGGGCGGGGGCGGTGGGGGCGGCGGGGGCGGCGGGGGCGCGCGGGCCCGCTCTGTGGGAGCGCAGCGGTGCGCGAGCGTCTCAATGCCTTCTCTCTCTGCGCGCCGCCGATGGCCGAACCATTGACTCCGCTGGCGGCGAGGCGCCCAGCGCCAGCTGCCCTTTGTGCGGCGCCCGAGCCGCCCCCCGCCGCGCGCGCACCCGCCCCGCGGCCCACGGCCCTCGCCACGCGCGGGCTGCCGCAACACACCCTCCGCGGCGCGGGGACGCAGGCCTACATCGACTTCGTCTTACAACTGCCGTCTTCTTACGGCTTCTTTTCGTCTACAGATGTACTTCACTTCTCTTTTTCTTCTGTTGTTCCTCTTCCTTCTTTCTCATGAACGTTACGTTTTTTTATTCACCTCCGTTGGTTTTGCATCATTCTGCCCTTCCTCTTCCCTTCATTTTCTTTTCTACCATTTTTCCTTCTTCCCTTTCTTTTTCTTCTTCTTCTTTTTCTTCTTCCTGTTCTTTTCCTGTTCTTCTTCTTCTCCTTCTTCTCTCCGCTTCCAGTACCCTGCATGCCAACTTAAATCTTTTCCTCGACTTTGTGTTCAGTTGAAAATAATGATGACGATACTTAATTCAAGACTTTTCTAATTATTATCGTTAAAAAAAAGTGCACGGCCGCTTAACTGAATTTTTCACTATAAATTTCAGTATTATTAAATTTCGCAAATTATTGATCTTTTCATAACTACCTAGGTCTTTTATGTAGGAAATAATTTTAAAAGGCATGCTATGCATGAAATCATTTTTAATAATGTTTTTGATATAGGCCTATTCCATAATATTTTTTCAGTATTCACGCACTGAAACTAGTACTTTTTTTCATTGTTTATTTACTGTAAAATGTTATTTTGCCACGCGTGTTTCACAAAGAAATCGTATAAAACAGCTGGTTACTGCCAAGTAAACAAAATATAGATACTTAGTAAACAAATCAACATTGCATCCAACTCGCAAATTCAGAATGATCCCAAGTTCCTTTGAATTCAAGCACTAAAATGCATGCAACCATTAGGAAAGATCTTTGGCGCACTCATTCCAAAATGCCTGTAATTTTTTCGTGCGCCACAGACTCACCGTCAGCACCATAAACCGGGGACGGATACAGAGACGAATTTGGGAGGGGAAATTCAAAATGTTTTCGAGAAATATGTATGTTACAGATTTTTTTAAACGTCGCAGGCTACACTCAGCTCATGCTGAGTTGTGATTTTATTCGTTTTAACGATAATCTTAAAATATTTTGCTTGAGAGTTTCGTGGCAAGTTAAAATTAATAGTTACTGAAAAATTTTAGGGAGGGGGAAGATTTTCCTCATTTCCATCCCTCCCTCCTTGGATCCGCGTCTGCATAAACATAACCACTTCGATCGCATTGAGGCTGGGGCCACACCACTGATCATTTTGCAGTTGCTGTCCACGGCCTCCTGAGGGCGCCGGCGCCGGACAAAGGCAGGGCGCAGCGCCCCCGCCGCCGCAGTTCCCCGCTGGGGCGCGTGGAGCGCCACTGCGCCCGAGGGGGTGTGCGAGGCGTCTCCGTTCCAGCTGCGAGGACGCGGGCGGGGCGCGACGCGACAGCCGCGATTTCACGCGAGGGAACGCGGATTTCCACGGTCAAAAGGGGGCGCAGTCGGTGGAAAACGCGGCTGTCGGGGTGACTAATCATCCATTTTCACAAAAGTTCTGTTGAAACCATCGAAATAAAATAGGTATATTCTCCTGTTTGATGATACAAGGCGATTGAAACGTATAAATGAAGCATGAGTATCAATAAAAGAATGAAGTGTGGCTGCAAACCCATGAAGTGTACGAGTTGTGTGACGGAGCCTGACGAGAGATCACGATGTGTCTCCATTTCAATTTGAGAGTATGGGCTTCGAGCGATAGCCAAAATTTTACGATGGAAACGTGGCTCAGTATGACTAATGGGGATGAATATTTGCTGTGAACATGAACCTACCATCCTTTATTTTTCATTGATTTGTTTTTAATGAAGAGGTTTCTGGAAATAATTCTTCACTCTGAATTGAAAAAATAAAATGGTTTGCAAAATGTAACTATTCTCGCTTCAAAAACTGATAGCTGATGAAGTTCATCTCTGCCTCTGGTAGCATTATATTTAATTATTCTTATATTTTGAAACTACGAAGTGATAATTTTATTACCTACATTTGAGCATGAACTAAAATATCAACAAAACACGTGAATAAAGAACGCAACAATTATTGTAATTAAAATAAAATAAGCTCGTACTTGCATTTCTGTGATGTTTAAATAAACAGCTGATCTGCTATGTCTTTTCTTGTTTGAAGTTTGGAATTAATGAGAAGTTTATTAATGAATGTGATTTATAGAAATTTGATGAAACAAATTTTTAAAAAAAATATTAGAAATTTTTTTCTACGCATAAAAACATCGAAATTTAAAACAAAATCATAGATTTTGGAGAAATTCTGTATTAGTCGCAAGCATTTTGTCCCGAAAATTTCAGACACGAAATCGCATTCATTTATTTTTTGTGATCCTATAGTTCATAATGAAAACTCACTCGTCTATAAATAAGACATTGCGAGCTCAGAGAATTAGATATTACATCATGTAACATGTTATGATATTCTTAGAATTGAACCAAGGTACAGACTGACTACAGCAGGTCTTCGTAATGCCCTCTAGTAGTTAACAGAGGTATCACTTGGAGGGCGGGAGTATTTTGGACACAGACCGAAGGTTTTTACCTGCCCACGATCTATGATGAACAATGACTCGTTGTACGCCCCTTTCAAAGGCAGGAGTACGATTTTATTTCTCTGGGAACTACTTATTTGTACGTGACTGATGCGTTCAAGCCCACAAACTCTGAAACAGCCTTCTACGATCAGCATTACATCATCAACCAATTGTTGAGTATTATTTAATATGAAATTCAAACAGATGAATATACTTCATCAAAAGAAAATATGTTATAAATTCCTCATGTTAGTCATGGAAATATCAGAGAAGACCGCTACAAGTTTTGTGAAAATTAATACAATATTATTTATACTGAGATGAATATTTCACACTAAAAATGTGAGGAATATTCTTATTACTTAATTTATTTATCATCAGTTTTTATCTCATACAGATACAATATCAAAGCACGGTAACATTGGCAAAACGAAATCTGCCAAACATATTTAGGTAATTTAATATATTAACCCTAAATAACAAAACAATTTAACACAATTGCAGTAGGTATGTTTCCAAATCCCACACGTCCTCCCATGAACATCCTGACTAATAACTGACTTCTGGAGGCCGATGATAATAGTCTTCTCCAAACCTAGGTCTTCCAACAATCTGCTGGAGGTTTCGGGACTTCGCCTATTGCTGACAGTTTAGTCGGAACAGTTTTCACTTCTGAAACTCGCCATTGTTCTTTCACACCAAATACAATCTCTGTATTTGTTGATTTTAGCCTATATGTTGTCCTCATGTTGCTGGAATGGATGCCTGCTAACTCAATAAACCAAACTTTCTTGGCTGATTTGTTCCAGACAGTATCATTGTATCTGTTGCACTATATTGACCTGTCGATCAGAATTTTGCAGACTAAGTACAATTTATGACTTTCATTTTCACGTACAGCTTTTGAATGATGCTGGTAGTATGGTGTATCAGCTTCCCGAGATGGTTTGTATTTTGTTTAGCACATGTAGTGTGGATGATTTGCTTCACCTGATCTGGTTTTCCAGGCACAGACTGTGCGAGCTACTGAACTACAACCTGATATTCTGAATGGTTTCATTAACATCACGTACGGCTAAACATAATATATTATTATTATTATTATTATTATTATTATTATTATTATTATTATAGGTAATAACACTTACAAGCATTATGACGACAGGCAACTAACACCTATTTGATAAAACCTTGGAGTTCCTATAATCGTGAATGAGAGTATTACTCTACAAAATCGGAATTAGGCATACTAGAACAACTGCATCTCCAAGGACTTGGATTACAGTTACAACATGTCTATTTGGTGGGTCCTATGGTAGAAGCACAAGCGAGGACGCGGAGGCGGTGGCAAGGCGGAGACGGAGGAGGCGGAGGCGGAGGCGGAGGACGAGATGGAGACGGAGGCGGAGGCGGAGGCGGAGGCGGAGGCGGAGGCGGAGGCGGAGGCGGAGGTGGAGGCGGAGTCGGAGGCGGTGGCGGAGGCGAAAGCGAAAGCGGAGGCGAAGACGAAGGCGAAGACAGAGGCGAAGGTGGAGGCGAAAGCGGAGGCGGAGGTGGAGGAGGAGGCGGAGGCGGAGGCGGAGGCGGTGGCGGCGCAGGCGTTGTCAGCGGCCCGCAGCCCCTCCGTGCGAGGCGGCCCTTTAAAGGCGCATCGCGGGCACAAAACGCGTGAAAGCGGGGGCGCCACTGCCCGTGAAGCGCTTCATTTTCGGCCACTCGCCCTCTCGGGGAGAGCGCCAGAGCGCCCCTCCCCCCGAAACATTTCCAACAAATTGGCGGTGGGCGAAGAGCGGGTGTTTTATTTTAATAAAGAGCTAAAGCATATGAATAAATGCGTGTAGAATGAGCGAATTTAATTGAATTTATAAATCATTTAATACCGAATTTTACGACGAAAAAATACTTATTTGAAGTTACGCGAAAAAGTAGAGTCAAGGAAAGCTAAATCTGTGTTTGGATGTAAAATGCGTTGGAAGTGTTGGGTTAGCTGGACTCAATGATGTATGTTAATCTTCACCGTAGGACGAAGCCGAAGCCGAAGCCGAAGCCGAAGGACAAAGCCTACCGTCGCTGTGCAAATGAGCTGGCGAAACGAATCAAGATGGCTGAATTAAATTGTTGCAATTGTTTTTCTAGTCTAGCCCAACTATTTTATCATGTGTAGATTTTTGAATATATTATACAGTTCATACCACACGTTTTCCATTTATCGTGCGGCTTTATCTGTTTAAAAAATATAACTCATAGGCGAGGACGCAGGGTTGACAAATATAATGCCATGAACAGTAATAATATGTTTATTTCAACCCAAAAATATTTATTCTATTTACCTGCAATCTTATTTCCGCGCATATAATAAAGACTAATTGCGCCAGACCCTAAGAAACTAACGAATGATTTCACCCCGATTAATGAAAACGATGTGAACGAACAGTGAGTCAGCGCGTAGTAACGGTAGGCCTCAAAGTGCCTCAAGGACGCCGTTGCCGATCAAATGACATAGCGGACTGGACTTGCAGAAAACTCAGTGTGAAATATAATAAGTAATGCAATATACTGAAATGCGACGCGAGCAACCACTGGAATAAGAACTTTCTGAAATTAGTAACAGCTGAATATACCGGAATTTGTCTGACAAGATACAGTTTTCTCAGACAAGATTGCTTATACAATATGAATTATTATTATTATTATTATTATTATTATTATTATTATTATTATTATTATTATTATTATTATTATTATTATTATTATTATTATACTTTATTCACAGTATTACTGGTCGGTATGTCAACCACTCGCAGGAATGATGACCAGGTGTGTGGTTGCTTTACTGAAGGTTCAGATGGCTTCTGACAATACGGCATGTATTCAAAATTACACACTTTTGCATATTATATACATTCCTGGCATCCAAGTGAAGACACTCCAGTGCCCGAAGTGTCATGTAACTGATATTATTATAGGCACAGTTGTCACTTTACTGAAGTTCCACTGAGTTGCGACTTCATGGGCAAGATCGGTATACTTCTGGATCTTCTCTTGATATTTTCCCGATATGTTGTGGGTATTGGGTATTGATATATCGTTATTATTATTATTATTATTATTATTATTATTATTATTATTATTATTATTATTATTATTAATATTATTAATATTATTATAGGGGGAAATTTCAGAGTAGACAATAATATTTCCGTTTACATTAGACGAATAGAACGAATTCGGGGTAATTCAGTCTCCCTTCCATTGCTGGCTGCTTATGCAATATGATCTACACAAATTCACTCATAATACGATTATTTGATCCATCCACCCCAAACACTAGAAAAGTGATTGAGTGTGTGAGTGTGTTGTGTGAGAGAGTAAGAGAGGGATAGAGAGAGAAAGAGAGAGAGAGGGAGTGAGGGAGATGGGAAAGAGGAGGGAGGGAGAGTGAGAATGGATGGCTCGAGATGAAAACGTCGAAGACAGCGGTGTCGGCTCAAGGCGTCCACAGCAGCCCGCGAGCCCGGCTGCCCTTTAAAGGACACATCTCGAGCACAAAGGGCGCGGAACTGGCGCGGCAACTGACCGCGAGGCACTTCATTTTCGGGCATTCACTCGGCCCTCGCCCAAAGGCGCCTGCAAATTGGCGGTGGGCGGGGTGGCCGTGCAGTGTGTTCCAATTCCCTTCTGACTTCTCTGCCGGGCACGAGGCCGCGCCGCTTTGTGCAGTTGCGGACGAAGATGTTTGTCGACGCACACAACGCCTCACTCTCCGCCGATTCTGGCAGTCGAATAAGGCCCTTTATCGGGCATAATGGCCCGGCCTGGGAGCGGACCTAATATTTTCTTTTCTCGTTGCCAGACGCGCTGGAGCGTGCCGGTTATCGGTTCGGGGAATTGGTGAAATTTTAAGTGGTTTGGGTCTCTGGCTTTACTGTCAGCTGTACTAGTCAGCAATGGATAATCTCAAGGACAAAACCAAATTTTTAGGTTACGATTTAGTAATGATTTATATTTTTGTAGAAAACAAAAAAAAATAAAAAAATTACGCAACCACAGTACCTACTTAATAAGAGAGTCCTGGGTTAAAAAGGTCATCATTGGATTAAATATATGTAATATGATTTCAACCAAATAATACCTAATTCATAAATTGATCAACAGATATGCAATCAGTTGAACACAAGTGTAAAGCAAAAAAATAAAAAAAGAGAGAACGTGTCTGAACAACGAAAACTTTACCAAATATCTTCAGGATTACCTGACATTTTACAGAAAGTTACGTTCTTTTTTCCCATTTCTACTTGTGAGGCCTCTTGGTCACCCGCTATTGGTCAAAACATTTTAAAGTTTGTTTTCATATTTTAAGTTACATAATTTTCACAAAAGCTTATCCATGTTGTCTGTTTAATAAAATTTCTTGATCTATTGTTAATGAAACCATTGTCTAGGCTCCTAACTTCAAAACGTAATCAAAATAATTTCAAACAATGTCAATATTTTCTTATTGCAAACGTTTTCGGAAACACGACAGTTATCGAGCCAACGCTTTACTTCGAGGCATCGGAACCTGAATTCGTCTGTTTATTAACTAAACTTTATTTCAAGCTGTTTATTGAAAAAAAGGCGTACAATACTTCGTCAGCGTTGCTACCGTGAAAACCCTGAGTTAAAATCTGTAGGTGATTAGCCCATTCAAAGAATATCTTTTACATGAGAGCAAATAATTATTGTTGTCTAATTATGATCCATGCCTTCATTATTCAAAATTTAACCTAGTTTTGTGAAAGGGTGAAGGCTTTGGGAAGTCATGAAACGCGCGTAGATTGTACTTCTTTTGCAAACGTCACATACGGATGTTTCAAGCCTAAACAGTCGCATAGCACTATCAATGCAAAAGTGGCGGTGACTGGCTAAGGGGTTACTGTAGCAGAGGGGAGTCGATGGTGGCGGAGGTGAACGCGGACGAATTTTGGGAGCAGGGAGTGGGAGGTGGTGTGAGATGAGGGGGCGGGAGGAATAACTGAAAAGCGGTGTCTCGTACGATGATTCTTCCAATTTCTTTGGACCATTGAACAAATGCTAAGATTGTCCTTCTTTTGTTTCTGGACATCAATGTATCTCCACTTTCTATCACGTTTTCTTGAGCTCAGTAGGAAATATTACTATTCGAAGAATTGTTACCATGACTTGCGGCATTAAGCGGATTTCTTGATGTAGGAGATAATGGCGAAAATGTTTAGCTGATTTGTCTTTGCAAATAGTTATTTTACTACACGAGGAAGAAGTATTTCTTATCAATTTTTGCCAAAAACGCTCCTTGCTACCAATTTTCATTATTCAGTTTGGAATAGTACGAATAAAAGCTAGGTTATAGATTTCATAGACCAAGAAAACGTACACAGGTTGCACTTCTCCCCCACAGTTTTTAAGTTTGTTTGACGTAAAATAAATCAATCGCAGAGGAGACGGCTGCGGGAATTGATGTTTGCGGAGTCAGGGAGACACAGCAGGTTGGAGGGCCGCGAGGGTAAAAGCGAAGCGACGAGGAGCATCGTGAGGTGGGAGAGGGGGCGTGGCACGGGGAGGGGGACGGGGGAGGGCGGCGCGCGCCGTGCGCTGCGCTGGGGCCGCCACAATGCCGCGCCCTGGACGCGCTATTTGTTGCGGCCATTGTGCCGGCGCCGCGCGCGAGCCGCCTGCATAGTGCGCCCAGCGGCCGCACTTCATCTTGCGGCCACGCCCCCACCCCCACCCCCGCCCTGGGCGTCTAGTTTGCCCTCCTCCAAAGGCTCATTTGGACCGTGAATACAGCGCTGCACTAGGCCGTGCCAGTCGCTAGTCAATTGCTCAGCCATTTATTACATCTATAGAGTAGCAGAAGCTGGTTGTAAATGTGAACGGAGCATTTAAAAAAAATCTTTGTAAATAGTTGAAAGAGAAGTACTGCATAGTTGTTCTAGAAAAAACAATGTTTATTATTCAATTTAGTCTCTCACATGGTTTTTCATTTTAATAAGTTGGCAATATTTCATATAGGTTAGGTTATCTTCAGCTCTCGTACTTTTAATTCTTTCTTCCAGCGTTGAATATTAGTCTGTATTGATCACATCGAAAGTGAAATATCGTCCAACAGTCTATACATTGTACAAAATGTTAATTTAGGGCTGTTGCTTGCTCTATTTGTGATACACAGTAGTCACAGTAATCTAATTTTGTGTGTAAGTAGTGCCTAGGCTCAAAACAGAATTTTTGGTTGCGATGAATTTCAGAGCAGTTTTTTTATCAGTTGCCTCACAATGCTCAGTACGGTATGTTACATTTAAGGTCACATGTTTCCTCAAAATAATTACTGCTTATTGAATAAAAGGAAAAGGTACCTTGCCATATAACGTTTTTCAATAACTTAATCAAACCTATGTCTGCCATAGTTTATCCATAAGTGCCTGTACTAATTTAAACTTATTTTATTAAAAAATTAGGATGGTAAAGAACAATTTTTCTTATTATCTTAAATAGTTTTATTTTTAATTGAAGTCAAATTTTTTTCAAGAATTTATTTTACTTTCTTCACCTTTAAATATATCTCTACGGATATATCTCTACCCATCGATATGTAACATCATTATACAAAATGTAAATTATATTCCTTTAATGTTCAAATTATAAATACAACTGCAACATATTACGCACATAATAAATTATTGAATGAGTATGCTGTATGCTAATACGTATTCACGTGCAGATTAACGGAACATTCACAAGCCTACAGCAGTGGTTGTAGGTGCGACGCCGGGCGCGGCAAGGGAGGGTGAGGAGCAGCACGGAATGAGACAGTTTGGGACTGGGAGGGGTAGAACGGGTCAAGGCAGGTAGAGAAGGACAGTGCAGATATTTTATAACATTTCGAATAAAGGATTGTGCCAAAATTATGCGGGCAATACAAATTATTACCGATTGTCTCACATATAGAAATTCTAGAAAAATCTAGAGAAACGTTTAGAGGGCGGTTAAGATACACAGGCGATCAACAGATCTATTATCCTCCTAAACACGAAAAGTAATTAGAGTCCTTTTAGCCTTGTACTCGTACGGTACTCTTCAAGAAGTCTAGGAAAAAAGAACATTTTCTACAGGTTTCAGAGCACCTTTAGTGATGAAACGATGTGAATTTATTCAGTGCCAATCCGGCATTTTATAAATAATTGGTGATGATCAGATATACGATAATTAAAGCAAACTTTGTAATGCAACAAAAATTATTTTTTAAAAAATGTTGCTGTAGATAATTTTTCATGAAATTATAACTATGCCTGAGGGTAGCCATGCAAAATTATATTATGTTTCAAATATACTTTTTTATGAGCACGCATAGCCAAGACGCAATTTTTTGCCAGAAAACACTCACCGACGACGCAAAGCTAATCTAATATGAAATAAATATTTCATTTGCTCCAACAATTCTGATAATTGCAATTTACATTGATGAACAAAATATCAAATGTCTTCTGACAGAAGTGAAGAACCCATAGTAAACTAACAATTTTAAAATGAATAATATTTCTCCTAATTGAGATCTATAAGATGATATACAAGCATACCACAAACTAATGACCAACCGTACCAGAAAAACATTGACTTTCTTTTGTGACTCGACGTTCTTCCACATCCACCTGCAGAGAAGCACCGGCCACACGGTTCCAGGACTCGTTTGTTGGCGTCGTGAAAATCCACTTATCCACTTATTATTATTTTCCACGTGGTCGGCGATGGCGACAGGGGCAAGGTGCAACGCCATTTTCCGCTGGGGTG
The DNA here is from genome assembly GCA_038098605.1 of Gryllus longicercus. Taxonomy (NCBI): domain Eukaryota; kingdom Metazoa; phylum Arthropoda; class Insecta; order Orthoptera; family Gryllidae; genus Gryllus; species Gryllus longicercus. Next base: position 191,472 of record JAZDUA010000926.1, read on the forward strand.
GAGGTGGACGTGGAGGTTTTTGATGTGCTTGGAGGATGAGAGTTGTGTCGATGGCAGTGGATGTTCAAGTGATGGAGGACGAAGTTAGTTTGTTAATGCCTTCGTACGTGGCGAGACACAGACGATCAGGCCCGTCTGACCATGCAAATTTCGTTACGCTGCTTTCACCATCTATCGGAGAAAGCCGGAATTACTCTAGCGACAACACAGACATTTTGAATTTAGCTCAGAGGCTTCTTTTAGGCTTGAGGATCTTTTACACGCAGTAAACGGCGATGGTGACGCAGGTGACGGTGATAGTGATGATGGTTAAGGAGGTGGTGGTGGTGGTGGTGGTAGTAGAGCCGTGGTTTTGGATGCGGTGAATTTAGTGGAGTTAGCGGGGGTTGTGGTGGTTGCATTGACGGCAATTGCGATGGTGGTTGAGAAGGTGGTGGAGGTTATGGTGGTGGTGGCGGCGGTGACTGTAGTGGTGGCAGTGGTTCTGTTAGTGGTAGTAGTTGATGTGATGGTCGTATTGGGGGAGGTTGCGGTCATGGCAGTGAATGTGGAGAAGACAGTGGTTGTGGAGGTGACAAAAACAGCAGGAAGTACGACGGGAGAAATGACGCAGTGGTGGTTGATTGTATGACTGATTAGTGATTCCGGCCGCGTAAAGATCTAAGAGTAGTACATGCTTTTATCGCGGGAGATTGCGGAGATACTATCACGCTGGATGGTGAGATCCGGCGCTGACCTCATACGTCGGCTTGCGGGAATTTTCCTCAATCATTTATCTCCCACCAGCGTGGCACCGCCCCAGCCGAGACAAGCTCTAAGCTCCCGACTAGTCTCCCCACAAGAGTGATAATGTGGGGCATGTGAAGTAAGTGTGTGTAAGTAGGGGTTAAGGATAATACGAGGAGGAGGAGAAAAAGATCGCTCACGGCCCGTGGCCCGCTTTTTAGAGCACTGCTCCTGCATTCACGTGGTGTTGATCGGAGAAACCCCGGAAAACTCACGATCAGAGCAACCGGCCGCTCGAATTCCCCTCCAGACAACAGCTGAATTCGACCTAGTCGAATTGTGTGTTGAAAATCCTGCCACCACACGACCACCAGAGAACCTCCCGGTCAGGGGCACCGCAGTGACATCAGCTAATGCCCTGAGCCACCTTTCTTGATTGTGGAGGTTGTGGTGAGCGGGAGTGGGAGCGGGCGGAGTAGTGAGTGATCGCGCTCCGGGTGATGCGTGATTCGCCCCGCGCTCTGCCACTGGGTTCGTCAGCCCCCCCCCCCCCCGCCCCTGCAGAGTGCGAGGGAGGGCTGGAGCGAATAGAGCGGCAAACTGCGAATGAGGACTCCGCTATCGTTATAAATGAAGAGATCCCAGATGAGTAATGACGTTGCCATGAGGTAGCGCGTGGAGGCGGCGGTCACAGATTACTTAGGAGACCGCAGGAAGCACTGGGTCGAAAGGCTCGGGAATGTGTAGAGGACAAGGTAGAAAAGGTGCTGTGAATTAATAGTTTAACATTTTAACGGAAAAAGGTGAAAAGTATAACGTGTTTGAATAAAATTACAAAAACAATAAAATTATTCCGTGTATCTTCATATTTTTTCTACGTTGCTGTATCAATATTCACATCATTCAATTCAATATGTTTACTTAGCGAATAAAACATTTTATGATATTCGTACGTAACATAGTATTTCAGGACTTTTAATACATTACAAGGTACTCAAATCTCAAATTGTAAAAGTCCTCCAATCTTATTTCGTAAATAACTCCAATTTCTTACAAATAACTATATAGGAAATTATTAATTAACCCACTCATTTCGTTGAATAGGTTAAATATTTTTGTATTCGAAGGGAATTAACCTCTTTTTATTTGTCTGTCGTTTCCAGCACCGCTACCTCAGAGCCTGCTATCGTCACCTGCCACATTCGTCGAGACATACAAGGTATTGACAGGATATGAATTTATGCATTCTTCTTGAAGGAATTACTGACGGAATTATTGAGAATGGATTTTCTTCTTTTCTTCTTTCAAGAAGCCTGTTACTGAGAAATTAAAGAATAATTATGGAGTAGGAAATACATCTCCCATATCTCCTGTTTGAAATGTGGCGCAGTGAAATGATAAAAATCTTAAAAATAAAAGTTTCATAGACTGAAACTGTAGAATATTGAAATATATGTTAAACCAAATCGATAAATTTATATATGAATGTATGTATGTATGTATGAATGTATGTATATACTTTGGCACAGCAGCTCTTTACAAGCTAAGGCCTACAAGCATCGTCCCGGCCTTGCGACCATGGGTTAAGGGGTAAGTGTGGTTAACATACGCAGTATTCTCAGCCTGAGAAGTGAGCTTTTTCATCGCCACGCAACAGATACTGGGACATTGCAAGGAAATTAATTTTTGCCCGTATCGGGAATCGAATCCGGGGTATCACCGTGGAAAGCGAGCACGCTAACCAACGGGCCACCGAGGGCCAGACGCACCCACAGTTTCTGGCTTGCATATGACAAAACGCACAATTTAGGGCGTGGCCCTTCAAAGTTAAGTCCCAATGTAATGCTACCTTCCCCTCTAAATCAATTACTTAGATCCCAGGAATGTTCCCATGGACCCAACAACCATTTTATTTCGTGACGTCACGCTCCTTGCCTGGTGTGGGCCCACTGTTCGCCGCGGGGCCCCGTCCAGGCGCGGAGGGCGATGGGGCGAGGGAGGCTCGCAGAGACAGCTGCGAAAGCGCCCAGAGAAACGACGCCTCGTTTGGACTCTGCTACCGGACGTCGAGCTGCGGTGTGATGCTTCTGATACAGAAGCTGCGAGTGACTTGCGAATGGTTCCTGCCGGCATTTCCCTCTCGGACGGCCCGCAGCCGCGGGCGGTTTAATACATTGGCAGAGTCAGCTCTTGCGCTCCTGTGTTGGGGATTTAATATGGTTTTATATTTAATAATAATTAATATGTTAAATCCCATAGGGGATTTAATATGGTTTAATCGAACTTTTATAATGCTTCGTAATTCATTAAAACTGTGCATTAGTTGTTTAAATTCATATTCATTTTGATTATGTATCGGCGGTGCATATAAGGAACATATCAAATGTCAATTTCAAGTTGATTAAATATATTTTGGAAGTTGCCTTGCTTTGCAAGTAAACATTTCATAAAGGTAGTCCACAAGACAGCCGGTATATAGAATAAATAACTTCGTTTTTAATCTCAAAATAAACGACTCCGCTCAGATAAAATAGTTTTCTTGCAAAATGAAAATTTTTGTACTAGAGTCACTATCCCTATACAGTATTTGAGCAACTGCGAGTAAGCGGATGTTCGGTTCCGTCACTCGCGACCAGACCACTTCCTGTGCACCAATCGAGATACCTAAGGTATCATTCGACGCGCCCCGGTCTCCTGATGAGGAACTGATAATTTGTTTTCAGATCCGGCCAGAAGTTTCAAAGAAATTTCCAAAAACGGGTTTTGCGTGTTTTGGCGCTGCCATCTTCGTGAGTATGACGAGAATTAAGCCAACGCCACCCAAAGATATCTATATAGATGGCATAGATTAAATTCCAGTACCAAAAGGCATTTTTCGCTCAATATTTTCAGCCACATTTTTCTTTCATAACATTGGCCACAATTATTTATTTGCTTTTTTGTTTTGGCCACACCTTTTTATATCTAGCCGTTGATCTTTGCACACTTTTTGAGGCTCTGAGATTTCTCTAAGGTATGTTAGCACGAAAAACTGGGTGTTCTGTTTTCATCCCGACTTGAAGGACAACTTGCTAATAGCGAGTACTCAGGGTTTCTTTAAACTGAATTGTTAAGGTTGACTGTTCTTGAACCGATTGAATATTCTCGGCGAGCTGAGAAAACAAACCAGCTTCTTGTATGTAGGTACATCTCTCAACTAAACTACTTTCCCCGTCAAAAAATGGATGGTTTCATTGACAACGTAAACTTGTGTTCCTGGCAACGTGGTTGTCGGGTAACTGACAACTATCCAATTTGTTAATACGTAGAATGCTACTTGATTTACAATTATTAACCTAATTATTTTTTTAAAAAGTACAAAAAATTGGAGTTACACCTCTTGGGCTTTAAGTCATTCACATTCATATATACGTCGACTCTTGGTGATTGGAGACTCTTGCTAATTGAAAGGAACAGTCCAGAAATCCTTTTAAGGTTTGCAGTGAAACAGCGCTCTCGTAGCATCCTTCACCTAATAACACAAAGTGGAGGAAAAGTTTCGGCATGCTGTGCTTTCCCACCAGATTAAGTAGAAAGTTATTTTGTTTAATCCGTGTGTGAATATTAATATTTCATCTTGAGCTATGAATATATCATTAAGTTGGTCTGCAAAATATTTTTAATAATATCAATTCATTTGTAATTGATGTAGACCTAACATAGATAGAAGTAATACATAACATTGGAAAGTTGTAACATTGGAAATTGTCAAAGTTGATTCTTTTAGTCAGTATTTGGAAGAAACATTTGATAATACTAGGTATTTTCAATGTGATTTATATCCAAAGAATATACATGAAACGTTTTATGGATAATTTTGTCAAATTACATACAACATTCCATTATACCAGTCACAAAGATAATTCGCCGTTTCAGTATGTTCAAATAATGTTCTACGATAAATACCGTAATTGGATTCAATAATACGTATCATCTTCATGACAAAATCCAAAGATTGTTAAAGTCATCCAACTTATCTCTGTTCCTCCTGCAGGTTCGTTCATCAGATCACGAGAATGCGTCTTACAACAAAACCGTTTCCTTAGAGACACAATGGACAAATTCCTAGATTCTGATAAGTTCAGGTGTGTCAACATTTATTACAACTCCTTCCCAAACGTTCATAGTTTTCAAACCAATGTCGTAATCACGTTTTTCGAAGACGTCTGCCTCTGTCCTGGCGCCGGATGCGAGCGTGCCCGGTCGAGCAAACAAGTGCCTGCGCCAATCATGCGAAGAGATCAGTACATTGTGCGGGAAGTGGAAACGTAATAATTTCGCCGTGAAAAGCGACGGGGTTATCTGATTAGATTTCAGTAAGGAGACGGGCACCGTTACCATACATTGTTTCGGGGCGACTTGAAAAATGACCTGTTAGTTTAGACGCTCGCAGGTTTCCTGCGATAAATCCGGCAGCCGGTGTCAGCAGCCATCTTGGAATGAAATAGTTGACTGAGGAGCACATTGTAACCAAATGACGATCATGAGGACAAATCCGTTCTTAAATTCGAACAAAAGTTGTCGAGGTTGATAAATCAAAATCGCTCTTAAAATTACGAAAAAGTCAAATAAACCATGCGACCGGAAGTGTAAATATTTTTTGTATTGAAATATAGTGGGTTTGACGCAACTTTTTTGAATTTGGTTAGAAAATAAACTTACGATTGTGGTCTTCTTGGTAAACTATTGAACATTTAAAAAAATAATGCTGAAATTTGAATCCACTACTGCTCAAATTTGTTACAATTGAAAGCCAGTGAACCCGAAGACTGGTATTACGTTTTAGACTAATTTAAAATTTAGTTAAACCATTTAACCTTGTTAAAATTGGTACTGAATTTTCTTTACATGAAATAAATTTAAATTAACAAAAATTTATTTTGTTTAGATTTGCATAGATCGGTCTTGAGGCTTTCACATCCGACGCATCAAACATTTCTTTGCAGACACCGATGGTCAACAAAGTGACTTTGGAAGTTTTGGCCACGAGTTTCTGTTTCGGCGCACTGTGCGGCCGAGGGAGCCACCGTCGAGCTGTAGGCCCGGAGATGCTGCGCCCTGTGGCCCGATGGCCGAGATAAATGCTTTGACGTTCCGCGGCCCGTCACACAACAAACAAGGGTGACTGGGGCACTATTTATGTACTCTTTAATAATAATGTCTTTATTTATATGGCTGTGGTGAGGCCATTGGATCCGACTTCTAACTAACCACTTGTCAACAGATATGTACCCCGGGAAAATAGCTACTGAGACATGGATCTAATGAATAAAGTAGCTGAAAGGAGGAAAATATGTTTGGTATTTTCCTTGGCTTTATCGTAGCACCTTTTTCCCTTAGCAAATTTAATTACTAGTATTAACTTGTGAACTGTTGCCCTGCTTCATGCACTAGAGGTAAACACAAAAACTTTGACAATTGGGTTACAAAAATTCTGATACGATTTATCGTAGACTATTAGTAGTTGGTAGTTTATTTCTACACAGCTTTTGCTCAAAAATATATGTTATGGGCTCTATATTGCAATATTTTAGTGGTATTATAGTTTCACTGTATTTACATTTGTTCAAACAGATTGTGTTTACAGATTGTGCAAACACGACGAAACAATCAATCATCTAATTAGTGTGTGCAGTAAAATTGCATAGACTGATTACAAGCAATGTCAGAGTTACCACCTTGCTGCATCGGAATCTGTGCAGAAAGAGTGGCTTCCTGGCAAGTTGATTAATGGTGGAAGCCCAGCACGGGCGAGGTGGCCGCAAACCCAAATAACAAAATACTCTCCGATCTCAAGATACTGAAAGGCTACTGATTGTATCCTAACATGTCAGATCATTTCTACAGTCATTGCAGAGAAGCAGAAATGGATGGTGGACGTGACCATCCCAGGAGATTACAGAGTGGTCCAGAAAAAAATAACAAAATATCGTGACTCACAGATTGAGCTGTAAACATTCGAAATGTCACGGTTGTCCCAGGGGACTCAGTTGCGAAGGATCATAGTTGTCTTAGAAGTAACTATGACACTAAGACCGGACGAAACACTTTGCTCCCTAGTCCTTAAGGTGCGTTTAGCATACTGACTGCAAAAGACTACTAGGACTGCTAGGCACTGGGCACATCCTGCGTACGTATCTGAGTCCTACGTTCTTCAGGAGGGCTCGGATCCAGAGGGGTATCAGTAAGACAAAATACTGTGGATTGCGTAGTAATAATAATAGTAATAATAATAATAATAATAATAATAATAATAATAATAATAATAATAATAATAATAATAATAATGTTTCAACAGCACATAATAACCCGCATTGTATTTGAACGGTGGCAGCACGCTGAGAGGGGGTGCCAGTTTCATTTACCATCCTTTAAAACAAGTTTTTGAGAAAAAAACTGCTTAAAGATGCCAATATTTCACTCAAAATTACGCAAAAACGACTAATATTTTTGAGAGATAACACATGACTTTACTTCAATATGTTTTTGAAGAATATATTTCATTAATATTCATCTTCAATATCATAGTTGTAAGAAGACACCGAAAAAAAAAATAAACTTCAGCAATATTTTTAGAGAGTTCAACAAAAAGCGTCTTTTTCTCCTTTCGAGGAAAAAAAGTTAAGAAAAAAGTTTGAGCCATTTTTGAGATAATAATTATTTGAAGTTAACCTAAAATTCAAATAACAATTTCATATTCAAGTCGCAGCATCAGCCAGATCCATTGGGTAATATCAATTTTGGTGAAAAATGATATTGCGGTTGCGGTTTAGTTGGTAGCTTTGTTCAATGACAAACGGGGAAGGGACGGCTGGACAGCTCGTCAGATGTTTTGCTGTAATCCAATTTTTCGGTACCTAGTACTCACCAAACATGGATTCTGGCAAAACAATATGTTAGAGGAAGTAATTTACATAACATAGAAACAAAATTTATCCACATTTTTGTTACAAAGGGTTACCCACAATAAGGGTTTTCCTGTCGAAAAATCACCATTCTTCCCCCAACATTACAAAACCACCTTTATACGAAGCGCAAGCAGTTGGCGAGAAAGTAAAATAACTTAAATCGCCAATAAAACTTCATTCGGTTGCACAGACGCTATTTTCACCTTAGTCTTTTCACGAAGTCCAATTATTTTTTTCTTTTGCCATTAACTCATGGGGGATCGGGCGAATTTCCTCGTCACAAGAGCCATATCTGTACCTTGATCACCGTTGTCCAGATTCACGATAGTCCTTTTTCTCTCAGCTTGCCACTTCCTCAACCGCGTCGTTCCTTCAGAGTCCAGATTACAGCACCGACATCTTTGTTCTTCGAACCTCAACAAATGTTCATGATGACTATACTCTGCATATTTGTATCGTGTCAGTTATATTTAATACTTTTAAATCTGTGTTTTATCTCTTATTTAACATAATATACATTTAATAATTGTTCCTAAAATATTCGAATTCAAGTGCAATGAAAAACCAATTTATATCAAACGAGTTGATAATGGATACTCATATTCAATGTTAAAAAAACTCTTTAACCGTTAATCTGTTTCCTGTTTACTCAAATTATTTGCACGATTTTTAAGAAATTGCAACTAGTAAGTTTACTAGTTAGGTGAAAAATGTAGTTTGCGTAATTGAAAAAAAAATGAAAACTTCTTTTCTGCTTCACTATCAGACTCCACCACAGTAGAACCAAGAAAACTTCAAATTGAGATAAAATACGTGTTTTATGTTGTATTATTGCTTTGTTTCGTGTTCTGCACAGTGCCTGCATATAACCGCATTTTGTCCATCGTGGTGCTATTACGCAAGTACCCTTTGAGATGAGCTTCCTTCAGCCCAGATGTCCGTGAATGACTTCCGAGGCGGCCGGGGAATCCCCGCAATCTTGGTTGGATGTGGTCGCTTTGTGGTCGCCGCTGGCCTATCTCATTCAGCGGTCGCAAAGCACAACGGGAAACTTGGAAGATATCGGATGGAACCGCCATTAGACAATACAAACTACTGAGAAATCGTTGAACTTCTAATTATTACTGTGTGTAAGCTGTACGATGGACTTTCAGTCAAGAACACAGAGAGACTCGTATCAGCCCTGAGAAATGCAATGTTGCAACGATGACGATAATGATGATGTACAATGTCAACAAATTAAATGGATTAGTTTTTAATATCGCTTTTTCAACATAACAGTAAGAAATGTTAAAGGTATATGTTTCAGAAAAAGCAAAAAAGGCTTTCTTCCCTTCTTTTGCTAGAGCCTCTACATGATTATTAAACTTTTCTATTTGATCCACAGTCATGATACCAGCCTTCCATATTTACTCAGATATATCGCAATTTAATATTTGTTATCCATTTTCCCTGATAAAGTAAAAATCAAACCTTATTACGCTTCTGATACTTTTCGATTTCACCGACAAATATAAATTATGTCATATTTGCAACTTTCGACAATTTTCCTCTCCAAAGTTGTCATATTCACAAAAAAAACATTTTTAGTTGTGAGAGCTTTCCATTGGAGGTGTGTGACATTGTAGTTAAAGTTTAAAAAGTATATTTTATAAAACTATCAAAGGTCTGGGTTTAAACAACTTTTGGAAACATATCAACGTATACATAAAGATCTAATGAAAAGTAAATTTTCAAAAGTTCTTATGCCGATCACCAATATCTCTTTTTTAATCATTCCTACGCGTGAACAAATACTTTTATGTTAAATGTTCAAAATGTATTTTTTCATCACTGTACCATGGTATTGGATGTTAGGGACACTTTAAAAGAAATATACGAATAACATTTTTCGAGACATAACGAGTTCCACATTGTGGAAAATATGCATGAATCCTATGATTTACCGCACGCTTTCACATTTATTGAGTTGGAAAGCTTAACTTCATAAAATCTCACATATTTGTAGCACTGTGAATCGGATTCATCATAGCTTTACTTAAAAGAAGCCACATTTAAAACACAGAACGTGCCATTACAAGTTACGTTTTATAAGGGCCGTTTTGAATTAACGTCTGACATTGTTTCTCTGAATACCCTTGAAGTCCGTGTTTAACCAGTTAAAGAAGAACCAAACGTTTTGGTTGAACTATTTACATAAATTGCATTATTTGATTTTGTATTATTTAATATGTGACTTTAAGATTTACCTAGCGTATTGTGTTTTATTTATTTACAAAATCACTTCTAAGAGATTTGAACAATACTTATTACTGTATTATGAAAATGATATTGAAACATACGAGCAATTTAGCGAAGCAAGTAAATACTGTGGACACACATACCTAAAAATCGTGACACGATAAGCTATTTTTGTAAATTCTACGAGCACCTTCAAATAATGTCAACATATCAGGTTATCGCGATAGAAACGACTGAATGTTTCTAAGAGGACTTCGAAGTGTAAAACTCGACAATGAGCAGCCCACAAGTACTAAAAACAAATCAAAGCAAAAAACAACATGAATCAAGCGAACAGTTGGATCTGCGCCAGCGCTGTGTCAGGACAAGTCTCCTAAGTTTCCCGAAAAGGCCGTTGTCCACCCCTGAGTCAACAGTTGTTCACGATCCAAGATTATGATAAAAACAAAACAGAAATGCAAAGTAACTTCGTAAGGAAGGGATTTTTTCCCACTAAAACTGGATTTATATCAACTTACACAGTCGTAAAGCGATAATCTATGGTTTACGGGGTCCCCTCGGGAAGAGAAGAGGTAAAAATCTTGTGTCTGTGTAAAGAAGAAAAAAAGAAAAGAAAAGATGGCGCGATAAGACAAACAGAAGAAAACAACCCCGAGATATTTAGGTAAGGAAGTTGTCAGATGGCTCCAAGAACAAAACGCAGACATTTGTACATGTGGTATACAGGTATCTCGGGCTTAGTGATCTTCAAGGAAGATCTTAACAAGAAATTTATGCTCCAGGACACGCGCTTTAAGCGGGATAAGGCGATTGGTTCGCTTTTCGGCGCACCACGTCCCCCCCCCCTCGCCAGCCCCTCCTCTCTCTCATCGTTGGGTGAGCACCACAAAAGGGGACCTTTGCGAGGACAACTTTTCATTCCACTGTGATGTAACTAATTGAAGTGTTATGAACTATGCAGGTATAACCTTGTGAATTAATTACAAGTCGCTGCCTTTAAAACATTATTTTTACTAATTTTATGTTGCTTTTCAATTACTGAAGTCGTATAGCGACCACTGTAATTAACATTGGGGGTGACAGTAACGATATATGACACACACACACACACAAATTTTTTTATAAATTTTAGATTATGACACGATCTTCTAGATCTACACAAGAAGTTACTTTTGTTAAAATTATAATAAAATAAAATGTGGAAAGTTCAGAGATGTTCACAATGAACACGTGTTTGCATAAAGGTTTATAATTTGAATATTCATATATCTTAGAATATTAAAAAGATGACTTTCGTCGATATTCCCGCCAAACTTCCCCTTTTTAATTTATTTTTTAAAGTTTTAAAATACTTATCCTTATACTTGCTCTAATAAACATACATAAAAAACAAGTAAATCATTTTTCAAATAAATTTAGTATATGTAGGAAAGGGATAACTTTAACATCTTTTTAAAGCATTACAATCGTCTAACGCTACAATGTCGAGCTCACAATGGCAAACAGAATAACACTCTCATCCACAATTTTGCCTCGTAATCTAGATATTCCTATTGCTGCAGACTAGAACCTCTGTGGTTCGTTGGTTAGCGTACTCGCTTTCTACGGCTCTACCTTGGATTTGATTCCTGGACGAGGCAAAATTATAACTGTGCCCTTTCCTTACAAATGTCCAAGTATCTATTGATGTATGACAATCAGAAAGTCCTCTCCAAGGTCGAGAAGACCAGCGTATGCGGTGGAGGGATGTCTTCGTGCTAACCACACTAACCTAACCTTATCCCATGGCCGAGAGGCTGGGCCACCGCTTGTCGGCCAAGGCCCGTATCGAGCTGCCGAGCAGGACAGGACATTACTGTTGAACCCAAGTTAGCGGGTTCAACCCGATCGAAGCCGAGGATTTTTAAGGGCGAAAAAATCCTACGTACGCCTTCCTTCGGAGAGGAAGTAAAGCCGGCTGTTCCATGTTAGTAGATTTACTTGCATGTAAAAGATCCTCAAGCCTATATGACGCCTCTGAGCTAAATTCAAATCGCTCGTTTCTCACCCAAGAAATACTTCCTTTCTCTGCTAGTTGGTGAAAGGAGCGTAGCGAAATTTGCGTGGTCAGAGGGAAGAGGAGGCTCATGGCCTGAGTCTCGCCACGTAAAATAAGGCAAATTCAATTCAATTCAATTACTACAGTCTCACCCAAACGGTGTTTACAGCTCCACACTCATCGCGCCGATGTGGCTCGTGAGCCCATACCGGCTACAGAACGTGAGTGCTGCAAGGCAAACCTCTTGCTCGCTCATACATGCTGGAGCGCGTCAGTCTCGAGCATCTAGCGTTTGCTCGTAGTGAGCTGTTTCACAGGTTCACAAGACAATGGCCTTGTAGCTTTATCCCGCTTCTTGGTTGGTTGGTTGTTAGTGATTCCGAGCGAGTCAACTAAAGATATCACTAGTTCCGTAAGTGTAGTGTATGCGTTTTTCCTCGGGAGGTGGCGGGGATCTTCCCCCGCTGGATGGCGAGATCCGGCGCCAGCAAAATTTTCCCCAACCAGGTATCTCTAGTCTTCTTCTCCATACAGCGACTGAATTCAATGCATCTGACATGCTAGTGTCGAAAATCTTGCCACAGTCGGGACTCGAACCTAGGACCTCCCGGTCGGGGGCACTGCAGTGACATCAGTTGATGCACTGAGCCACCTCTCTCGGTTTCCGCCTGTTGAAGAAGGGATCGATGACACGTGTTTCAGAACTACGTCTGCAAGAAACTTGACGAACCTTTCAGGAACATATTATAGCTACATTTGCAACTCTCAAAACAATTCATTGTGTAATAAAAATACAAGTAAGAAATAAATGTCATACATATTTATTTTTCAAAAATATTGATCCAAAGATTGTCATTAATTTTGCCAAGTAAATATTCTTCCTTGCTTCTAACATAAGGTTTATCAACTATATTCATGATTGTTTCACTTGCTGCATTTGTAGCAGGAAGACAAAATATTATCGCTAATTTCGCCATCCCTGGGGAAACTTCACATCTCAAGCTCATTTTTTCACACACATTTTACTTCTTATTCTAATGTGTCAAATTCGTTGCCTCTTCCTGGGATTTTGCCTTTTGTACTTGAAATCGTGACTCAACTGATAGATTCTCAAGAACCGTGGGTCAGACCTTCCTTGCTCATCGATCTCAACCACCATTTCTGCAATTTTCATGTTCCCTGTTCCTCTTTCTTGCTCTTCTTGCTTCCCTCTTTGCTATCTTACTTTTCTTCCTTCTTGTGTCTCATTTAAACCTCTCTTGTAATCTTGCCACAGTCTCCTTCCTATTTTATCTTTTTTTCTTTTCTCCCTTTCTTTGTACACCACTTCACGTTGGCTCGCAGAGACTTACTTTTACGTGACATTGTATATAAAAGTTCTAATAATTATGCAGTTTTTGAAATATATACATGTGCTAACTCTAATAACCAGAAACTAATTCATTATTAAATATATATTATTAATTTGAGACAAAGTCAGAATTTTCTAGTACTAACTAGACTTGACAAACATAAAAGCCTAATTACAAATTATTAGCAAATTCGCATTTTACATAAATGAAACTTCAATCAAATCTTAGTGGAGGTATTATATTTTCAGTTTGAAACTGTTTCTCCAACTAACGAGTTTTCCTAATTTATTACTCTCCGATCCTATTTCTTATCGTACTTCTTGGGAATGATCACGCCAGTAATGACTCTCCTAACATTATTCGATCTTCATTTTTTCATAAGGTTTTGTTATATTCTCGAGTTTGTGGCGATGATCATAAATGAAAATATATTGTTGACGTTGGCGTGTTTTTTTTCAGAAACCGACGTATGTGCTTCTTGAGAACCTAGCGATTGAAACGTCTCTTTTGTTTATCGGTGAGGTAGCACATGTTCTACCCGTATAAAGCACCATTAAACTTATGATTTATGAGGATGAAACTGCAAAATACTAATCGAGTGGAAGTGCAATGACATTAATGAATTCGTGACGTATGAGGAAAACAAGCATACGAAGAAGCTTACTCATACTCCGAAAACAAAGAGCGCAACAAGATTCTGACAAAAAAGATATTACTAAGTATTGTTGCATCAAGCCAGTGGATACTTTCAAAGTTCTGATAATTGCAAGAGGATCACGAGAGAGGTCATTGTTCATAAATATTCATTCATTGTTCCTTACCATTTATTTCAGAGCAATATCGGAAGAGTTCTAAGTTCTGTTGCAAAATATTTTCATAGTTTAATTTAATTGCTTGGTATAACGCGCAGTCGTCTGTGAATATTTGTACTTTCGAACGTACGTTATTTGGGAGATCATTTTTGAAAGCTATGAAAAGGAGATGCCTTATTGCACTTCTTTGTGGAACCCTTGACGTAAGATCGGCGATATTCAAAGCCGTTGTTCTCCTTGAACGATTTATTTCTTGTCGCGAAGCAACCGTTTAATCCATGCCATTACACGTGTATATATTATATTAAATACTGATCTGATTTGTTGAAAAACATTTATTTTCTTATTATCTAAAATTACAATTTTCACGATTAATATCAAGACCTCTTTTGTTCCAATTTTCTCAAACATGAAATCTACAATCAAGCGTTCATCGTTCCAACTGTTCCAACACATCTGCCCTAACACTCTTCCTCCAACACTCCTCCAACGATTTTCTTTCAACGCCCCTCCTCCTCCAAGGCCTCTCCGCCCCCAACGCTCCTCCTCCAACGTTCCCCCTCCTAACTCTTCTAACGCTCCTCTTCCAACGCTTCTCCCCTCTTTCAAAACCCCTCCTTCAAAGCTCCTCCTTCAACTCACCTCCGCCAACGCCCCTCCGCCAACGCCCCCCGCCAACGCCCCTCCGCCAACGCCCCTCCGCCAACGCCCCTCCGCCAACGCCCCTCCGCCAACGCCCCTCCGCCAACGCCCCTCCGCCAACGCCCCTCCGCCAACGCCCCTCCGCCAACGCCCCTCCGCCAACGCCCCTTCGCCAACGCCCCTCCGCCAACGCCCCTCCGCCAACGCCCCTCCGCCAACGCCCCTCCGCCAACGCCCCTCCGCCAACGCCTCTCCGCCAACGCTTCCCCCCAACGTGATTGCTGACTGGAGGGGGATCCGAGAAAAAATCCAGTGCTGGTGCATGAAGTTGTGTGGCCCATATAAAGATTCTACATATGCGTATACTATTATCTCTTACAATCTATTGCATTTGCATATTTGGAACAGACTTTGTATAAACTTTGGCGCTCAGCTCCGCACAGTGGGTTTTAGTCCGCTTTCCACGATTCGCTGTCGCCGAACATCTTTTAATAGACATTATGGCCCACTCAGGACTTGACAGTGAGAAAATATTAACATGAGAAATTGACAAAGATATTGTTCGATAAAAAATAAATGAATAAACGTTCAAATTTCAATAAACGTTTCGCTTTTGGTTTCAGTGTCCTTTGGGCTCGCGATGCGATGTATCGACTGCACTCTCCTTGAATTAATGGACGGTGACAGTAACGCATCCCGCACCACAATTTGTAGAACGCACAAACATCAGGATGAGTCAGTAGAACGCAGTGACGGCTCGTGCTTAGGTTTCACAGTTGCTCAACCCGCAGACATAAACGAAAAACATCTCTTAATTTCTTAGGAATATACAGTTTTCTTTTAAGAACATTCAATATTCAAGATATTGCAGCAATATAAGTGTATATGAAAGCGATGTTTCAATCGTTTTGAAGCCAAAGATTGTCCAACTCCCGCTCTCTCCAGGGCCTAACCAGATATTGCACCACACTCTTGGATCTTGACTGAATTGCTGTTTTGTTGTTTTTTTCATTTACTTTTTGGCTCTTCGATTTAACACGAGCAACATAGGACCTTTTCGTTGCGCAACCAGACGGGTGTCGCTGTCTAGCGCTGCGCGGCGCCGGAGGGACTCTCAGGGGAATTTGAAATTGTATCTTCGTCTTACCCGCTTCATCACAATTTTATGAATTTTGCTTGATATTGAAGGAACACAAGTTCAGCCAATTATTGACGGCATTTAATGCATATATGATATTTAGGCAATTTTCTCCATATGATATTAGATTTACTGTTTTAAAATGTACACTTGATGAATTCTTTGTGTAAAGTTGACCGAACTGGAAGGAAGTCCCTTTCTTGGGAGATGCAGCAGGCTGCAGTTACACCACGAAAAGAACTGGTAGAATATGTTGTCGTGTGTGGAAGGATATTTGTTACAAAATATACCAGGCTAGTGATGTTTACGAAATAAAGTAATTTTATTTGTGTAAAACGGGCGAAGCGATCGTGCTAGTTGCGATGTGCTGGAATCGAACTTAAATGTCCAGTGGAAATCAAAGCCAGAACCACGTGCGTGGGAGGTGTACAATAAACCTGACTCGGTCACGACGCACAAAATTATGTAGTAAATGATTCAATGTAGACTTTTATTTAAGGTAGTTTCAATTAGTTTGAATTTATTACACTCTCTTTTTTTCGTATTTTGAGTTTGGGAAATTACATTTCCGTCGTTCGATAGAGGTGCAACCTCCAGCCCCTTGGGGCACCAGCTGCCATTGGTAGGACGTGCTTTCAGGTTTCCAGCAGCGATGGTGGATGGTACGTTGTTGCAACTTGCAGCATATTTTCATCAAGGGGTATGTATCCTAATATTTAATTCCTGATCGCGACGACAGTTTCTTGCGTCAAAATATTGATTCTAGATCTACAAATCTTGTATTGTATTGTCCATTCCATTTACATAATATTCGCTTCAGCTAAAGCTGATCGAGGTCAGATTTCAGAGATGAGAGATTTCAACCTGACACTCATGACAAAATCTCACAGGAGAGCAACACACTTGATACCATTGCCGTAGGTTGATTATCACGGGCAGGCGACATCGTTAGAATTCCTAAGTAATTGAACGACATTCTATTGGGAAACGAAATCAGTCCTTCTCCCATATCTTCAAGGCCATGTCGCAAGGCCTCAAATAACTGGAAGCGGAATAGAAAGTCAATGGATGCATTTATGTTGCCAAGAACTTCGTGAAGGATCTGAAGTGGATATTTGTATAAGAAGCTTCGCATATTTCAGCTTTCTTTATTAAACATTAAACCTATTTAATTACCTCGTTTGGTGTATGAATCCTAATCTCTTGTTCACACATTTCCTCTGCAAGTTAACTCGCCGATTAACTCCAAATGACGTCATATTACTACTTTTACTTTTTCGCTCTCCAATATCAGAAACACTTTCGTACCAGCATTCCCAAACAAGATTCCTATCCCACACCACCCCCCACCCCAGTGACCAGCGTCCGGCGACATCGCAGGCATTCCTGTCTAATTGATTGAGCCGCGCGCCCCGGGCCGCGGACATCTTTATTCGGGCGCGGGCTAACGACCGCGGCGGGGCCTCGCGGGGCGGAATGGGCCAATTACGGGCGGGGCGACGGCGGCGGCGGGCGCTGATAAAGCGCGCGGCCGGCGATAAACGCGGCGCGGGAATCGAGCGCGTCGCGCGGGCGGCGAGAGGCGATTCGTCCACGCCGCCCGCCGCCCCGAGCGCTCTTTATCGCCCGCCGCCGCCCGCCGCTGCCCGCCCGCGCGCCCTCCGTAAATTAGAGTACCTTACGGGCGCGATCGCGTTTCATTGGGGACGAACAGCGCGACGCCCGCGGCGATGCCAGGAGGGAGAATTGGAGAGAGGGAGGGGGATAGAGGGAGGTGTGGGTCCATTATCAATATGGAAGCGACAATTCTGTAGCTTCATGGCGCCCCAGTGTTTTCCTTTCTTTGTACACGCACGCGAAAGTCAACTGCGGACACGAGTGCTGAAAAAAATATTTTTATAGTCAAAAGAATCCAAAAGCGGAGGAAAGGAAGGATAGAGGGAGGGGGATGGCAATGAATAGAAAGGACAGGAACTGATACCAAATTCGATCGATTGATGTGTCGTTTTTTTTTTTTTTTTTTTTTGTAATTCATAGTCATTAGCGACCTTTATTGCATTTAACGGATTGATAACTGTGAAGATGACGTGATATGGTGATGATAGGGGTTGAAAGGACGCACACACATACAACTTGAGGTGGGATTCGAACCCGCGATCCTCCGTTACGAGATCGCAACGGCGCTACTGCCTCAATGATATCAGCCATCCGGACCGGAAGTGTGTCCTGTTTGATCACGTTGTCGCTTATTTCTTCTTCTTCTTCTACCTACTAAAAGCATTACTTTTCTAAACAAAAATTGTTATTTGCGAAAGTTTATTAGACTGGGGTCCTACGTACGGTTACAATATTCTCATATATTCTGGTATATTGTACTGACATACATAACATAATAAAAATAAAAGGTATATCTTGTTTTTTATCGCGAATTTAAAGTAATTTTATTTTCTGCTAAGAGTCGCACTCACACAAAATATGTTTGCAGTTATTCCAGAAATTGGTCACCATGGGAATGAAATGTTGGCGGGCGAGATGTCGTTAGAGCCGAGTCCAGCATTTTGAAATAAGTAAGACAAAGACACTTTCTTACGAGTTGCTTACATTAATTTTAGTACAAAGTCATGAAAACTTAGAAGCATATACTTAGAAGTGTGGGTCCATTATCAATATGGAAGCGACAGATCTGTAGCTTCATGTCGACCCAGTGTTTTCCTTTCTTTGTACACGCACGCGAAAGTCAACTGTGGACACGAGTGCTGAAAAAAATATTTTTATACTCAAAAGAATCCAAAAGCGACAATTTTCACATTTTAGCTACACATTACGCCGCATAATGCACTATGTTTCTAAAAATTTCTCAATCAATTATCCTTTCTAGTGGAGTGTTTTGCATGTGCAGTCCTTTCACTTGCGGTATGAATTCCAATTCTCATTAACCAACATTTTCAGTTGAATTGAAAGTAATTTCGAATAAATGAATTACTAAACAATTCATACATTTTAAATTACTTGCACAGAATGTTTTATTTTACAAGCGGGTACGAAAGAGGAAATTAAAAATTCCAGTAGAATGTTTGCAACTTTTTAACAAGAATTGTACTTAGTGGTTGGTTTCTACAAAAGCTTGTTTAAATATTGCATATGACCTTTTAATAATCACCAATCCTTTCGATACATCGAGACCGACAAATTAATGGTTCACAATTTTCATAATATTTACATTTAGCTAAAAGAAGGAATATTAGTACCAATATACTAGTATTTCGAATATTTTCACTTTGTGAAATGAACTACCCACCATCACGTAGTTTTTCCTATGCACAGTAAAATTTACCAACTATTTCTAAATATATATATATATATATATATATATATATATATATATATATATATATATATGTATATATATATATCTTATAATATAGTACCGACAAATTACAAACTTTCAGTAAATATTTTTTAAATAAATTTTATTAGCATTTCTGAAGATTTGCCATTCATTTTACCATAATTACACGCTTCTAAAATAACTCAATAGAGGAAATATTCTAAGAAGGTAAACTATTGCTATTTATAATACAGGTGCAGCATTTTTACAAAAATTAAAATAAAACAAATTACTTTAAAAAGGCATTTCATGAACTACTTGCAGTCACCTTTTTAGGAAGTGAGGCAATACCGTAAAAACGAATAGTTCTATGCATAATTCTTTAAGAAGTATCGGTTTATGAAGCCATTCTCCCACACGTAAACAATCTGCAAATAGAAAACACGGACAATGAGCCTTTGTTGTAAAACAGGAATACAGCATTGTAATGACGTGACGTTTAGCTTGTAACTAGCCCGAAATTTTGAAAAATAGTTAATGTATTGTCTACTTTCCACAGATTTTAGTGACCACCAACTAGCAAGAAATCTCACCTTGTCGGTTTTGCTTGTTGGTGAGCTGGATGATTCGTCACCGTTGCTGTTGACACCCAGTCTCGGCTACACCTGTCCGCAGCGGTGCGAATTCTCCCCCACCTCGCGTCGGCGTGAACTCCTTCCTCGTCGCCGTGGTCTCACCCTTTCCGCTTCACAGATCCATTCTCATCTCAGTTCTGTAAAAGTCAGTACACCACGTTTGCGAAATCGTTCTCAGTTTAATTTAGATACGCTTGCAGTTTAAGCGAATTAACTTTACAACTAAGTGAAACTGACATTTTGAAACTGAACAAAAAAAGCCAACAATAAGTTTTTATAAAACAATATAGTAATTGCATCTATTAACTTTCTGCAATATCAAGCTATAACGTGCTTGTTATTAATTGTTGTTGATTGTTAATAATTTAAATTAATGCACATACGACACCAATATATTGTTACACCAATTTATTAATCGAAAGGTTTTTGACGGTTATGGGTGTGATGAATGATTTGTTTCCAGTATTTGTTTCCAGAACTTTAATTGCTCTTATTACGTAATTCATTTTGAAATAGAATAATACTAAAAATGCCAACGAAACTGGAAAACTAATGTCCTATGAAAAATATTCACTAAAGACGAAGAAGCAAACTTCCCTGGAAAATATATTTTTCCATCGCACACGTGGAGTTTAATGTTACTTTCCCAGCATTTACCTCTAAGCAACGTCCGACCAAAAACTTCTGGTAATATGAACACTTCTGGCTAGCCATTTACATAAATAATAAAATAAACAAACCCACCTTAACAAACAAGGCAGCGTCAGAAAGGTAAACAAAAGATCAGAATATCCATTAATCTTTCTCAAGCAATTTCCACTTAGGAAGATTCATTTTATATAAGGAGGAACCCTACCTTCCAATCTACCCACTATGCCCATCTAATAAGCGCAATGCATTTGAGTTATGTAAACGCAAGCTAATTTAATATTTTCGTATTGAAGCGAGCCCCCGCTGGGTCCCTAACGACGCGCGAAGTAACTCCAGCCGCGGGACCAACTGCCGCGAACGAAATACAGCGACAGTCAAAGACAATCTATTATAATATTTTAATTCGTTGCGGGGTGAACGTGATTCACTGCGGCGGCGGCGAGGCAAGGAGTAAACAACAGAAGGGAGGCGACCTGTAGTGAGAGGGGTTCCCGAGATATTTGCAGCTCCCGCGCGCCGTGATTTTCATCTGTCCGCGACCCGTGTCATCCTCCGGGCGCCCTGAATTCCTAATGCGAGCTCCTCCGAGGCCCGTGCAAAACCCTAGTCACTTTCACGTGCTAAAAATGTCGCTCTTGAATAGAACCGATATCGAAGATAATGGAATATACATTCAGCGCGACAAATATGGGCATCGCCACTTCTTGCGAACGCCCAATATCAAGATTGCCCCTTCCCGCGCCCGGCGGGGTTATAAATTTCCAGGGGTCTCCCCCGCCCGATTCGGGATAAAGGGGATCGCTATTTAGGTTTGTTAAATATCCCCGGGAACAAAACGACGCCGCAGCCGCGCGCTCCACGCGGTTCGTTTTGTTCAGGGGTGGGGAAGCGTCAGCAGACGTCTTTAGCGGCCTTCTGGGCTCTTCCGTCACAAGTGCTGGCTCCGGAAGATTGCAAAGGAAAAGGTGTTTTAACAGTCTGTTTTGAAGATTTGTTGACGATATCAAACTGCTATTGGAGAATATTTTAAATATTTTATGTATTATTTTTTTAATGTGTATTACGTCGTAGCAAAATCGTAGATGGATAGCTTTTTATTCGAAATATGACATTCCGGAAACATAGTTTGCACCCCTTTTTGCCTACATTTAATGAATGATTTTCTGAGTATTATTTTGAAATTGTAATAATTTAAAGAAAATGTTTGCTTTGTATTTACAAAAACGTTTCTATATTTTTCATTTTATGCAAAGCTAACATATATATTGGCAAGTCTGAGCATTGAAATAAAATCTCAGATGTTCTCACACATATAATTTGAAGACGTACGTTCCTTATCCATAATGTGAGAACCAAAGTATCATAAATCATCAATTTGAAGAGAAATTTAATGCGTTGAAGTGTTCATGTCAAGGGGCTTTAATATTTTTTGACATATTCATTAGATATCTTTAGTTATTTAAATTAAATTAAATTAATAAATTTAAGTTAAACATTTAAATTGCCATATCTTGTGTAAAGTCAGAAAGTTTAAAATACATTAAGAGTTTATTTTTATTCTAAATTGAAATAAATTTCAAAGTTTATACCTTTTGACCTGTTGTTCCATTTATATCTTAATATTCATTTATCTCAAAAATTTCCGAAATATGAGAAGAATTTGATAAGAAAATCAAGAAAAGATGCAACCCAATGAAGATAGTGGGTATTATAAGTGTTATTAAAAAAACACTCATGCTTTCCACGATCTCTTCACCAAAGTGAAGACTCAGAAGGAACAATTTCTGAACTATCGAAATGCAATCTAGAAATTTTTTTCAATATCCCCAGAAGAAAATGTGACTTGTTTCTTTGAAAAATAATATCAAAAAAGAGAAAAAATGTAATAAAATTATTGTAAGTAAAATATTAACCAAATTTGTTGTTAAAATGCTCAACACGTAAATCTGGAGTGAATGCAGTGAAAATTAGATCAATAGAATCTCATTAATCCAAATTCCACAATAAATCTGAAATTTTCTTAGATATCTTTCACCTTTTTTCTCTCACATATTTGAAATTCAATCTTCGTTATGCTGAAACAGCGGATTCCACGATATTTTTCTTTATCAGGTTTAATTTATATATTAATTTTCATGAGTTATGGTTCAGAGACACCCAACGTTTAGGTCATTTAAGGCAATGAGTAAATGAACTGTAACTGAAGAGGCGATAAACTGTGAAAGGTGCGGCCGGGAACCTGCAGAACCCGAGAACAATTGCACAGAGTTCGTAAAGTCCATACCAAAAAGTCCACATGTGTTAGACGGTGATAGAACATGGCCTCCAGTGGTGGAGGCTCTGTGATCTAAACATTACGCCATGAACCGCCATCCAATCTGGCTCCAGATACGAAAATGTTACTGCACTTAACAATAGCTGTACACAGCACCGCCCACGTGGCGCCTTCTACCAGCGAACCCATCACCTGCACCACAGAGCTCCGGAGGCGCGCCAGTTGGCACCCCTGATCGGGGAGGCCCCTTTGACCGGCCGGCAGTTTGAATGGAGATAGTGAATTGAATTGAGTATTTAAGACGCGGACAAGAAACACGCTGTTTCTCACGGCCGGCGGCAGGCTACAAAGGACCCGCCCCGCACTACATGAATCCAGGTGGGGCGCGCCCATAAACCAGGGCGGGCGGGCCGGGGGGCGGGAGAGGGGGCGGGAGGGAGGGAGAGGGAGAGGGAGAGAGGGCGGATGCGCCGCCGGGGCCGCGACTCGTTTCCACAAACATTTCGGAAACTGTAAGTTGTGTCAATCGCGCCCGGCGCGACCACACTTCAAAGTCAGCGTAGTAAGTTATGTCCCTCCCGCGCGGCCCCGTGGTCCAGCAGAGCCAGCCGCATACCTCGGGAGGGTGCGTTCCTTCAGAGGGCGATGGTCGAGGTGTTGGGAAGGTTCAGCTGCGCATTTGATCCTTCGTTTCCTCTGGTTAAATACTTGTCTTGGCATTCCCGCGACCAATGGTCATGAGCAAAGGCGTGGGCAGCCTCAAACAACGGCGGGGGAGGGGGGGGGGACTACATACCTTAGCCCCTCTGGTGCCCCCATGTCCATTACACATTTTTATGTACACGGACTATTCCACTCGTGAAATTACAACCAATAGTGTTTAACTATACATATGTAATGCCCCAATCAGAGCGGTGAATCTCAAAAACTTTATCGCTTTTTCCTATCCGATTTTTCTTGCCGCTTCTATCTTCTGGCCAATCATAAACTGTGACTCTTCTATCTTAGGAGGCGTTATATATCGGTCGCTATGTCGATGACCAATAAACAGCGAATGTACTATAACATAACCTCTGCTTTAACACACGCTTTCAGTTGTTTTCAACATTAGGCTCATTTTGGAACTCTGTTAGACGTAAGTTCTCTCGTGGAATAGTCCTATTAAATATCACTCCTGCTTTGGAAATTCTCAGATAAATCCCCTCCTCGCTTCGCGAGTTGGGAATTTATCGACAATTTTCAAAGCACTCGTTTCAAAAAAGGTTTGTGTACAAATCTTTGTGAACATGAGCCGAGAAAACGTACTCGATAAATGAGTTTACCCTATTATTCTTCTCCACAAATGTCATTTACGCTTGCTCAGAACCCTTCTTTGATATCTCTGGCAACAATTGATGCGCCGTTAAATTTTCTACTCTCAAGATAAATTGTCTAATAAATGAGCAGTGTGAAACTAAATGAGAAATACGAGTAATGTACACCGAAACTGCAAAATCGTAGACATTTTACTGCGGTTCAAAGAAGGACGAATTTTAAAAAATAATTATACTCATGGATTTAGAAGATTCTATGAGTGTGATTGGTCAGCAGGCCATGAATTGTGATTAGGAAACCACGGGGTGTGAAATAGAAGTATTCGTGGATTAAACGTACTGTAGGAATACATAAATGTTAATACGGTAGGAGAGAAAATATATATTTCATGGGAAGACAATTTTTTCGATATTAAACGCTATTAAAACTTAATGTTTATTGATATTTGAACTACGGTTGATAAATGGGAGTAGTGATTCCAGTGCTCAAGAAAACGTGAGCGAAGAATAAAGTGATTGAAAATTCCGGGCACGTTCACTGTTAAGGTCAATAGTCCCGTAAGTGTAGTGCATTTTGTTTCCGCGGGAAGTGGCGTTGATCTTTTTACGCTGGATGGCGGGATCCGACGCCGACCTACGTCACAGCTAACGGGTTTCCACAAGCAGGTATCTCCCACCGCGCCATTCGAGATAAACTCTGCGCTCCCGACTGGTTGTTCGGCGTGGATAGTTGTGTAGTAATGATCGTGATGATGGATATAAGTGTGGTTAAGGGATGAGGAAAGGCTAAGGAACGGGAAGACAATATCGCGCGCTGCCCGCGTCCCATTTGTTAGGGTACTGCTCCGGAATTCGCCCGGTATTAATTGGAGGAACCAGAGAAAGCTACCGATCAAAGTTGCCGGCCACTAG
The DNA here is from genome assembly GCA_038098605.1 of Gryllus longicercus. NCBI lineage: Eukaryota > Metazoa > Arthropoda > Insecta > Orthoptera > Gryllidae > Gryllus > Gryllus longicercus. The sequence continues at coordinate 216,482 of JAZDUA010000926.1, forward strand.
AATGCTCCTCTAGACGGTTACCGAATTCGTCCTAGCTACCTTGTCAGTGTCGGAAATCGTGCCACCGTCACGAATCGACGTAGAACCTCCCGGTCAGAGACACTGCAGTGACATCAGTTGATGCCCTGAGCGACCTCTCCTGGTCAAAGAACACACACATTGCACATATTTTCTATTCTATATGTATTGTCATTGCTCGCATCTCCGAAAACGAATCTCAAAAGAATAAAATATGTACATCCTCAGGAATTTTGCAAGAAGATAATGCAACAACGGTATAACTATTGATTATATATAGAATAAGTACTATGATTAATTGTACACTTTTATGGAGTGGAGAAAAACTAATACGATGAATTCATTCAGAGAGAACATTGTATTGGCGTTTTTTAAACGTTTCAAATGTTATAATCCCTCAAATTTATGGAAGATGTATTAATATCTGCGGACTTAAAATGAAATAATAAGAGAAGTGTCCTAAACTCTATTATTTTCCTGAAAAAATTACTGAAGACTATCAAGTTAAGAAATCTAAAAAAATACTCCCGAGGAAATAAATAAATGCTTCACAAACGATCTTAATGATGTAGAGGAAGAGTCGTCCCATTACAAGTGAAACACATTAAGGCAAAGTAGTTTAGTTTTGATTCATTTAGTTTTCCAGCTCTGTGTTATATTGAACTTTAGACTGGATATATCCACTACATCAACGACGACAAAATGACATAGTGGATACATCCAGAATAAAGTTCAATATAACTCAAAGCAGAAAAAAACAAATAAGCCAAAACTGAACAATTTTGACTTAATGTGTTTCATTTGTAATGGGACGAGATATCCTTTTCGTTTCGGGACCCTACAAGCTTCCAGGATAATTGTAACTAAAAAAGCGAATTACGTTTTCTTCCTATATTTAATATAAAATGTAATGTATTAACCTAAACGTTGAGGAACTAATAGGTTTTATGTAATGATTATTTTTTTCTAAATAGTGTCACTATCAGTAAATTAGAAACTCGAGTAGTAATATAATACTGCACTGTTTTATAGAGTAAAAGAACAGAAGTTGTAACAACATTTTACAAAATTGCTTTATGGAAGTTTCCTGCGTACAAAAAAGGAAGAAATGCATGTTACAAATCATTTGATTTTACAATAACCACAAATGTAGACTGCACTTTCTAGACCGGCACAATCACTGTGGGCCCATATTTTGCATAAGATGCGCTGAATCCACAATTCACCAATACAATCTTTAGAAAATTTTCAGTCACAAAATAAACAGGCTGCATCTTGTGACTGGTTGACGTTGACCACGATCAACCAAACAAGTGTCTCATATTACGACCACCACTCCATTTTATATTTTTCTAACATGTCTTACAGAACATTGCATTTTATTTTAAATCCTCTCTGATGTTCAAAAAACTGCAATATTTCGATGTCAACTTACCTCCTTCGTTTGTTGGAAAATCACAAGATAAGCCGAAATAAATTGCTCTTAAAAGGACAGCTAATAAAACTTTTCACAGCATTACTAACTGTAAATGTTCACCTTGGGAAACTTCGAAGTGATCGGCCGTTGAGGGAATGCAGTAATGATGCTAGACTACGTAGTTCTCCAGTAACTGACAAATGTCAACTCTATACAGAGGGGAATATCTTGCTATCTTATATAACTATCCTATCCCATATTCCTACCTCTTCATCTACTATATTAAGCAACAAAGATGATAAATTGAAATATTATGTCCACGTATTAAGATTTTGCACTGCATTAACTAATACACAGGATTTTTTCAAGAGTGAGTTAATAATGGGAAAATTGGTGCTTATTGCAGTAACAAAATTCACTGTATGAAAATGAGACATAGGTCCTTAATCAGTTCTTTTGATAGAAATATCAACACCAAAACAAATCTAAGAATTTTTTGTCACGGGTATCTTATCTTTGCCTGAATATATAGTTCAATTATTACATGTCTTAGTACAACGCTACTGTAGATAATGTTTGTACTGAAAATATTAATATATTTGTTACATTTTGAAAAATGAAGACCGATATTAACAACTTCAACGGGAAAATGTATTCAATCGTTTCAAATAAAAACAATTGAAATATTGTAATGTTTCGCTCTTATAAAAACACAATATATTTTTGCCACACGTTGGACAGGCCATTATAATAGTTCATCTCTCTATTATTAAATTAACTATATTTTGCCCCACGTTTATTATTCAACGAAATGGAGTGGCCAGCTCTAATTTTTATCAAGGTTTTGGGCGTTTGCTTACTCACATTACCTCAGGGTATTCTCGTCTTTCTTCTCGTGGACTAGAAAAGCTCATAGTATTCGGATGGTGATAATTTAAATATGTTACGATATATTCTGTTTTCTATTCCTTTAACTAATCCTCATAAAAATTAAACACCTTTTAATTTGTTATGAAATTATCAGCGACATAAAGTGTCGGCTGCAAAATCACTATTTCAATAATCTATTTTTCGAATTTGACAATATCTAATTATATTTTTCTCTATTGTTTCCTATTTTGATGGCCATCGAATACTTTTTTATAATGAAAATTATTTTTCTAACTTAATTTTATACCTTATTATAATTAAACATGTATTGGAGTTGCTAAATTGGTTATAATGTTTTTTTGCAACATCTTTTCTTTGCTATGATATTTTAGCAATCTTGATGTTACGACGAAATCAGCGACTATTTCCATATGTCCATGCTGGAGCTCTTCGTAGTACCACACTGAATTTACTTTATAAGTTTTGCTACAATTCGCGATCTAAACTTTTCACGAATAGTACTATTTTCTCGCTAATCCGTTTAGCTCACTTATTTCCCTATTCTCTAATAATCGTGGTCCACTTGTCCATTTTCTATCTCTCACGAACTAAAAACAAAATACTTTTTTCTTAACGCCCTGACAGCCAGAGATCCTCACGCTACAAAATCCAACATAGTTCTGACTTAAAGTGTTCGTTTTCACCTACGATCTGTGTTAACAAGTTCACTAGTTTGACTGTCATACTTCGAATCGATGCGCTCTGGTCGCCCCCGCAACCATGCATCTGTCTCTGTCGTATATCAACAATGTCCCATATTTTTAATATGCTTTGTTCCGGATTTTTTTAAATTGTCCAAAATTTATTTAGTCCATATAAAATTTTCATTTTCTGATGCCTTGCATTTCCGATGACTCATTTTAATGTGTACCTTTACGTAATTCCTCATATTTCACCTGTTATTTGGCACTAATGATTTTGCTTTTCGAATACAAAAATCCCGTAGAGTATTTTGCATTCCATCAATATGTTCAATATTTTGAATCTACCCCTGATGTGCTGAGTGGCAATTTAAGGATAAGAAACACAAACTCTTAAGCGAATACCAACTCTCAAACACAGAAACAACATGCCTTATTTGTGACTCTGAAAATGGCCTAATCATTCAAATACGTTGAAGCATAGAGTATTTAATCTACATTTTCAACGTTTTTGATAAGGTCGTAAGAGATTTAAGTCGCATGAAAGTATATAATTTCCCTTGTGAACAATCGTTAAAATTAGAAAATTTCGACCCTTGCTCCTCGATCGTCCAAGTGGTAGAGTTGAATAATTGTTATCATTACGTGTTTGTTGATGCATATACTGTTCTGAGTGATTTACCTAAACTCTATAAGCGAACGCAGTAATTTTTAGTTTCCTTCCCTACACTCGTATTATTGTATGGGAGGCCCTTATTATTGGATAGGGAGAGGAAAAACTATTGAAATCACATTAACAACATGATCTCGAATACCGGTCGTAAAATTAGTGTGAAAAGTTCAATTCAACTCTAACTCAGCACACATGTCGAAAGTAAGTTATAATTGCGGTTCAAAATATCGATAACATTGGTGAAGGTGGAGAGGAGAGAGATGCAATTGTGTACCCGAAAATTGATTTGTATGGATGGATCGATGATTGAATGTGCCACTTATAACTGTTAGTTTAAAAGTTTTTGAGACTAAATGTGGTAAATACGGTAGTAGTAATGCAATTTCGAAGATATTTAAGTTTTTGGAAGTTCATTACAGGAACAGAGATTTTCAAACTTTTCTGGAAAATGGTTAAATTTTTTTTCTTGAATTTTTTTCCTCACATAGAAGTTCATTTACAAGTATATTAGAGTTTCAATTTTCATTAAAACCTCTTCATTTAGAAATTTGCACATTTTTCATATTTAAGGGGATACTAAATAGTATTTACTGCGGTTAAATTTTTACTATTTTTCTATCTTTTCTCTAATACAATCATACTCTTCAGAAGTGAAAATAAACTGAGGCACAGAACTATATTTCTTCTGCCAGGAAAAAATTACTTTTAACTATTTTGTTTTTTTTAAACAGCTAACTTTAACTAGTTTTTAATGCACTGGCTTAGTATTTCCCTGATAACTCAAATAATTTCAAAATGTTTACCTATTTCTCTTTTGATTTGTTTAAAATACTCACAGACACCAAGGCACGTCCTTTCATTTAGATCTTTGAATAAATATTATTTTTAATTTTAATAAAAAACTAAAATATTGTTTATTAATAGTTTTTTCAGTTTTATATTTTTTATCACAAAAACTATTGTACTGAAGTATATTATTTAGCGTGGTTTTGTAGATAAGACATGGTTACATGCATTCTAAACGAACATTGCTTTAACATGATTGTTTTTGAGTTATAAGGGAAACGGATCATAAAAATTGTAATTCTGGAATACAAGCGACGAAATTTGATGGAAGAGTGTTATCTTACTACTCTTATGGATGCAGCAACGTACTTTTTAAAACATAACTTCAAAACTATCGCAGATATCAAAATATATTTTCACTAAAATATTCCTAAATAATTAATGCATAGAAAAAATTGTTTTCAAAAATCGATTTTTTAAAGATTTTAAGATGTATCTGCCCTCTTAAAACAGTGTTTTCATTTTAAAATGTTTGAGATTTCCACCGAAGAAAATATTGTGATTTTTCTTTTAAATGAAAGGTGAAATTTTCAATTTTCTATTCCATTCTAATGTTAGCAGGTTTTACAGTACAAGTATAAATACTAAATTTTGATAAAATTATAGAATTAATCGACAAAACACTTATCTACCGTCATTTATTCATTATTTCTCTCCGTGTGTTGCAATTGATCTATTGAAAGCATTCTATATTTCCTCTTCGACAAAACATGTGAGTGTAAGGTTATGTTAGAAAAACTAATATTGCGAGTTTTCTTAAGTTTCGAAAATGTTTTTAAACACAAAGATTTTTAGTGTATATAAATGCAATGTTCAGAAATTATCTGACTCGTGTCCTTCAACAAAACATTTCAATGATTGTAACTATAACGTGCGGTGCGCTTTTTAGGCAAGGTGAAGTTATTAAAGAATAAAAAACATCAACAATTTCATGTGCATTTTTGAGAGCGAATTGTGCAGGGTCTCAGAGACCCTGCAAATGCATTCATGCAGTTTCCCCGAGTCCTTACACCCTACGGTTAAATGATGTCATGCACTTTTTTAAACACGTGAGTATTTGTTGAGTTACTACACTAACAGTAGGAAAGGTTTTGGTATGCGGTGAATATCTTCTGGCTTCTTTTTTTAAAAGTAGAATTCCTCTATTTTCATGACAAAGTGAAAAGAAATACGATTTTAGAAAAATATTGAATGGGAATCTAACAATAAAATAACAATAAACACTTACTATTCTGTCAAATTCATTTTTAGTCTGTTGTGGTCTAATCTAATGAATGTATTGAACTTTGGTACAACAGCTCATTACGAGCTAAGGCCTACAAACGGTGTCCCGGCCTCGTGGCCGTGAGTTTAAGGGGTACGTGTGGTTAGCACATAGACATCCCTACGCCGTATTCTGGTCTTCTCAACCTAAGAAATGAGTGTTCTCATCGACACACAGCAACAAATACTGGGACAATGCAAGGAGAGTACACAGTTAATTTTCGTTCCGACCGGGAATAGAACCTGGGTTTGTGCCTTGGAGAGCGAGCACGTTAACTAACGGGCCTCGTATAATCTAATAATTTTGTTGAATATTACACGAGCGATTTCTTTTTTCTCTCATACTCAATTATTGTCTTATTTAACACTATTGTAAATAACACATTTTAATAGTAATGTATCGTTAAAAATAAATCAAACTCTCTAATTATTCTGTTAACTAAAAGAACAAAATATTCTTTCACATTGAAATTAATAACCGAGTTTCGGGTTTCATTGCTGATACAAGATTAAAAAACTAGAAACGGAATCTTAATTCCCATTCGGATTTTGGACTGTCCCAGTGAAGGCTGCTGAATTAAGTCACTTTTACTGTCTAATAAAACATCGCACTTCGAAACAAGATCCAATCGCGTGAAAGATATTTCGTTTCTTTTCCAACAGGGCTATCTAATCCACGATGGCTTCGATTTAAGCGTTTTGTATGTTTTTTAATACAAAGAATTCTCTTCTCGGCTCGCTGCGGAAGATTTGTAAGCGCCATCAACATGATCTCAGAACAGCTGGTTTTGCGGCGTAATAGTTTTCGTGTTCTAATAGCAAATTCCAACCCGGTACCACCATCTTCTCATACACACATTTTATATCTATCTAGATTCTTTGGCTTCCGAACACTTAATACTGTTCCTCGAGAAACGCCAGGTAAATAAATCACCACATCTAAGACGCGAAAAAGATATCCGCCACAGATAAAATATCGCGTTAAGTACTGCAGCTTCCAAAGACAAACACAAACCGGTTAAACGACTGACTTTTTAAAATTACTCTGCCCTTAATTTTCGAAACATATCGTGTAAAAGAAATGCTTCAAGTGCTCTATGTGTACCGCGAGTTGTATAGCACGGGATACGGCTCCGGTTCTGGCAGCGACCGGCAATAAATCTTGGCTGGGCAGCTGGGCGACGTGTCGAGACTGAAATTTCGCTGTGGAAGGCAATATCCCCTCGCAGAAAAGAAGCCTGGAGCCAGAAACACGCTCGGATGACACGTGTACAAGTTTCATTATCTCCCAAGCGATTGTCGGTCGGCGGCAAAGCCCCTGAGCGCACGGGTATTATCATACCTTACGGCGCGTGAAAAAAGTTGTCCGCGCGGGAAACAATATAAAACGTATTCGGGGGGAACCGGAGATAGACAAGGCCCCGGGGACTGTGGCGGCGAACGGTCTTCCGCACATAAATGTTTTCGGAAAATTTGCTCCGGGCCAGCTGTTTAAACGCGTCCGGCTAATGGATTCAGAGGGCTGGGTTTTCTGGCGCGATGGGATTCGCAGATCGGCCCGCTGCTTATAATAAGGGTCGCACCGCTACGTGAAATAAATTGCGCGATGACGTTATCTCGATGTCCCGCCAGGGCGCACTGCCGAGCCGTTCTCGCCGTCGTCCCCCCGGCCCCGACCCGCGGCCCCCCTCGGCCCCCTCCGGCCACTGCCGGCCCCGCCGTGTCCTGGGAGCTCTCTGAAGAAACCGAAACCTTTAAAAATTCTTGGCTCCCCCGGGCCCGGTTGCCGAAGGAAAGTCAAACAATCTGTCTCCTTGTAGTGTTTTATAATGCCATAGCCCATTGTATTCCCTGGTGCGCGTTTCGCGGGAGTTTGATTCTTTTTTCTTTCTTTATTTCTTTCTTCTTCACATCGGTTTCTTAAAAAACAGAATCACCGATAGGGGCCCCGGGAAATAAAACTACGTGAAAATCTTTCCAGTCGTCCTGTCCGACAGGGTATTCACGAATTAATTTGAGAACGTAATGGCATTCCGCGGCGCTGTTTCGACGGCATTCCACAAATTTCGAGAGGAGCAAGAAAGTCCCCCTTAAGCTCTCGCCGGGAAAGCAGACGCTAGCGTAAAAACCTCGCGCCTCCTCCAAATCACTTAATATGGAACTTTAAAACTCATGCCATCACACATGCCTCTTACATCCTACCAACCATCTGAAGGTTTCTTCACGTTATTAAGTTGGCAGAACGTTGTAATGATCCGCGTCTCTTAAGAAGAAATAAGGAAAAAACGAAGAACCGACAAAGACATTTTCTAAACAACTTCGCCATGAAATAAAATGGCGCTTGCGCCGCGGCGACGAGCGGGAGTGTGCAGGCGATTAAGCGCGCATTCCTCTCGAACGCGGCCGTACGTCAAGTAAACTGCCGCGCTGCCAGCAGCAACGTTTCCGAAGACGCGAGGCCGCGGAGGGAAAAATGAAGCGGGTTTTAAAATAATAGAAACCATTTAGCGGGCGAAAGCAATCTCTCAGGCTGGCCGGCCCGTGCGAATCCGTGTTCTGGCTCCGAGCCGTTTGAATCTCATTACGGAGAGAACCGCTGGGGCATTTGAATACATTGGGTTGGCGGCAGCGTCCACGCCAACGTAGCCGTTCCCACTGCCACTTTGAAGGCTGCCTGCTCGCCTGATCGGCGTTATTTACTGGAAGCGCGGACGCAAAATGTGCGATTTCGCGGGAAAATGAACAGGCGTTAATCGTTCATTCGTAGAAGTTGCGTATATCGCGGGGCTTGTTTAGTTTCTTTTGTGCTATGGTACAATAAAGGGGAAATGGATATAATAAAACGGATGTGAAAAAAAAAGGGGAGTCTGCGTAAATTCAAATAATAGGCATTTGGAAGTGTATACTACATCTTCAAGGTACATTCACATGTAAAACGAGATAATGACTCATTCCATGAGAGAAGACACAGAAGGACCCAGTGGGATGCACTGTATTGTAATGAAGCACAAAATTCGATAAGAAAATCCGCAGAGACAATAAATTTGTTTCAATTATTCAAGCAAATTTTCAGAGTTAATCTATTTGTCAAAACCCCGAAATAACTGATCTTTAGTAGTCTCTTGCATGAGAACTTTCTCAAATTGATATTCAGTAGTTTAATTTTTTAAATTATAACCATACATGTTTTTGATCATAACGTTTTGATGATTTTGTTACAACATATTCCGGTTATTACTGATTTAACTCTAGTAACTTTAAATGTCAAAAATCGTTGTCTATAAATGTACCTTTTTGAATTAGTATTATTAATTTTTTTTTAAAAAAAACTTGTCAATCACTACAAATATATTTGTGTAAAGTATGTGATAGTCTGGCGGCCAATGTACAGAAAAATATAAGTTATGTAAAACATAAGTAAAATAAAGTTTCAATTTGGAAATTTTAAAAACAGTTTCTATCTGTAATTCTGCAATTGTTTGACATACGCACTACTATCGTTTTTTGTACATCAGAGAAAATATCAATAAAACAATTTTCACCTTCCGAAAATAAATTTTAACACGAAGGTCGGATGACTTTGTTATTAGTATGAGTATCTTTACCTCTTTTATTCCTAAGAGTCATTCGAGGAACCACTGCTAAGGCTGAATTCTCCTCGTAGTACATCAGTTTTAACTGTTTTTGACGTTAAATAAATAAAATTAATTTAAAAATAAATAAGATGGTTGTGATACTTGCTCCTGTTGGCTTTGAGCGACTAACCTCTAGACGTGGTTACCACGGTTACATACATTTCCCCCACTCTGGCACCGAGTGGCCCACGGGTTCGAGCTTTCGGTGAGTGATTTAATCTGTTGTAACGTAACCCATGAGACACATTCATACCGGGTGGTAATGAACGGACTGGTGGAATCACAGCCGCTCCTAGGAAGTTTTTTTTTAAACCTGGAGTCGAGCAAGTGTCCTTAATTTCCGCACACATTTCGAAATAGTTAACTATTATTTTATTTTCTAATTATTAAAAAAATTATTTGATTGGTAAGTCGAGAATGAAATGTTGGAAATTGTAAAGTGTTTGAGATCTCAGATCAATATTTTTTTATACGTAATGTCACATTAAAACAATATTTATGAAAGTTTGTATAATAAACGAAATAGTTTTCATTAATCATTCACTCAACATTCAGTCGAGCGATCACAAAGCATTACAAACTCCGTTGCGCCCGCCCGTCTTCAACACGCGGAGGATTCAGTTAGGTACAAACTGGGCATAACTAACGTATTATCTAATTATTAAAAAAAATATTTGAAAATATTATCCATGGTTTATGTCGAGAATGAAATGTTGGAAATATTTATGCTTTATTGTCAAGTGTTTGTGATCTCAGATCAATGATTCTTTATACGTAATGTCACATTAAAACAATATTTATGAAAGTTTGTGTAATAAACGAAATAGTTTTCATTAATCATTCACTCAACATTCACTCGTGCGATAACAAAGCATTACAAACTCCGTTGCGCCCGCCCGTCTTCAACACGCGGAGGATTCAGTTAGGTACAAACTGGGAGTAACTAACGTATTATCTAATTATTAAAAAAATATTTGAAAATATTATCCATCGGTATGTCGAGAATGAAATGTTGGAAATATTTATGCTTTATTGTCAAGTGTTTGTGATCTCAGATCAATGATTTTTTATACGTAATGTCACATTAAAACAATATTTATGAAAGTTTGTATAATAAACGAAATAGTATTCATTAATCATTCACTCAACATTCACTCGTGCGATAACAAAGCATTACAAACTCCGTTGCGCCCGCCCGTGTTCAACACGCGGAGGATTCAGTTAGGTACAAACTGGGCGTAACTCCACCCAACCATTGCTCGTGCGACCCCAAAACAAGAACAGCCAACCCATAAAAATATGTTGCTCTCTCCTGCGCACACGATTGAGAGCGCAGTTGGGCCCGAGGAGAAATCTCCCCATCACGGCGCATAAAAAGGCACTCGCCGCAGACGCCGCTTCGTCTCCGCCGCTCGCGGTTCTCCCGGGCGGCGGAGGGAATTCGTAGCACGCCGATTGGCGTTGCAGTTCTATCGCCGGAGCATCGGGAAACACGTTCCTCCGCCACAGGCCACCTGACACGTCCGGCGAGCGGAATTGGAACGGCAGCCGCTGCGATAAGAGACGCTATCTCCCGCACGGCTGGGACCCGCTCCGGGAACCGCAGAGGAATCCAACGGAGTGGAAATTCGTGGGCTCCGTGAAGCGAGGAATTTGCTTGCTTATTGATTTTGGGGGTTTCAATTGTTTTATTGCTATTATTCGCCGATTTCATTGTTGGTTCACTGGAAGACATGGCGATTACCAAATGATCTTTCACGAATAAATTATTTGGTTGGGCATTATTTGTCCAGCAATCAAATATTTAAAATAATTGATTTATGTTTTCATTTCAAGAACCTCAGAGGAATGTGAGTTTCCTTGATATTTTCTTAGACGGGATATTAAACGATTTTTTTCTAATGATATTATTATTATTATTATTATTGTTATTATTATTATTATTGTTATTATTATTATTTTATTATTATAAGTATTGTTATTATTAGCTAGTACCATAGGTTCTATCGAAAAGATACCCAAGGAAGATATACAGGGGTTATTTACCTTATCAAACTCCAGTAAGATCTCTTTCATATAGGAGCACCTACATAATAAGCACCAACAACCTAGAGGGTTTACTGGATTGTCGGATCAGTAGAATGAATTTCGTGAAAGTACAAGAAGTGAAAGGAGAATTCGCTGACAACCTACCGTAATTTTGTATTTAACGCCTCACAAATATATAACACTGATGAATTCCATGGTGCTTAGAAGATCTGTCAATTTAGGGTACAAAATACATGATTTGAGTATATCATAAATTGAAAATTCTCAAATTCAAGTTTTGAATAAGATATCTTCTTTCGGTAATGCAGTCAAATTACTTTTAATACTAACAAGGCTTTCTAGAGAAATCAAATAGAAATTCAAATTTTATAACACATAAAAAGGTGATAAAATATAGCAATTAAATATATGGTAATAACCAACCCTCAAACAGTTTTAAAAAACATACTTCGATTTTTAAATAAATTTCACCTTATCGACACGACTGACAATTTTCGATACGAATTAACAGAAGTAATGCAATATAAAAAATGTAGAAAAGTGTCTACTTGTTGCATAAAATGTAACAAATGTAGAAAAAAGTGAAATATTGTGGATTAAATAAAAGTGTTGTGAATTATTATAAAATTCTAGGCATATTAGTTGATTTCTTGCACTGTCTATTTCGATTTCTCTTGGAGAAACTGATCCAAGAGTTATTATTAACTGTTAGTTTATTTTTTAAAGTTTAATAATATTAATTAGAAATTGATAAACATATTAACGTTTCCAATTCAATATTCTAGCTAACGTTTCGAATTCAATTCTAATGTTACAACTAACGTTTCCAATTGAATATTCCAGGCAATATTCCAATTAAAGCTCTTCTATTGGGGTCATTTCTGTCACGTCATTAGTCATTGCAATATTAATCCCTAGTCCCTGTTTGCAGACTGGACCTTCGGACTGGCTTCGGTGTCACTTCGTCCAACCTCCCCTCTGCGCCGCGCAAGTGCAAGATGCCGCAGCAAGCGCGAGCAGGATGCCAGTTCGGCGGCCCGCATGGCGGGGGGCGGGGGGCGGGGGCAGGGGCGGGGGCGGGGGCGGGGGCGGGGAGAATGCCGCGACAAACAGGTCGTCCGTTCCGCGCGCCTGCGCCCGCCGCCCCCGGCAGCCCTCGTTCCCGAATCGGCACGACGCGACGCCACGGCCGCGCCACGCCGCGCCGGGCGCCGCCCGCTGCGCGCCCAACGGGGCACACGGGCGATGGCGCAGTGGAGGAGGAGGAGGAGGGGAAAGAGGAGGAGGAGGAGGAGAAGGTTGAGAAGGGGAATGAGGAGAAGAGGAAAGAGGAGGTGCAGGAGGAGGAGAAGGGGAATGAGGAGGAGGAGGAGGAGGAGGAGGAGAAGAGGAGGTGCAGGAGGAGGAGGAGGGGAATGAGAATGCGAAGGAGGAGGAGGAGAAGGTTGAGAAGGGGAATGAGGAGAAGAGGAAAGAGGAGGTGCAGGAGGAGGAGGGGAAGGGAACGGCCGAGGCGATGAGGAGAGACATGGTGTAGGTGATGAGGGAGGTAGGTGCAAGAAAAAGATATGGTGAGATGGAGACGGTAATGGCGGAAGAAGGGAAAAGGGGATGGCCGAGGCGATGGCGAAAGAGGAGGAGTGGAAAGAGGAGAGATGGTGGAGGTGACGCGGAATGTGCGAGAGCAGATAGGAGACGAAGGAGAAGGGAATAGCGGACGAGGTGGGGAAGGTGAGGCAGAAATTTATTGGTAATTTCTAGCGCGTCAACTGCTAAGGTCAGTGCTTCCGTAAGTGTAGTGGAAGTTTTATCTCGGGAGGGGAGTGATCTTCCCCTACTAGGTGGCGATATCCGGCGCCTACCTACCAGTCAACTTGCGGGATTTTTCTCCAAAAAAGCATTGCCAACCAGTGGGACTCCGCCCCCGCCCGAACAAGCTTTAGTGGGAGTGTAAGTAAGGGGAAGGGAGAGAATAAGGAATAGAAAGGAATGTGCACGTTCTGTGGCCCGTTTGTTATGGCACTGCTCCGGTATTCACCTGGTGTTGATCGGAAAAAGGAAAGAAGAAAACAGCGGAGATAACGATAAGGGTGATGGCGAAGTTGATGAGGAAGGAGATGGTGGAGGCGACGGAGAAGGAGATGGAGATGTTAGAGAAAGGTGACTGTGGTGGCAGGAAAGAAGACGGGTGCGATGAAGAGAAGATAGAAGAATGTATCAGGAATCAGATGGCGGAGGTGATGTAAAAGGGGATGGCGAAGACGGCAGCGAAGAAGATGGTGGAGGTAATGGGGAAGGAAAATGGGAGATGATAGGGAAATTGATGGTGGAGGTGACAAGCAAGGACATGGAGGAGGTGACGCGGATGGAGATAGCGGAAGAGATGGGGAAGAAGATGACCGAGGTTACGGAAAGGAGACGGCGAAAGTGACAGGGAGGGAGATGGCGGAGAAAACAAAGAAAGGGTGAGTATTTGTAGTTTCCTTCAACGACTTTCGGAATAATGTATTTTCTTAAAACTGAGACTTTACTTTTCTCCCAAAACCTTCAGGTTTTCGGTTTTCGAATGGGGGGAGGGAATATGATGCTTCGGACCCTTAAAGTATTTTATAGTTTTCCAAAGAGATTATGCCGATTTGTAATTAGTATCAACTTCAGGAATTTTTCAGTGACAGCAATGCTGCGATTATTTTTAAAGTAGTCTTGAGGTTTTGTACAGCTGAATTTAGTTGTCGCTTAGCAGATGAGTCCCTAGTGACCTGCCATTGTTCCTTTGATTCAGGTTTTGCAAAACACTTTTCTCTAATTAATAGCGGGATATTTTGTTTTGTATTGTTTCATTTCCAGTTTGAATTCAATGCAGCTCGATGAATTAGACTTGTTACGCATTTCAGTGCTTCATTTACAACGAAAAACGTTTCCAATGATAGTAGTTTTATTGATTAGCTCTTCTGAGAAAGAAAATTCACGAAGTCACTTCGTTGTCGGCTCAGATATATGTGACGCCTTCAATGATTCGAGGGTTGTTAAGTAGCAGAGCTGATGATCTGCGGATTCCCTAATATTTCTTGAGCTCCAAACGTAACACAATTTTAAGAAAACTTAAGGAAACAAGTATACTTGTACATCATAAAGACCATACTGGGCAAGTACTCGAATCTTCTACGTCGAATACCTACTCATCATTTGAAACTTAAGGGTCACCCACAAAAATACTCTTCTTAATTTTTTAAAAATTTGTTACTCAGATAAAGCAAGAGATATTTAAAAAAAACATGGCGCAGGTATATTTTTTTATTTCCACTCAATTTTCGAAAATTGCAAAAATTACAGATTATTCGAGAAAGAATGTGCTGTTTCTAGTGCATTGGTGGCGATGTTGTTTCTCTGGACGAATGTGTGGGTGCAGTCATGCGAGGCGATGGCCATAGCAGAGGCAGCGACCGAAGCGAGTTTGGTCTCGCAGATGAACGCTTGTCCGCTTGAGGCCTCCGGAGATCAAACGCGTCAATTAAGATTTGGCCGCGCAAAATGCGTCGAGGCGGCTTCCATGCTTCATAGCCATTGAATTGCAGCGCAGGACAACCTACGATTAATAAGTATATCTGATCTACATCGTGATGAAACAGATCAGTTCCGATATGTGCTACAACAGTTATTAACGTCATTGGGTCAGTTTGTCACTATATTAAAATAATATAAGACAAAAAAAAATAAGTCGAAACATAAATACCAGGAAGCATCATACAAGGAAATCAAATATTATAATTTAATATTACTCTAGAGAATTGGAATTTTGAAAAATATTTGCGCTTTAAGAGAAGAACAGTTTACTTGATTTAAAATCAGGCGCTGGGATTGGTAAAAAATCAGGCGTTTGGTTTAAAACCCAGGTACTTGATTGGTAAAATTATCAAGTAAATAGTCTTATAATTCATACCAAACTAGAAATTAATATTAAAATTATATTATCAACATCCTCAGCTGTTACTGTTATTTTATCAGCATAATCAGCTACACTAAGGTTTGAAAATCCTTAAAATTGGATTTGAAAATTCTTGTTTCTAGAGAAATATACAAAATTGCATTTACTTCGACAGTATAAATATTCACAAACATAAAATGCTCAAACATATAATTTGGTGAGCGATCGAAATATTGTCATCGCTTTGTGAAAAAAAACAAAAACATTTGGTCAACCGCCGATTTGAAAATTAATTCAGCCTACACGCAAATACGAAGTATACAATAGGCTTATGGGAAAAAACGTCTCTACAACACATTGTGATTTGAATTTGTGTAAAGCTACCACTCTAAAATCAAAACGATGTCTTAGAGAGCTTTTTTAGGAGATTCACAAAAGAGTGGCTTGCTGGACTCCGGCACGATAATTGATAACATCGAATTGGAAAAGCGATGGTGAGAAATTGCAGACGGAATGATTGGTACAAAAGCCTGGACCAAGAGAACTGGAAAAATAAAACTGATGACAATGACACAACAACACTGGTTTAAAGTCATGTAACGGGTCTTTTTCTTTGTCCAGTGGCCAATGAAACTTGACAAATATAACTCAACATATATTTAATATTTTTGACATATACACACGAAATGTTTTCATGAACCAGCAAAGATTGTTTATTGGCCTCTTTGACCTGTTCTCTAGAAAACGTGTCATTGATACTAAAGAATTAAGTGATCAGCTGAACTAAAACATAAAGTAGACACAATATTTTTAAAATATCAGAAAAAAATTGCAAAACAGTCTTACAAATGTTTGAAATCATAAATAAAATTTGACGAGAAATGACGAAGTAGATTGCTTGTTCAAATAAGTCAACTCTGAAAAATAGATTAACAATTTATTTAAATATAAATTTGTTACTTTATATTACCAATTAAGTTGTATTTCCGTACCTAAATATCTAATTTTGTGAATTGTTTGAGAAGTAAAATTCTGGGCAGGTCCAAAGCATCTGAAGCGTCGTAATGGGAATTTTGTTGCGCACAAAATGAGGTTTCCGAACGAATTCAGTGTTTGAGTATTATAAATGTAAATAATGATTTGCTGTCATCATATGTGTATGTATTCCAGAGAATCAGAGGTACATCGTCGTTCGAACTAGAAGAAATAATATTTATTCACTTTCATTTCACTTTTAGTATTGTCTGTACGTTCGTGAACAATACTAATGGACACATTGAAACAACTTAGATTCATTACAAAACAAATATTTATTTTGTTGTTCTCTGAGAAGATATCTTCGTCCAGCCAGTCGTCAGAAGATTGCAGTCAAAATTCATAGACTCAATTCATTCCTCTGGGAAGGTTTTCAAATCACCATCATAAAATAATACATCAAACCATTTTATGGCTACAAAATAACATTGTACAAACACACATCCGTAGATGAGAAATACGTTAGCAGCCTCATTTCGAAATGTATAAGCCTTATCTGCGATCTGTGTGGATTCCTCAATCGGTCAAAGAGTAAACTCGAATATCGAGCGCAGCACTGTGACTCCTCCCTCCTCGAGGTCGCCAGCGCTGCGCCGCCAGCCTCCGAGATCCGATCGCCGCCGCCGCCGCCGCCGCGCGGGTGACGGCTGAGGATTCCTGGTGTCCGCCCCCGGGGGCGGTGGAGCAGCGGAGAGGGGGGCGGGGCACGATTTCGCTCACTCATTAGACACCTACTTGGCGCCCGCTACCTGCGCCCCGAATCCGCACAGCACGCTGTGGATCACCCTCTGGGATTACCCGCCGCGATCACCCGCTGATATCATCCTCTGGGCCCACCCTCTGCGATCACCCTCTGCGATCACCCTCTGCGATCACCCTCTGCGATCACCCTCTGCGATCACCCTCTGCGATCACCCTCTGCGATCACCCTCTGCGATCACCCTCTGCGATCACCCTCTGCGATCACCCTCTGCGATCACCCTCTGCGATCACCCTCTGCGATCACCCTCTGCGATCACCCTCTGCGATCACCCTCTGCGATCACCCTCTGCGATCACCCTCTGCGATCACCCTCTGCGATCACCCTCTGCGATCACCCTCTGCGATCACCCTCTGCGATCACCCTCTGCGATCACCCTCTGCGATCACCCTCTGCGATCACCCTCTGCGATCACCCTCTGCGATCACCCTTTGGGAACACTCGCTGGGATCACCCTCTTAGCAAGTACATGTGTTTCCCGAGTTGCGGAAAAGGATATCGTTCATTTTTTTATTCGTTCAGTTTGTTGTGGAATCTTGAATAAGTTTAGTTGTTTACCAGCTGCAAATATAGAATCTAAATTGAAGTGCTCAACACGTTTGTAAACATGAACATAATTATTTAGTTGTCATAAAAATTAGTGGTTCAGTATCAGTGCTATTTACTATTGTTGCTACGTCAGTTAATCTACTTATGATCACTAGCTGCAGAAGAATCTAAATTCAAGTGTTCAACACGTTTCTAAAGATACCACTTTAGTCAAAAAATGGTGCAATGTATTTTGAAAAGAACTCTTGTTTGCGTCATACTATTTTGATGACAGTAAATAAATTAACTATTTTGTAATTCATTTTAAACCAAACAGGTTAGAAACACATTGGTGTGGACAATTTTAAGTTTTGAAACATGCGGTAGGACAATAGGACAAGAGCAACTAACAGATTGTGCAGGAAATACACGATAAATATACATATTACTTCACGTACTTCATTACAGCATGTACTCCAGACCATGCTGCACCCGCTTAACCACCTACATCAAACGGGCAGGTTGCCTCTTATTCCCCCTAAAATGTTGACGAAGATTCCAGTAAAAGTAGAGAATTTGTTTTTTCACAAATAACATAAGGAAGCAAAAAAGTGTTAATTGTAAAAATAAATGTTATCACGCGTTTTACAACCACACACGTGCCATGCTAGGGAGAAAATGTGAGAAAAATAAGCTGTTGATTACACGAATCCCGTTGTTCCACTGGAGACATAAGATGTGGTGTTCAAATAAATAAAGCATCCCACGCTTTATTGTCACTTTTTGATGAAACATAAGTTGACACACGATAGGGAAAGTCTAAATCTTAATTCTCAAATGAATATCTCAATTTCCTTCAAGTTGGTGCTTGTCCGTTTGTTCTTCAGTTCTCATATTTTCGGCAA
Source organism: Gryllus longicercus (assembly GCA_038098605.1). Lineage (NCBI taxonomy): Eukaryota > Metazoa > Arthropoda > Insecta > Orthoptera > Gryllidae > Gryllus > Gryllus longicercus. The sequence goes on from JAZDUA010000926.1 coordinate 235,107, forward strand.
ATTTTCAATACAGCCTCATTCAGTAATAAAAGGTAATGTCTTGGTCAAAAAATTTTTATCGTCATCAGCTTTCATGTTGAGTCATTTTCTTATGTTATTAACATACATAACTTACAGGTGTCCTCCCACTTCCGTGCTTTACCTCGCAAGATTCTTTCATCAGAAGACAAACATGGAGTTATTTCTCAGAACGCGTAGCAACCTTCATTTTAATTCCAACCAATCACCTCGCCACATGTAAACCGGCTCCTGTTGTCCACAGGCAACACCTCCGCGCCGCCTGGACCCGTCCCGTGGGGCCGCCGCTGATACATCATCGTGCGCAGCGACAGAAAAATGAACAATGGTCTGCGCAGGGGACCGGTGACCGCCGATACCCATCTGGGGGCCCGCGCCTGCCCCTCCCCGCCCCCTCTCCCGCCCCCCTCTGCTCAGCCGGGCAACGCAATGGGACCGACTGATCAAGACGTGGCCAAAACATCACACGATTTCCAATACGATAATCACTAGTAATATAGTTTGGCGATACTGGTGGGTATTTTTAAATTTTAAATTTTTCTTTATACTTTAAGAATTCATAATGAAAAAAAATTTAAACATAATACAGTTACCAGGATCGTTCATTTAAATTAAACATCCCACGCAGTAAAATCTTTGGATATTCATTATCGGCCTTTGAACGTTATGCTGCAGTGTAATTAGTCTTCCTTCTTTTTTAAAAGAAAATGTTTCATTGCAAAATTAGATGCTTTCTGTGATAGTAGCATATAGTTTCTGGTTCTCCATAATTAATAAGCGTAAAAAGGTTTAGAACTATTATTCGTTTGAATATTACTTAAATGCAAACCTTAGCTAGTCATGTTACGAGAACAATTGTTTTCCGTCGCCATTAGCCCCAAATTTTATGGATTAAATACGTGATACGGAAATATGAAATCTCCTCGGCGATATCGTATGATCAGAGCACTCTCGGATATATCTTTTATTGTAGTTTATTCCTTTTTTGTCAAACATGCTTTACAGTAATTTACAGCGATTCATTGCCAATGAAGTCTGGAAACACTCAAAAATATTTTTTTAGGAATCTTACATAACATTCTCGAATATTTCAGTTAAAGATAAGGTCAATAAATATACATAGTGAAAACGAATCATACGAGAGAGTTACAGAATACCTCTATAAAAAAATTAAAACCATTACAGATTAAAACAAGAACTTGTTGTCGATATTTAAATCTCCAAAAAACACGATATCTTGAATATTCTCTTGCATCGTTACAGACAGCTTTGAGAACATGGAAAATTCTCCACCCACCAGTAGACGCCACGCGTCGAATGACACCGCTTATGCCCACAACGGTCGACTAAAAATTGAAATTAAAGAGCAAACAAATAAGAAAGTAAACTTGTACTTTACATTTACAATTTTTTTTTGAGTTGTTACTTTTCAATTGAACAGAGTAAATATCCTTAATCACGTTTTTAATAGAAGAGACTCCCCGAGCTCTCAAACGAACCCTCAACTAATTCTCTAGCAATCTAACACCCCGTGCTAGGTCTCCTTCGTCCCGTCCGTTCGCACTATTTGAATATTGACACGCTCCTCAAACTTTCAAATGTACAGGATACGACCTCAGACGTGACAAACAATAAAGGTTCAGATTTTATATACCACGATGTGGTGTGTACTGACAAAGTATTTGTATCGAAATTCTCGTCAAACGTTGTACATTATTAGAAAATAAATATAATTCTCCTGATATATATTTTTTTGTGTATATTTAAATATTATTTTATAGATATTTTATTTCGTTGATTTTACTAACGGTTTTTCTTAAAAATAATAATAAGTTTCCTATTCACAGATATTATGTTAGAAAATTAATTGTATACTAAAATGTTAAACTTTAAAATAATAATGTTATGCACAACGTGCATACTTGTTGAAATTCATACCTCATTACATTTATTGCGAAATGGCGAAATGTCCATTAGATTAATGAAATGATTGATTTCAATTATCTTTAGGGAGGTCATCCATTATTGAGAAATTCAACAATAACTGTCCTATAACACTTATTTATAAACGCACGATTCCACAGCTTACTTTATTAACAAATGCTACACAGCGTATATACAAGACTATTCACTTGAAGCTGTTGCAGTGCAGAGTATGTGTCTAGGATTGACTCGCATACCTTCACTAAACTAATGCTCCAGATAAACATCTATCTGCACTTACGTTCGAAATTTAGCGTCATCCTCAATTGAGCTCTTCGTTTGCTTGTTGTTTTAGGAGTAGGGCCGGTGTTTGGATTATTTTGTTACCAACAAATTAAATCGAATCTGTAATTCGTTTACTGATGAAGATAAGTTTCCTATTTCTCCGGAACGAAACTTTTTAGTTTTCAAATTTTGCAAACTATTCTTTTCTGGTATTGTTATTCGTCGACTAGGTGTATTAAAAGATTGAATAGGGATTCTGGAGAACAACAAACCACTCCGTTCTCCTTTCCTTAAAATTGTATCTTCATCATAATTGCAATTATTTCTCAATATATAATCGAATAATGTAAACATATTATGACTTAGATCACACAATTTGAATAACATTGAATCAGTTACATCTTGTCAAACTATTGTTCTTCACGATGCAACATGCTCTCATTTAGGTTATACGACTACTCTGTAAACAACCGGCAATTCTATCATCAGTGTTACAAACACAACGAAAGTATCTTTGAGTTTAAGGTTAGTACAATGGTCTTATAATGACACAATAATCAGAAACATCAAATGTGAAAATTATAATTTCCCAGTTCGGGTAAAGCAATACTGTAAATCAAATTAATTAAACCGAATGTCACCGTAAAATGATTTCGATATGGAGTTTTGGCCCCACTTGCGTCCTTTGGTCCCACCGCGTCTGGCTGCGCCACCGGGCTCCCACCCGGGTGCCCGGCGCCTATTTATGAGTCGTCATTGCAATAATTCTCCTTCGAACATTGTAGATCAGGGCTCTCCAAACTGCTCCCGGAGTCCCGAACTCCCGAGGAGGAACGACGATAAATTTTAAACAATATGCTTAATTTACTGTCGTGTGTATACACAGGTGACATACGAGCATTTTTAAGACTTGGGTCCTTGAAAATCATTCTGAAAATTAAAAGCTCATCATTCTCTGACAAATTTCTGAAAAAAAACAAACCAACAAAAACATTTGCATTCACATTTCTGAAGCAGTTTTCGATCTTCATTCTGATCTGTCAAAAATATGACGAGGTAGAAAAATAAATAAGTAATCATGCACGTTCTATAAACAATAAAATGGCACACATGTGTACGAAAGTAACCGAGAAAGTCGTGGAAGCTTTTTAGAAAGTAGTAGAAGTTTTTTCACGATAACTCGGGTCAGAAAAAATGAAGAAGGCAATTGGAAGACCAAAGTGTATTCCAACATTTAAAGGATGAATTTTGAACGATACAGAGATCTGCATCAGGCTAGAGAAAATAATAGAGTAAGACACATCAATAATTACAACGCAAACCCTGCAATAGCAAACTGCAGGTCCCGTACATCTATGGATAGTCATATGATGAATATGATAACCTGCAAAAGGCCTTAGCATGCCTTAAAATAATTCATAATAATAGAAATATAATAATTTTATTTTTTAATTTTAACCCTTATGCTTGAAATGTACGTCAATAAGTACCGAAGATGCTCGAGAACTCGAGATGATCTAGTGGATGATGGAACTTTATTCGCTGTATTCAGACCACAAGTTTAACTCCCGCCAAAGGTAGCAGCCTTTTAGAGTAAAGAAAGTCAAGACAGTGATGTAGATATTCAATTGAATATCATTGGATACATTCCATTCGAGTAACCACATTGCGTTCAAGTCGTTCTGACTTCATCAAAGCCATCATGAACCGACACAAAAAATCCCCACCCCATCAGACCGCACCCCGCTCGATCTTGCCGGATTTGATCCAACTTGATCCGATGTGATCCGATTCTATTTGACCCGATCCGTCCGATCCGATCCGACCCGTACCGATCCGACCCAACCCGATTCCATCCGCCCCGATCCGATTCGATCCAAACGATCCGACCCTAACCGACCCTACCCGACCCGACCCGACCCAACCCCATCCGATCCGATCCTATCCGATCCGACCCGATTCCATCCGCCCTGATCCGATCCGACCCGATCCAAACGACCCGACCGGTACGGACCCCACCCAACCCCATCCGATCCGAGCCGATCCGATCCGAGCCGATCCGATCCGAGCCGAGCCGAGCCGAGCCGATCCGATCCGATGCGATGCGATCTGACCCGATCATACACAATCATTTTCATCCCAAACGCTGCACCCCCTTGTGAGCCACAAGTGAGGTTTGAAACCCCTGCAGGAGTTAGTGGGCGTCTTCCTCGTGGGGCAGGTGGCAGCGGTCGACGACACACACGATGAAACAATTGTTTCACCTCCTCAATCTCTCTCCTCTCCCCCCTCTCTCACTCTCTGCCTCTCTCTAATACACACACACACGTGCGCGCCACTTCCAGGCCCCACGGCCGGCTCGCACAGCCCGGCCGGATTTATTACCTGGTTCGTATGCATCAAAACTACGAACGCACCAACTTAATGTACAAACACTGTCATAAATTTGTCCCGCCGGCGCGCTCGCCGGATTTACGACGCGAGAACGGCGTAATTAATGCGCGCGCCCACAAAAACGCGCGGAAGGGCGATCGGGAGGGCGACGCGGGCGCGGGCGCGGTGCTAATCACCCGGAGGGGGGCGTGGCCGTGCCCGGCGGCGGGCGTCGTCGCCTCCGCCTCCGTCGCCCGCTTCGTTAGCGCTCTGCCCAGCGCCCGGGAAGCGCCTCTCGCTCCGATCTGCTGCTCGCACCGCTGGATAAGGAAACGGCATAAACGCGTGAGAAAAATTCTCGGCTATCCGGGAGACGCCGCGTCGTCGGCTGAGAGGCCGACGTTTCGCCTGACATATCGCAGGCTTCCTCAGGGCAGCTCAGGGCCCCTGCCCTGAGGAAGCCTGCGATATGTCAGGCGAAACGTCGGCACCCCTGCCAACGACGCGGCGTCTCCCGGATAGCCGAGAATTCAAGGATTCGAGCCGCGGAAGCTTACGTATACATGTCACAGCCTTCCTCAGGGCAGTGACGCTCACTCAGCTTCCTCACTGCCCTGAGGAAGCCTGCGACGTGACAGGCGAAACGTCGGCTTCTCAGCCAACGACGCGGCGTCTCCCGGATAGCCAAGAATTTATGGAATCTATCCGCGAAAGCTTATGTGTGAAACGCGTGAGAAGTTGGGAAAGCGAGTTATAGTATTATTCGCGCACGTTTTCTAGAGCCCTCATTTTGCTAGATGTGAAAGGAGAAGGAAGGTTTATTATTTTGATAACAGGACTATAATATCAATCTGTGGATCGTTTGGCCAAGCAAAATAGTTTTTGTTACACGAGAGCGAACATTTCTGATTATCATATTTTGTAAACAACCCTCATTGCTATTATTTATGCGTATCTCAACTTCAGTTAGTAAACGAGTGGGGAAAGGTTTTCCGGAGCTCAAGAAACCTTGCGGGTATAAAACGATTTATTTAATCGTGCACTTGACGTAAATCAGCTGTTGCGGTTTCATCCAATCGAACGCTTATATGTCGCTACAGTAACGTCACTATGTGGACGTTCAAGCCCCTGATTGGATGAAACCGTAGACTGTTGATTTACGTCAATTGCACGGTAAAATAAATCCTAGTATAATACCAAGGACACCTCTAGCGAACCATCACATATTCGACATGGGATTCCGGCAGCGCTGTTGAAGCTTTTAGTACTTGAATCAGAGCGTTTGTGACTAGCAACGACTGCAAATGGTGAGATACACCAATGAGAGGCAAATAAATCAAGATGTGTGATTCCAAAAAAAACATTAGCAAATCACTTACTCCACGTGCAATCCCCTAGCGCCATTGACGCTTTTTCTAAATTAGCGAGTTTAGCATGAGCAAGGCCTACGAAAGGTGATAAACCAATGACATGCTGAGAAAACGAGAGAATACCAAGGGAACAACTTGGAAATCACCACAAATTTGCCATAAAATTCCGACATTCTCCGCCCAAATCACGTATTTAAAGTTTTCATTGCTTTAACCTGAGCGTTTTCTACTAGCAACGATAATGAAAGATGATGAACTAGGTGGAAAGAGAAAAGAAGAGTGAGTCAAAAATTGGAAAACTAGAACATTGTCATGGTTAAAGACTTAATTCATCATTTAAATAATTAATTTCCAAGAAGATATTTCGTAACAAAATCTCTATCTTCAATAATGTAATTATTGAAGGAGACCAAAAACGTTTTCGCAATTTTGTTAATCAGACGTACTCATGAAAATAGAACATGTGCCATTTTGACTGGCGTACCTCTCTCTGTTTGAACCAAAAAGGAACATAAGTTGAAGTTATTTTTGAAAAATAATTGAAAATGCCCGAGAGACTTTGAGTGAACGGGATAAATATTTAAAAGTTCCGTAAATTCGCAGGATCTCGAATAATATCAGATTGGGGAATATCAAGTTTGGAAAAACTCCAGGGCACGGTTTAGGTGCAATAATGATATCCACGGTCGGACTGGCCGTGAAACCGACCGGTCCATCGACCGACAGACGGATGCACTGAGGAACCAACACGAGAACAGAAGGGCAGAGGGACGGACAGAATGACAGACGTTTTTGAAGAAGAACACGTTTTATGTATCAGAGATTCAGAGATTTCAACGTGTCATTTTGTAAAAATTATTGCATCATTTCTTGCAATATCTATACTACTGTGGGAAAACAAAAACCATTTATTATAATTTTCCAAGTTTTAATACAGAATTCCGCAACTAAAAATATCAGGGCTTGTTTCCGATGTATTGAGTATAATGTAATAAAAGGATGACACATTTTGAATTGTTCTATTCCGTGTACGCCCCTTGGGAGTTGAAAATTACCCTCCATCCATCGCCCCCTCCCTCTCCCCCCCCCCCCCCCGACCACCGGGGCGCGGATCGCACTGGGAGGAGCAACGCGTCGTCTAATTGGCCGGCTGAGTTAAACGCCCGCTTACGCCCCGTTGATTTGAATGTACGGTCCCCGGGCTCGAATATCTGTCTCCGCTTGTTCGCCTCCACGAGCTGAGCCCCGAGGCTACGCACAGCGGAGATGATGGCTGCGCAGGCACGCCAGGGAGTAAATTGGATCGCGCCGTTCCAGGAAGTCAAAAGACCGCGTACTTTTATTGATGTGACTAGACGTTGGTTGAATCTTTTTTATCACAATTGTAATACATTTTCAAATTTCAAGACAATCTAAATGCATTGTCGTAATAATAATAATAATAGTAATAATAGCAATAATAGTAATAATAATAATAATAACAGCCGAGTGGATTCCTGACTAATACTCGTATCTAATATTCGTTTAAGAACTTATAGATTAGGCAAGGTATTAAAACTGAAGGAATAGAAGGCAGAACAGAAGGAATATGAAACAGAACTGGGAAGAAAACGCTTAATATTATGTTGTCCCTGAAGACAATGAATAAACATTAACACAGGTTGGAGGAGTATTGGAAAGAGAAGATAAAACATTAAAAAAGAAAGAATTTAAATGAACACACAAGTCTCTGACAAGTTATGATTAAAAAAGAAAAATGTGTTATACAGAATAATAAGAAAGTCATAGCATGTGACATAATGCTGCAATTACATTCTACAAGAAAACCTACAATATTTTGCTAATACACACATTGGGCTAAACCCAGGAAAAATTATATGAATTAAATATTTTAATATAAAATTACATTTTCAAGCAAGGGAATGTTAGCAAATACGATAACAAAAAAAACATTTACTTATACAGTGAAAACTCTCAATTTTTAAGTGTATTTTTTTTAATTTCATAATTATATATTTTAATATCAATGAAATTCGAATCCTTCGTGTGTTGGTTCAAAATAAATTGCATTGTAGAAATAATTTTACTTTATTTTCCTCTTATTATTTCTAGAGTATTTTTGTAGAGTTCATTCAAAACAGTTTCCGCTTGAGAAATTCAATAAACGCCTTTAACAATAGGAGTCAGATTGACGCACTTGGATTAAAGCTCTGGTAGATTTCGTTTCCTCTTTGGACGACTTTCGTTTACCTACCAAAGTTATCGTTTCCGTGACTCGATGTTATTCTCGCAATTCGCGGCAACGGAATGAAAGTTTGATCATCTCTAGTTCAGACAGAGGACGGTTTCTGACGAATGGCAAATAAACAATATTAGTACTGACCCATAGTGTAACTAGTATCTTTTTAAATATTCCACATATAAGAGGATTTGCAATTTCGAAGGAAGTCAAAATGGTTCATGATACAAAAGATAACGTTTTATTATTATAATCAACAGTTATAATCTTTCTTTGATTTCATTCCTGATTTTATAATTTCAAAATCAATCAATGTAACAGTATTTTCTTGTAACTTTAATACATAATTTCATGTCAACAATCAGAGTACTAAAACACTCATTGCCTCATATTTAACGTATGTTTCAGTAAAATAGGTAGAGTAGCTTTACGAACCAATAAAATAATACGCAACGTATAAAAAGGTGAGATATAAAACAAAGCAGCTGCAATAATATGATTTATTATTATAACTACTTATTCATCAGTACAAATGTTATTTAAATTAATTTAAGGATAAATGGAACGAGAGTTTCATGCACATACGTATTCTTTGTGGAGGAAAATTGTCTATTCACCGTTAACAGAATAAATACTTTTTGTAAACGATAGTGTTAGAGTTGACAAAGAATTTCGACATTAAAGCAACGTATCAGATGTTATAACAATATCCTTGCTTTCATTTTCTTCCCTGTCATCACACCTCTAAAAATTACCATCCATCAAATTATGTATCGCGTTATCTTGACTGCCATGCTTGAGCGGCTATTCCAGTCAAAATCTATTCCCACTACTAATGCTTCAATCCCCATCAACACGCGACTGGCGATACTCCTGATGATAACACAAATCTCCGTCTGCATCTTCGTCTTAATTGAAAAATTGAACAATATTCCCTTTCGCGCTTTTGTTAAAAAATTAATACCCAAAACAATCAAGGTGTACTTGGAACGTTATTTTTCGACGGCGTCGGCAAACATACAGCAGTGATACCCTTTTTAATTAAAAAATTCCGATCCATATTTATCGATGAATATAAAGTAGTCCGGAGCAATCTCCTGACTTCATTATCCCACAAAAAACAAACAGACCTTCTCGGTTTTCTCGTGTCCTCGGGCAATCATTACAGCAAAAGGACACGCCCTTCATCAATAACACCCATTTAATAATTTATGATACATCCCCCCTCGTTAGAATGCCTCACAACCGCATTTATTTATCATGTCTGTAATTGGTTTATAAGCCAGCTGTATGGGACGGATGTTTTTAGTACTGTAGTGCGTTCGACTTATTTATAACAAGTTTCCCTGCCTGAATCAGATTGCTTAGGCGTTCTTCTTCATTAAGATTTTAATTAATACTAAACGGGCAAGGTTTATGGGGATAGGGGTGGCATAGGATGACATCAAAGTGGCATAAAGAGGTGCCCGTGACACCTGTAGTAAAGGAAGTACTGTGGGAGATCCAGAAATATAAATAGACTTCCCGGGAGATCTCCAATTAGACTGGACTAAGTGTATTGTTTAAAATGTTAACTTCAATACCGATATTTCTGTTATAGATTTTAAGGACATTTCCTGTGTAATATTTAAAAAAATATGACATTAGGTAATGATATAATAAATATATGACATGAGGTCAGAATATTTAGTTCAATTGAAACTTTGATTTCTTTTAAACTATTAATGAAATATATTAATTTTTGAAAAAACTGAAAGAGGTCAAGCAACCCGCACAGAAAATAGTGAACTCACTCGAGACCAGACGAGTTCTACGCATGCGCTTTCCGCAACAGCGACCTGCGCAGACACCCCCCCCCCGCCTCCTTCGTACAAAATGTCAGAATTGAATGGGAGAAAACAAGAACGGTATAAGTGACATTTTATAAATTCTGAGAAATCAGTTTATTTTACAGTCAATATTATTGAAAAATCGCGGTGCTTTGTTTCATCCATTTAAACAAGTCAATTCAATTGCTTATAAAATAACAAAAATGCATTGCCACTGAAATATAGCCTAAAATAAACACAATTTTCTAATAATTTATAAAATGTGATTTATGTCGTTCTGATTTTCACCTATTCAATTATCCCGGGAAATGGTATTCGGTCCAGAAAACTAGACCACCAACTTGACATGTAAGGGGTAAGATCTATTCTCCCATTTTAACCAGAGAGCCAAAAAAGCCCGTAATCAGCCAGCTTTAGCATCTGAACTGTTTGTCAAACATTAAAAAGTTAAACTGTTTTTTGTTGGAAATTTTGAATTCTTTAATCCTGTATATACTAATTTTTTTCTGTAAAATATTTGTTTTGAAGGTTTAAACGAAAAATAAGAAAGAACATAAACGTGTGTTTTCTTTCTTTTTTTTTTTTAACTGTCTCCTTGAAGCTGACGTTTCTCGAGACGGCGTACATACGTATTCAGTACAACAAAAAACATGTAGAACCAGCGGGAAAACTTGCGAATTTTTTCCTCGGGCGGGCTCTTTTGGGAACCAGGTGACTGGACTAGATTCACTGGGCGCACCGACTTTTGTTCCTAGTTGTTTTCCGGCAAAGCGAAAATGGAATTCATGTTTTTCACTGATTTAAATTGAGCAATATTTTACATTTACGGCAAGAAACGTGGATTTCCTGTAGCAAAGCAGCTCTAAACCTTGTAAAACAAAAATCGTTTTTACATGAGGGCGAAAATACTTGTAAAAATATTCTCAACCACGAGAGCCCAAAACTCTGCTATACAATCGGTGAGTAAACACAATCGGTGACAATCTTCGATCCCTTTCCTCAAAGCCTGAGCAAATTTGAAAATAAATTAGTTTCCTGAATGTTGATATGTGTGTTATAAATATATTTAATAAAATTCAGTGTAAGTAACCTTGTCGTCTATGTAATTAAATATTATTAATGTCATTCTTGTTATTATTATTGTTATTATTATTGTTATTATTATTAATTAATTATGTGCAGTGCAGGGGCGTAAAGTGCAGTGGCGATGTGAAACTGAGGGAAACGACTGTGTAAGAAAGACATTACAGCTCGGTGTTTCGCAGTGCGGTGAAGTGAAGTGAGGTGAAGTGGAGTGCTATGAAAGATTGCGCGGTGAAATGTTCACGTTAATTTGTAAAGTTTGTAGATTTTGTAAAGTTGTTAAGTTCAGTAATGTTAAGTTTGTGTATTCTGCCACCAAGTTCTCAAACTTAATTGCAGAATTATTAATACATCAAAATCTAACGCACAGCAGTGAAAGCGAGAGGATAGATAACGGAACGGCTGGTTTACACAGTTGTTATGATATTGTTCAACCCTTCTCCTTGGCCTTAATATAAAAAGCCTCATTGTTACACATTTTGAGGAGACGCAGAAGGATTGAAAATACCACTTTTCCCAATGAACATAAAGTGGGAAATTTCATATAAAGCAGTTACAATATGATATTTACCACTGAGTGTTACGCAATCTCGTTTGCACATATGTTCGGCAGGTATATGAAATCCTACTTTTTTGTCGCATAGTGGCCTGCTAACCATTTGTGCGTATGTACTTGTTTGATAAACAGAGAAATATGTTTTGTGTGTAATTTCGTTATACACAATTTACTACCATGTGTTTTTTGGCCAAAACGTGTTGTTTTTTACCCTTGGTCGTGTACTAGAACTTAAGACACTGAAAGATTCTGTTGTTGGATTTGCTCAAATGCAAATTAACGAGGAAGAGACAAGAAATCTGGGTTAGCGGATGTGTCCAAAGACACCGGAGCTCGGGGAATCATTTCCCCTATTGTGGGCGTTGTGCATTGAGGACACACGAACATTTGGAAATGTACTAAGGGCATTAAGAGGGAGTGTTTATTTCCCAACGTCAACAAAAAAAATCAAAATTTCATAGAAACACTTCACTGTAGCAGGTACAGCATATGTCGCATTATTTTCCACGTAACCACCACCAGAATTGAGACATTATCCACACCGTGAGATCAACAATTGTGTTCTTTGACGTAGACGTTTGCCGCCTGGGAGAGGTACCAGTGTTTCACAGCAACTGAAACAACTGCGTTACCGTGATACGCCTAATGCTTGTAGTTGAGGCTGCGAAATATTGCTAAGATGATTGGGAGAGCATTTGCAGAAACTGCGACGAGAAGCTCTGTGCATCGCCTTTCTGTGTTCTCGTCAGACGAGAAGATACTAAAAAGGCGACACATAATTGACAAGATTAACACCTTGCCGTAAGAATCATTAAGTGTTGAAGAAATTGTCATGGTTTCCTTGGTCTACGCGAAAATAGGCGTTCTCCTTACGAATGCTATTTGTCATTCATGCTTTCTTCTGTTTTGCCGTGAATCAGAGCGCGCGTCACGAGGACTGCATACCGAAGTTGCTTGCCAACCAAACCCACTTTCAATGTGCCCAATAAGCGTATTACTTTGCTTCTCAACACGATCACTACGAAACTGCTCGCGGCTCCAGATTCTCAAACAACGCAACCTCGTCGCGTATTATGTGGAAAAAAACTGGATTCCGGGAAATTTCTACAATACGCAAAGCTTTTTCAACGGCAGATGAGGAGGTGGTGCGATCTACCGGTCACTTTTGGAAGTAGTTTGAAGGTTTATTTCAAAGTTTCGTATGAAATCTTGTATGAAATCTTGTTACTTGTGAGAGAATTTGCGGGTTTTGAACCAAATTTCTCGAAGGCGGCAAGTTTGAAATGTGTAGTCTTTTCTTCTTAAATACCTCAAAGAGGTGTCAAACTTAATGAGGTCCAAGCGTGACACAAAATGTGAATTAATTTCGCCGCCTATGTGCCAAGACTGAGAGAAAAATAACTTCCTGAGATGTAAGAAAGGATAAAAATCTCTAGGGGCGAGATACGAACTCTAAGGTGGCCGCACAAGGCTCCGACAGCAGATCTTGTGCACTGATTCTGCAGGGAGGTGTTTAACCATCATCTTCATTTCAGTTGGTTGATTGATTTGGTTGATTGATTGGTTGACTAGTGATTTCGGGTGCGTCGATGACAAGGACATTATTCCCATAAGTAGAGGGCATGTTTTTTTCTCGTGAGGTGATGATGTTGGTGATATTGCCCCACTGGATAGACTGGATAGATCTGCCACCGACCTACCGTCGGCTGGCGAGATATTCCCAACCAGGTTTCTCCCACCAGCGGGGCACCGCCCGAGCCGGGACAAGCTCTAAGCTCCCGACCGGTCACCCGGCACACGTTTAAGAGTGTCTAAGGGGCAGGATAGGATAAGCAATGTGAAAGAAAAATCGCACGCTGTCCGAGGCTCGTTTGTTAGGGTACTACTCCGGCACACTTCTGGTATTCATCGGAGAAACCACAGAAAACTACTGATCAGAGCTGCCAACCTCTAGAATTCTTCTCCAGGCAGCGACAGAACTCGAGCTAGCTATTTTTCTAGTGGCGAAATTCTGCCACCGTGGGGAGTGGAACGTTAGGACCTTCCTGGCAGAAGGACCGCAATGACACCAGTTGATGCCCTGAGCCACCTCTCCCGGTACTTTATTTCAGAATTTTTATTCAGATCCTTATTGAACAATTTCAAAATATTTCATAAAGGTAAGGAAAACTACAAGTTTATATTTTATGAAAAATATTTTAATTGAATTATTGACTTTGAATATCCAGGTTTTATTCTTCAACCAAAACATATTGGATACAATATGAAAAGGTCATCTAAAGGGCCGAAGTAATATTATTTTGTCTATGTAAATGAATATCAAAATCCATCCTTAATTCTCACGTTTAAATAACATTTTATTGTAATTATCACTAACTAATAATTAACAATTGAGACCATCTTACAAATGAAAGGATATCATACGAATGAGTCCAAATACAATACATTTGTAGGTGATAAAAAAGCCTCAAGATATTCATAAAGATTTGAAAGACAAGCTGATTATGACGCATTTAAGGTTACGCCACAACCCCCTTCCCCAGTGGAGTTAATGGTCTTTATTCCCTTTGGGCAAGCATAATAATTTAGCGTACAAGTGTCGAATGAGTTTTTGTGATGACGATAAACCCAAACATAACTCCTGTGGAAGCGGTTCTGCCCTCTGATCATTGTCATATTTCATAAACATACTTTGCATATGTGTGTACAGGAGTAGATTTTTTTATCAATATGTGCTGCAACAGATCTGACACTGCCGACGATTACGAACATAAGGTTGCTTATATACATTTTTTTCCTTTCTCCGATGCAGAAAAATTTTCTCACGCCAAGAACAATAGCATGGTTTACGAACGACACTTGAACAATGAACAACAAATAAATAAATGAACAAGCATATTTTACGATTACATTAATTTTACAATTTTTTTAAATAATAAGTTGAAATAAGTTGTTTAAACAGAGACCATACGCCAAGTAATTAAGCTAACTTAATTTTTCATGTAACTATTAATCACTGCATAGCAATGTGAGACGTTGCTTTGCGATAATTTTCCCTAATCTGGTGTGTGTGTGTGTGTGGGGGGGGGGGGTACACAAGATCAGTACACAAGTACACAAGATCTAAAGAATTATTTCTAAAATGGAATTTTTCTTTTTCTGAAAATTATTTTACAGAAGCTAAAATTTGAAGAAAAAAATTGATGAACGCAACTACCTAACAGCGAATTAACGTTAGATAAACAACCGTTTCGAACTGCCTCTAAGGGTCGTTGCGTGACGTTTTGACATACTTTTCTTTTATTTAATAAATATTTGCAAAGTTAATGGTATATGCGTTTTAATCATCACATTTTACAATAAGTAAATGTATAAATGCACATATTTCTGGAACATTTTAATACCTAATATTTACGAAGTTTTGAAGTTACAAATTACTTAATTTAAAAAAAGTTGTTTTTGGTCCAAATTCGCTTTTTATGGCGCACGATTACATAACTTTCTCTTCTTTGGAAGAACTTCGTTAGTCAAGAAAGTAAAAACTATGGCATAGTGTTAAACAATGTAGACAATACAGAACATTTAGCAAAAATATTAGTGAATAATAGATAGTTTATGTCAGTACAATGTGCACAATTTATGTACTTTTGTTGCATTTTCTTCAAAGATTTGTTTTTCTCACACAATTCGTAGTAGAATTAAGGTATTTTCTCTCTCCTTTGCAAGGGACATTTTCAATATATAATAAATTAAATGAATAGCTGACCGCGTCAAAAGAGAAAAGGGAGGTATCGAATATTCAGTCAATATTTAGGCAACTATCTTGTGCATAAATTGCAATTTACAAGTATTTCTATTTTTTTCTTGCATCTCCCTTAAACGATTCCATACGCTTATTGCTGCAGTATATGGACTATTATATAAATAGTAATATTACAAGAGCACATACATTTCCGCATTATTCTTTTGCAATTTTTAATAATTCACGGAGTTCAATGAAAATTAGACCTGCGCGTTTTTAAGGGGCTTCCGCTCTCTCCGAGAAAAACATTTAAAGATAAACATTTGTTTCTTTGCTGTACTTTGTCTTTAAACTTCAAGAACGACTATAACATTTTTGAAAATATTACAATGAGGAGAAAATAAGGTAGCTAAGGAAACTGTGTAGATTGACTCATCTGTCATTTTTCATAAAGCTGCTTCCTTGACATTGAAAAATTCTTGAAATAGTTTCTGAAGAAAGGCACAGCTTAAAAAAAAGAAAATTTAATATTCTGTTAATTTTAAAAGTAATGACAGTGTAGCTAATATCTTATATTTCAATACAAATAACATTAATTTCTTTCATAACTGGCAAAAAGGCACAAGGGTTTTCAAGTTAGTTTTATATTTTGACACAAAATATTCAAAATTGGTTTAGATATGTTCTTTATACGACTCAATCCAATTATAAATTCGTTATAAAACTTCTTAATATGTTCTTCAGAATATTATTATATTATTAAGTTTTACTTGGAATGTAACTCGAATGGTGCACCTGGTATACATCATCCAAGATTTTTTCCGCTTCTTTGAAAATCGTAGGATTGCACTTTATGATACATGAAGTACTCATGAAAACACAAAGAGCCAGCTCTCTATTGAAAGTCTACCACTGTGTTTAATTATATATTACAAATATGTTGACAATTGAAAAATTCCACACAATTGTCTGCATCCTTCTTCAGTTAAAAGAAACAAATTGCAATGCGAGCGTTTACAATTGTGTTTAAAGTGTTTAATATTCAATATCAGATCAAGTAATATCAAACTTATTAATAGTTTAATTAGATTAAGGTTTTATACATCTTTATTGATTATGAAACGGGCTTTTTAGAATTTTATGTAATAATTTGTATTTATATGAATTTAACTCACACTTTTAGAGCTATTGAACCATTTTTTTATTTTAAAATATTAAATATCAAGCCTAAAAAATCAGTGTATTTACTACGAAAAACCTCGACACTGCTTGCTGGATATGTCTTTCATATTACCACAAGAAGCCGCCTTCTTCATAGAATGTAATTGACGGCATTTCATATTTCAATTATGTTTAGTTGTTTTTACTTCGATCTAAAAATCTTGAATAGTTTCTTTTACATCTATGTATAACTGATATGGACCATTAGAACAAAATATGGGATCAAAAACTGAAGTGTTGAAGGCCATCTTTTTTCTTTACAACAAATATTTAGGAACGATAGTACGCAAAACAAAATGTTAAAAGTGCTAGAAGCAAATCCTCTTTCTTTAAAACCAATTTTCAGTATTGATGAAACTGATATTATATACAAACGAAACAAAATCTTGAAGAATTAAGAAGCGACTCTAAGTCCCCCAAGAATCAATATGCAGGACAAACACCATTTAACTGTGTAAGCACGAATAAGAACATAGACGTTGCAAGCAGCAAATGCTATGACGCCCTAGGATCAATATTCAAGACTGATCGAACAAAATGTCCGACGCACAAAACAAAGTGTTAAGTTGCCCACTTAATTCCGTAAGGAGGCGCCACACGTTCTGCAGCGCCGCCGCACCCACCTCGCGCTCTGGCGCCGTGAGGAGTAAATTAAAGTTAACGACGACAGCGCCTGAAGACACGCCCCCGCACCATTTCCATCGAAACCTCCGGGTTTCCCGCAAAACGCAGATCTAGAGGGACACGCAGGCACTGTGGGCTGCCCTCTATGGTTTCCCCGATCAATACCAGGCGTATGTATAGGAATGTGTATGTGTGTATGTGTGTATATATATATATATATGTATATATATATATGTATATATATGTATATAAATATATGTATATATATGTATATAAATATATGTATATATATATATATATATATATATGTATATGTGTATATATATGTATATATATATATGTATATATATATATATATATATATATATATATATATATATATATATGTGTGTGTGTGTGTGTGTGTGTGTGTGTGTGTGTGTGTGTGTGTGTGTATGGGTGTATATATGTGCCATAGATGTATACAGGTCTGTGTATGTTTATATATTGAGTGTATATGCTCGAAAGGACTGTATTGTAAATTGTTTTTATATGGTAAATTGTTTTTGAATTATAAATGCTCATATATTGTAAAACTGTAGGGTTATGGCTACCACCTGGCAATCAGCCAATTGTAGCCAAGTAAAAATATTATTATTATTATTATTATTATTATTATTATTATTATTATTATTATTATTATTATTATTATTATTATTATTAATGCCGGATCAGTACCCGACCAAACGGGTCAGGGACCGCGTGATATCTTTCCCTCCTCATCCAGGTTCTCTCCCCCTCCCTTGCTGACATATACACGCTCACGCATGCACACACTCATTCATTACGTTACCACACTGGTGGGAAAGGCCAGTCGGCAGTTTGAATCTTGTCTCGGCTGGAAAGTAACTAGAGGGGAAATTCTAAAGTAACTGGTGCCCTGGAAAGTAACTAGAGGGGAAATTCCACATACTTTTAGGCTAGCCAAAGTAGTGTAAGTACACTACGGTTGTAAGCCACACCCGCGTAATACATGAAGGTTTAAGTTGTATTTGTGGATTGGGAGCTTTCCGATTTCCTTGTATATTACATCTACACACTATTCCATCTTAACCTCTTGGTCTGGCAGGAACAGTTTGCAATATGTGTAGATTAGAAACTGGCTCTCTGCCTGCAGATCAATAATACGATTGCCGAAATGAGGTCTAAGGATACCACAGGCAAATGCGTAAATGTACATGGGCCTCCGCCATGTTCAAAACGCGGTGCTCTTCGTTGGGGATGTCCCCAAGAGGAGCGGTAGGTTCGGTGAGAGGATGTGATATGTTTTTAGACACTGATAGATAGCAGTTGTCAAGGTGGGACAAAATCGACCAGCTTGCTCAGAACTAAGAGATGGTAAACTAACTTATAGGAGAAAGTCTATGCCTTTCGGTACTAGTTTAGGTTGCAACGCAAACATGCTACAATTGTTCCTTGACTAATAAACGTAGCGACATAGCGAACTCAGTTCGAAGGATCGCGGGTTGAAATTTCGCATGGAGTACGGATGTTTGTTTGAGTGGCATGGGGAGATCTCCATGAACACACACCATTTATCACCATTCAATCCTCTTTCTTGGGCCGCCCCAGCCGGGACAACTCTCAGCTTCAGTCCGGTTTCCCAATGTGTGTGGTGGTGTAGCGCTTGTGAATGTGTGAGTTAGTAAGGAGTGGGGATAGGGCAAGGAAGAGGAAGGAAAGATCGCGCACGGTTGATTGATTATTAGTGATTCCTGGCGCGTCAACTACTAAGGTCTTTAGTCTTGTAAGTGTAGTGCATGCTTTTGTTTGGGAGGTGGCGGTGGTCTTCCCCCACTGCATGGCGGAATTCAGTGCCGACCTACCGTCGGCTAGCGGGGTTTTCCCCAACTAGATATCCGCCACCAGTGGGGCACCGCCCCATCTGGGACAAACTCTAAGCTACCGACCGGTCTCTCAGCATGTGTAGTAGTGTGTGCAAGGGGAGAGGATAGGACAAGGAAGAGGAAGGAAAGATCGCGCGCGGTCCGTGGCCCATTTGCTAGGGTACTGCTCCGGCACTCGCCTAGAGTTGATCGGAGAAACTTCGTAAAACCCCCGATCAGAGCAGAATTCCCCTGCGTACAGCGAGAGAGCTCACCGAGGTATTTGGCTAGAGTGGAAAATCCTGCCACCTCCTGGACACGAACCAATGACCTACCGGCCAGAATGTCTTTAGTGACATCAGTGGATGCCCTGAGCCATTTCTGCCGGTGGATCGCGTGGCCCGTTTGTCAGGGTACTGCTCCGGCATTCCCTAGTGTTGAACGGAGAAACCTCGAAACATAGCAGCGGGCCACTGAATTCGACTGAGCTGTCTACGCAGCCTCCAGCCTGAAGGCTGTCGCGCGTTTGGGCCAGCGTGCGCGCGTGGGGGTGGGGTGGGGGAGGGGTGGGGGCGGGGGCGCGCCGGCGGCGGCTGCGGAGGGCGCGGCGGTTCACACGCCGGCGCGGGCGCTGCCGCGCATACGCGCGTGCGGAGGGCGGCGCCCCGGCGCGGCCCGAATATTCGGCTCGTGACGTCACGACGCGGCGCGTCGCGGCGCCCGTGACGCGCATGGCGGAGGGCGCGCGCGGCGTTTTGGGCCGCGGAGCGCCTGATCCGCGGGCGGAGTAACGCGCCACGGCGCCAGAATAGGCAAGTGACACCGCGTTTACAGGGGAAACGCCCTTCACGCGGAGACTGCTGTTTGGGTGTTTGAGGTGGCAACGTGTCTCGTAGAGATCATTGCTATTAGGGACACGCTGGGCCAGTGCCCATTAATCGGAGTTTCAACACTCATATTGTGATTCTATTAGAATGTGGCGTGATGGACTCTGCGTGGACTAGAATTTGGTATCAGAGCAACTTACAGATATTCGATCTACTATGTGTATATGAAACAACTTAGGAATATTTCCCAAATCGCGCGCTGCCCTGCTGCCCGCGCGCCATTTTCAAACGTCTCCACAAATACAGACACAGTTTAGGCGTAAGTCAAACATTGTTGTTAGCTTAGGCTGTCCGGGAGACTCCACGACCTCGGCTCGTGTGCCAAAGTTTCACCGGTGCGGGCATTTTGCCCTGAGGAAGGTCGCAGAATGGCGGCCGCAACGTTTGTATCTGTGTCTAAGACGCGGCGTCTCCCATATAGCCTAGTATCCACTAACTTCGGCCGCGGGAGCCTACTTTCTCGTAAGTCAAAAGTTGATTTTTTTCTCCTCTTCCTCCCCGCTTTTTTTCTCCTCGTTGTACCAGTTGCTATTGACGTGGCAAAAACGTTACAGGGGTCGCTTCAAACCGAAAGTGAGCACCGCAACGAAAAGAATAAAATTCTTTTGAATTTTTAAATGAGATGCACTAATTATTTGTACAACAAGTTGTCGACTACCGTTAGAAACGAGAACATCAGCTAATTCATAAAAAATGGGGGATTATTACCCTGAGTGGCAGGTCAGATGACAGTCTCTTTACGTAAAGGATGTAACTCATTTTACTCAGTAACAAATGTAATAACTATTAATAAATATTACCAAGGACTCTCATTGTCGAGAACAATCATGTAACGACGCGCTTTGAATATTTGAGTCCATTGAGTTCTAAATGCATGAGGATTCTTTGGTGAATACGCCCAGCACGTGCCTGTGTTGTTGAGAGATTTTGTGTGGGAAAATGTTTTTGTCTGCTAGCTTTACTAGCAGGTAATGTACAAGAAAATAATTTTAAATTCTTCATTCTTCTTCATGTAAGAACTGTGAACCACGCAGAATGATAAAAAAAATGCAGTGCAGATTTCATCTTAAAGATATAGAAACCCGCAGAAAATAGGATTTTCAATTGAACAGCATGTCACGTTTGACTGCTTCCTTTCCTGTTGGTTAGAAGCAAATATTTGACCTCTTAAAGCATCTTTAAGTAGACCAAACATGGTAAGACGTGACAAGGTCAGACTGTATTCGGGATTACCTGACACATCGAAATACATTCTGACATTCTGGAAAGCATGGGCGGCGGTATCTCAATGAGTTTTGCCTCGCTACAAAATAATAATAATAATAATAATAATAATAATAATAATAATAATAATAATAATAATAATGATATCGATATATCACTACCCAATACCCACAACATATCGGGAAAATATCAAGAGAAGATCCAGAAGTATACCGATCTCGCCCATGAAGTCGCAACTCAGTGGAAATTCGGTAAAGTGACAACTGTGCCTATAATAATATCAGCTACAGGAGTGATCCCGAAAATTGCACTTCGGGCATTGGTATGTCTTCACTAGGATGCCAGGATTGAATATAATATGCAAAAGTCAGTAATTTTGAATACATACCGTATTGTCAGAAGCCATCTGAACCTTCAGTAAAGCAACCACCTGGTCATCATTTCTGTGTGTGGTTGACATACCGACCAGTAGATACTGTAAATAATAAATAATAATAATAATAATAATAATAATAATAATAATAATAATAATAATAATAATAATTTTCACAAAAGTTAACAAGTAAAGTAGATGAATGTGACTGAGCAAATGCTTGTGGTGAGTTGCAAAATGTGCGCAGAATGTGTTTAGACAATCCTGCTCGTGTTTTCATGTGGAGAACCTGGCTAACGTGCATATCGGTTGCCGGTTCATCAAATGTCACTAAAAGAAACAAAAAACTTCCCTGCAATCTAACGTTGACCTCGCCTCCATTTGTATCCAATAGTTACTAAGTCCCCGCGAGAAAATTATTCTCAATTTACGTAGTTCAAAATATTCCGATAAAATATATTTTCGACAACTTTATTTCTTGTTTGTTCCCTTTTGGTGACTGATTAACTAAACTGTCTCAAGAGAGCATATTTTTTTCACGCGAAAAAAAATCACGAAGTTTGGTTGCCTCGAGAAAAAAAAAAAAAACTCATGCAAACGATTATATCAGCGTTGGGGATACTTCATGTTCTTTTTTTGGAAATTGACCTCAAGAAAACACAATAGAGTACCTCTTCTATAGAATTTATTGCCTCATTCGAAGAATAAATTAGCTACGGAAATTTCACTCTCAGAGGTCGAAAAGAGTCCCTGAACCAGAAAAGAAGTGACTTAACAACTGAACAATTGTAATTGGTCTTGTTGTTTGTTGGGTAAACTACTTTACTGACATTGTTTTTTTCTGCGTTTATCTTTCGAAATTAAGATTAAATAAGGTGATAAAAGATGTGAAAAAACAGAGGAGCGTATCCCGAAGCAAGTTACAGAGGGAAAATACATTCCTACCAATTCTTTTCAAACCAATATGATCAATGTTTTCATAATCAGTATCTCTTTGATTTATATAAACAATTTTTACTTCTTTTAGATGCTCCGAGCATAAGACGCATCAGTAAATTGGGTTTAATCTTTCATTCTGATTTCCTTAGTTTTACTCAATCGTTTGATTCAGTTATCGATTAATATATTGTAAACCTAGAAAAAAAATTAACCCTCTCTATTGATATCTTTATGTCGGTGCTCTATTCATTACAACGTGTTTAGGCGTCGTCACAAATGTATTTAATATGTTCATTCTTTACAATTCGCTCTTTGTGAACATTCTTATCATATAATTCAGAATCTTTCAACAGGCCCTTCGAAATAGAATAAATTCTTGCCAAATGTATCCATAAAAAAAGCATCATCATTTCCTTTCTGATATTCATTTCAAGTGATAGGTCTGTAACAACCGAATCACATTTTAACAATAATACCGAGGTGTACATTATCGTAAAACAGTGTATAAGCAATAAATGTTGTATTTCCCTGGACGAAGAGACATGGCTGTTTAATTTGATCATATCAAATTTCAGGGGAGCACAAACGTTCCCGTTCACTTTCAATTCCCAAGAGACTATCCCTTTCACAATCTCCACTGCTCCCTTTATTACTGCCATAAAAGCGAACACAGCCACAGCAAATAAAATCCTTCTTTAACAATAAAAAACCCTACCGAATCATCTCTCGAGAAGGGCTTGTCATCACCCCTCCCCAGACATTACTTGTAGAACCACACCTCTCAATATTCCTTTACTTTTCTCAACCAATCCTCTTCAACGACACAAACCTCGCCAAATATATTTCCAGCCTATATGTATTTTTATTTCGCAATATATATTTGATGTCTGGTCTCGGTGAAATGGTGATTATCGTTGGCTTCCTAAGCCAAA
Source organism: Gryllus longicercus (assembly GCA_038098605.1). Lineage (NCBI taxonomy): Eukaryota > Metazoa > Arthropoda > Insecta > Orthoptera > Gryllidae > Gryllus > Gryllus longicercus. The sequence continues at coordinate 258,590 of JAZDUA010000926.1, forward strand.
GTTGGTGGATTTAGAACCTCCCTGGGGGTGATGGATTACCAACGGGCGTAAAATACTCAATGTGCGTTTGTGGCATCTAAAACCAGTCTCAGACAAAATTAAATCACTCCACGATTCTCTTCAAAATCTTATTCCATATTTGTTCAGCCACCCTGGAATCGACAGAACTAAGGAATACGTACTCACGCTACCCTCAGGACATTTTCAAGCCTCGTTAACCATCTGAAAATATAATCTCTCTCACACGTACATAACAGTGCCAACTATTGTTTGCCAAGCTTATTTTTCCTGTCAATCTAACATACCTATACCGGAAGTGTATTGCCACTTAGATCTGAGGATGGTTCATCCTATAATGTTATTAGAAAAAATAAATCAGCACCCTTGAAAATCAGAAATTCAGAGCAAGAAGAAATATTTTTTAAGGAGCACATTTTGTTGTTGATTTGGTCTCCGACAGATAATATGAAATTCGAAGTCAGTTCGTTAAATTGGAAGTCGATGATGTCATAATTGGTGGGATAATGGGCAAGTTTCCAAAACACGAGAATTGAAGAATGTCAACAACAGCAACAACAAAGTGCAATAATACAAGCTAATGAGATGGAAAATAAAAATAAATATAAAAAGTAAAAATTACATTTCCCACAACATGATGTCATATGTTAAATTTTGTTAATATATAAATATATAATTTTTGGCACCGTTTTTTAAAATTTGAACTGGTAAAAAATGTTTCCATGTTTTTTAAAACTCCCGAATACCATCCAATTTATTCATAATCTCCTCTTTCCTCCTTTTTACCCCCATCAACTTCGAAAACGATAATGAATTACTTTCTATAAACACATCAATAAATTTTCCCCGAATTATCATTTGATAATTGCTTGTTATCTCCCCCACCACTGAACAATATTTTATCTCCATCGAATCAGCATTACTTTAAATTCCCCTCAGTTAATAAAGGGAAAATCTGTAAAGTAGCATAAAAAACTAAAGTGAAAAATACACAATATAACCCAAACACACATAATTTTCCCTTTAATAGATGACACAGACAATGTTTCCATTATATTCAAATCTCCTTTAGACTATCCTTTTCTTTGCAACCTCCAAACAACTTCTTTTCTCCCCATTCAAGATTATCGAAATTCATATTCATATTCTTATTTGTACAACTACATCACCACGTCATTCGCTAATTAAGAGATTTGTTTGTAATCGGCGTCATTTTTCGGCGAACATTATTTTCGCAGTCACATTCTGTTAAATTCTTCCGACGTCACTCTTTTGGGATTTCCCACTTTTGTAAAAAAGAGTTGTAGAGTAAAAGAGTTGTTGCAAAGTAGACATTCTGTTGGTGAAAAATAAAAATATGTATTCCAAATACGTAAATATTACATTTCCAAATAGAGGAGACTGAAATATTTGAAATTTTAACACAGAGCAGACACTAGTTAGCGTTTCTATTTTTTTCAAATCTCTGAGTGACCCTTCTTTTCTTCCATAACTTCCATATAACTTTTTTTCACCATTATCAACCCCAACGTTTATCGGCAATCATCTATGACTGTAGCAGAACACCCTTCGCAAATCGCTTGAGACCACCGTCACCTCGACACAGACATTTCTTGCACAAACCTCCCGCAACTACGTTCCGCTAAACGGAACACTCCCGCCGACTCTCTCCTTTGCAACGACACCGCTCCACGGGAGCCAATCTCACAAGGACACCCATCCACCCACACGCGGACCAGGAGCACGACGCTCGCCGAGATTGAATACAAATTGAATCTAATAAAGCGTATGTTTATTGGGCGATATAAAGCGAGAACCGAAGCGCCCGGCCCGTCCCGGCCCGTCTCGCCCCGAGGGCGATTCGCGGGCGATCGCGGGCGATCGTCGCCCCGCGCGCGGCGGGCCTTCGCGCGGGCGAATGGGGCGCTCGTAAAGCGCGCGCCGCCGCTCAATTTCCAGGGAACGGCGCGGCGGAGGAGGTCGCCGCGAACGCGTGGGCGGGGCGGGGAAGGATGGCGGCCCTGAGCGTTTTAGAGGCGAAGGGCGAATGGGAAGAAGGGCGGCGGACGGAGGGCGGGCGGAGTGATAGGGATGGCGGGACGGCGGTTCAGAGGTTTCAGGAGTTTCAGGAGTTTTTTGACAAGTAGCCAAAGCGTAAATGAGTAAAAGGAACACGTGTGGTATTGGTTCATTTAATTAGAGATTCAGGTTGTAGTTACGCCAGAGAAGTGAAAAAAGAAATGTATCCACGCACTGATACAAGGTGCAATAGGTAGTAGTGGCGGCTGGTGCCCCAATACACCGCAGGTTGCAGCTTCGGAATTGTAATATCCAAAATTCAGATCACTAATATATAATAAAGCGAAAGCAATTCCCGAAAATTGAATAAAACTAAGTTTAATAAAAGTATGTTTTGAAAGAATGCTTAAATAATTTTATACGTAGTATCCGTGTCAGGTATGTTCACCTCCCACGCACATGACACGCTTTGAATTTCAGTGGGCATTCGAGTTTTTTTTTAGTTCTGCATTAAGGCACTTGACGGTAATGGAGCATAGGAAACAGAACTTGGTTTCGAAAATATGATGATCGTATTCCAGGACTTTGAAACAAGTACTATTATTTGGACCCGTTTGGCACAAGTTTATTTCACGATCATGGTTGTTATTGCTGCTACTGGTGGTGATGATATCAAAATAAAATTATATTACTTGAAAAATGCCACTACCCTACTATATTACAACAATAAAAGATTTTCTACTCACAATTGAATTTCTATGACCCCATCTCGATCAGGTTTTCGTTCAGTTTCTCTGATCCTTAAACATATGCTGAGAGGCCCCTTGTTTTGCTTCTGAACATAAATGTAACTTCAATTTAACTTCTCCCCATATCACGTCTCACACAGTTTTAACTGTTTTTGACGAAAATAAATAATAAATAAATAAACCACACTCGTATTCAAAAGGACACGCTCGCAGAATATCATTGCTGCCAGAAAGATGATTGCACACATTGAGAGATACAAAAAGGACTTCCTTTCAGAACGGCTACCTTTTCTCAAACTCATCAAATAGGTACGAGTACCAAGGAGGTGGCAAGGCACGGGAGAAAAATTACAGCGGCAAGAACGTAGTCACTGTGGAGGTGGCAAGGGTAGTGAAGACAGTAGGGTTGGCAGGGCGGGGGTTATCAACGAGAGCAGCAACAACAATAAAAGGCGGCATTAGCAGCGGGAGCGGAGAAAGCAACGGAAGCAATGGAGACGGTGGGGACAGTGTAGACAATGGAACAGAATGGATTTTGGGGTCAGCATGGGTTGTGGGGACAGAATGATGGTGAGCGAGTAGAAAGAGTGGGGACAACGAAGACGGTTGAGACAGCGGGGTCAGCGCAGCAATGAGTGTGTCAGGGGCAGCGGATTCTGTAGAGGTCTCATGAAATTTACAGACAAGAAGTGATCTGTTCCAGAGGGACAGGGAGGACAGCCGAGCTTTCGAGCAGAGGACGAAAAGGAGGGTTCTCAAACGCAGGTCAGAGCTGTCTCGCCTGAGGAGTGAATACTCAGAAGGCGTGCAAGGAGACGGACAGCACGCCATCATTCCTTCCGCATCCTTGCCCGATACCCTTACACTTGCAGGCGGCACTACACTTGCAGGCGGCACTACACTTGCAGGCGGCACCACACTTGCAGGCGGCACCACACTTGCAGGCGGCACTACACTTGCAGGCGGCACTACACTTGCAGGCGGCACTACACTTGCAGGCGGCACTACACTTGCAGGCGGCACTACACTTGCAGGCGGCACTACACTTGCAGGCGGCACTACACTTGCAGGCGGCACTACACTTGCAGGCGGCACTACACTTGCAGGCGGCACTACACTTGCAGGCGGCACTACACTTGCAGGCGGCACTACACTTGCAGGCGGCACTACACTTGCAGGCGGCACTACACTTGCAGGCGGCACTACACTTGCAGGCGGCACTACACTTGCAGGCGGCACTACACTTGCAGGCGGCACTACACTTGCAGGCGGCACTACACTTGCAGGCGGCACTACACTTGCAGGCGGCACTACACTTGCAGGCGGCACTACACTTGCAGGCGGCACTACACTTGCAGGCGGCACTACACTTGCAGGCGGCACTACACTTGCAGGCGGCACTACACTTGCAGGCGGCACTACACTTGCAGGCGGCACTACACTTGCAGGCGGCACTACACTTGCAGGCGGCACTACACTTGCAGGCGGCACTACACTTGCAGGCGGCACTACACTTGCAGGCGGCACTACACTTGCAGGCGGCACTACACTTGCAGGCGGCACTACACTTGCAGGCGGCACTACACTTGCAGGCGGCACTACACTTGCAGGCGGCACTACACTTGCAGGCGGCACTACACTTGCAGGCGGCACTACACTTGCAGGCGGCACTACACTTGCAGGCGGCACTACACTTGCAGGCGGCACTACACTTGCAGGCGGCACTACACTTGCAGGCGGCACTACACTTGCAGGCGGCACTACACTTGCAGGCGGCACTACACTTGCAGGCGGCACTACACTTGCAGGCGGCACTACACTTGCAGGCGGCACTACACTTGCAGGCGGCACTACACTTGCAGGCGGCACTACACTTGCAGGCGGCACTATACTTGCAGGTACTACACATGTCAAAATCTTGGAGCTTGTTCCATCAGGGGTGATTCCCCACTGGGCAAAGTATCGGAAGGAGAAACTACACTTAAGGACTAATGAAGACTAAGACGTCTGTCGTTTATAAGATTATTTAAATGAACCACCACAAAGAAGTCGCGGCGACAGTACGGGAGAGGAATGTCCTTAAGCGAAAAGAGCACTTTGGAGAGGGGCCTCAGGCGGTTATCATAGATGAGCAAGCCGAATCCGAGGGCATGCCCCCTTATGCTTCCGACACTGCACTGGACAGCGAGCCCCCGCCTATCAAAGTATAAAGGAGAGGCGCCGCAGCCGAGAAATAGAAAATGTTCCTAGGAAAGTACTAGTGACAAGGTGCGAGTTATAAAAGTGTGTTGATGAACAGTGCAACGAAGTTGGTGATTTTTCTGGTGGACTTTAATACTGCGCTGCGTATTGAACATCTACTAGATCAATTGCAACTTGGTTAGTCTTTGGTACATCTCCCGGACTTACGAAAAATTGTAAAAGTTTATTGGTACGATTTTGTGATGTGCAATGTGTAAGTAATACTGTTTTTACCGAGATGTCAGTGTTCAAATTTGACCGCAACAATCACGACAGGAAGCACCACTTGCTCGCTCAGTCACTCACTGACAAATGATCTTGTGCAGTGAATTTTTATTATTATATGATATGTATGATTTTTTTGACGTTTTACGTGTGGATAATTGTCTTTAACTCATTTTATCAAAGGTTCAAATATACTATCCGTATCGGGAATAGCTCAGTTCTCGTATTCTCAAATTGAATGAATCATTTTGATCGAGTAATATTATTTAGAATGCAAGTAATCGTGTTTGTTTTTGTGAAGCTAAGAACCGTGAATAAGGGAACAAGGAATAAAAAGGGACGGGGAAATAGGGCAAGAAGGATGTATCGGAAATGGTCAGGGACGTTAGTGGAGGCGATGCGGATGGGGAAGGGGTTGGGGTTGGGGTTGGCGATGTGAAAGGGGTTGATGCGAGCGGGAGGCGATGGAGTGGAGTGGGTGGCAAGCGGAAAATGGGGTGTGCCGAGTGCGCTGATGCAGTGGAGGGAGAATGCGAGGAAACCGTACGGAGCCGAAAGGAGGCGGAGTCGATGGGTTGGCGAGGGTAGTGAAGCTCTTCCTTCGACCAAACCACTACCCAGTCCTCTCTCCTCGCCCTAAGGCATGGGCTGGAAAGGGGCAGCGTGGACGTGTGACGGGTGGAGCAGGACGACGGGAGTGGTTTGCATGGAGAGAGCGGGGCAGGTACGGCGTCAGAACTGGCGAGATGGCCTTGGCGGAGAAGGCGTGCGGGGTGGCGGGAACCGAAGGGCAGGAGGATGAGTGGATGTTGGGCGAGGGGGAGGTTGGAGTGGGCGGAGAGGGCGGGGATGGTAGGGTGGCAAAACGGTCGGGGCAAGTAGCAGCGACGGGGCAGGGGCTCACCGGTAGGTACTTAGGGCACGTGGTGTTGTGGTGGGCAGGCAAGGCGGGGTAGCGGAGGGGGTGGCTGTGGCGGTGGCGGCGGCGGTGGGGGCGGTGGGGACGGTGGCGGTGGCGGTGGCGGTGGCGGTAGCGGTAGCGGTGGTGGCGGTGGGGGCAGTGGGGGCGGAGGGAGAGGTGGGGGCGTTGGGGGCGGAGGGGGCGGTGGGGGCGGCGGTGGGGGCGGTGATGGCGGCGGCGCCGTCGCCGCGAGCGCGGATTTGCATGTTTATAAGCTGCGTCTGCGCGAAGGCAGCGCCGTCGTTCGCCTTCGACAGCAGCGCAGCGAAACCGGCCATCCCCCTTCCCTCCCCTCCCCCTCCTCTCCCCCGCCCTTTCCCCTTCCCCTTCCCCCCGCCCCCACCCGCACCCCGGGCGCAGACGGAAATTTTATTTGGGGATGCCGCAAATGGCCGAACGCAAATGCAAGGGCAGTAAATTAGCCATGACATTAATGACGGTAGCTGCTGCAAATCTAAAATTACTGCTACTGTCTTAGTGGGTTTTCACTCTTGGAATAAGGAAAACAAAACAATATGACTTGCGTCTGTTGCTGTAATTCGTTTGGAGAAGCATACACATATTAGCTGATGCTGATAATGAGCTTCCTTTATTTTCGAATGCTTTGTTTCACAAAAGAGAAACACTGTACGATTCTAATGTTTATTTATTTCTATTCTTATAATAAATATATTTTTTATCGAGAGAAGAATAAACATTATGCAGCATGCTTATTTGAAGTAATTTATTTATTTATATTTATAATTTCCAAAGAGCACATAAATTAAAAGAAAAATGCGCAGCTTCCGTCAAGGTGAGAGTTATATGTGATTTTTGTAAGTACGTAAGAACTCGCGAAAAATACAAAAACAATGAAATACGCAACAACAAAGGAAACAATCACAGACAAAATACGAACAGTGGAAATGATCTATATGGGAAGATACCTATACTGAACACGATATGATGAAGTCCGAAATGATGTATGGAAACAGATGGAGGTAATTTGATCAATTACTAAAAATTAGGGGGAAAACATTCCAATGGTATGGACACGTCCAGAGGATATCTGAAGAAAGATGACCAAATAAAATGTTAGAATGGCAACCATCAAAAAGAAGGAAGAGAGGAAGGCCAACTATGGAATGGGAAAAAAAAACATAAAAGAAGCCATGAAGGACTGAAGTTTCAGAACTAGTGATTCGGAAAACCGATATCTCTAGAGAACGAAAACGGCGAACCCTTGAAGGGGAAATGCCGAAGAAAATGAAAGAAACAGTTATGATTTGGATTGAAAATGCGAATATTTGTATGTTATTCGTTCTATTCTCACATTGCGCGTACCGACTGAATTCTCATTCTGAAATGTCACTGCTTGCGACGATGCTGATGGAGCGACAGCACAGCGCAAAGGAAGAGGGCGTTCGACATGAAAAAATCGTTATTCACTTGTTGCAAAATTAACCGTCAAATTTGTTCAAGTTCCTGAGAAGTAAACATTAGTGAAGCGCGTTTCTCGCCACAACTACTGCAGCTCATGTAGGGGGTCGGCAAGACGAATAGTGAGGCATTCGTGGCAATAGTGACCAATTCGTGCTTTGCTGAATGAATGCCGCCCTATCCCGAGTGATATTCTAACGCTTACGTGAATGCATGTGCTAGTACTACTTAATAGGTAGAAAACGTGTATAAAGCAACACAGTGATATATTTTTCATGCCCTTTTATTGATTCATTACTAGAATACATTCAATATTGTCTATGTCCGGAGAAAACGTTTTTAATTTATTGTCCGCAGACATTTACGGAGGTCTGCATAACCCTGCCTCACCAATTCTCTTTTTCTTCTCCGAAACAACCATGTCGTATGCATGGGAACAGAGAAACGCATCAAAATAACCAACAACTGATACTAGTATGCAAACTGAACTGACTGCTTGAATTGATAAATGAATCGAGTGGCTGGCGCAGATATTGATACCTACGGATACTCGAAACACGCTGTACTTCAATTTATTTATAATGACATTTGACGTTTAGTCAGCTGTTACATTTCGATCCAATCGGGAGCTTCAACGTTCCAGTAGTGACACTGTAGTGACGTTCGAGCTCTCGATTGGGTGACACCGTAACAGCTGACTTACGTCGAGTGCCTCTACAAATAAATCGATGTACTTGTATACATGTAACCGGCCAGCAGTTTGCGCGCTCTCGCCGGGTCTTTGTGAAAAACAATGCGCTAGGAACAGGCAAAACTTCGATCTTCTTGCATTCTGTATCGCACGACATCCTCGGGGCATCCTTGTGCTTTCGCTTTAGCGGCCGCCCCTCTCAGCGCTGAGGGTGGGCGTTCCGTGGAATCAACTCGGAGTTCTACGGCGAAGCGTGGACCTCTGGGGTCTCACCCGAAGAACAGCGGGCGAAGAAATAGGCGGTCGAAAATTGCACGCAGATGACGCTAGAGCGCTGCTGTGGAGGCTACTGGAGTCTACACAGGGCATCTTACGAAGAGAGGAAATATTAAACAGCAAAAAATTAAGGAAGAAATTAAAGTAAACATGTAAGCGAATAAGATATTTAGGTGTTAGAAAACTCAAACATACGAAGAGGTCAAAAATGGACCCAATTTTTTAATTATTGATATGTAAGCATTAATTGAGAGTCTACATAAAACCCGTTTTAGCACATTAAACACAGCGTATTAAAAACTGCACGGTTTTCATATCAAACTCATTTTTTCCCACTAGTGGACAATATGCATTTTAATTAGTTGATTATTATTATTATTATTATTATTATTATTATTATTATTATTATTATTATTATTATTATTATTGCATAAGGAAACAAAACTTGGTAATCTCTTACACAGAGAACAAACAACTTGGGATATTTAAAGTATATGGAATTTTACAAAAAAAAATTGATAATAATACACCCTCATCTGGTAGGTACGGGCGGAGAAAGTGAAAAAGATATATAAAAGAAAGAGGAGAGAAGGATGAAGAATGACTGAACTATGACAACAGGAGAAATACTGAAATATGGTCATAAATGAGAACGAAGAGACTCTACCCTTATCGAAGAAAAGAAAGTAACCGCTCTGATTGTGATTGTCAGAAAGGAAACAAGAAATGGATCACAATCTCACGTGGACAGTTCTAACCACATGAAACAGTTGGCGAGGCTATATTCTTATGAAGGGAAATCGCAAATGGCAAAGCCATGGTCTTGAAATAAATACAAACACAATAGAATATCTCGGAAGAGTGAGAACGAATCGTGGCTGTGAGCCTGAAGGCCGATTCTGGGAGGAAAAGAGCGACCTGGAAACCCCTTCAGCGGCAACGCAGCGGGCGGCGCGAGCGAAAAGATGGTCGGGTTGGGCGGGGAGAGACAGTGGACAGACGGGGTGAGGCAAATCTCCGAGGGATGGACAGGACGGGTAGGGCGGGTGGACCAGGTCTGTAAGGTGTGACAGGTAGGGTGTGGTAAAGCGGGCGGAGAAGGGCGAGCGGGGCGGAAGAGGAGGGGCGGGTACTGGGCTTAGCGGAGCGGGGAGGGAAAGCGCGGGCGGAGGGACAGAGAGGAGAGGGTTGGGACGGGCCAAGAATGGACGAGGCAGGCCAGGCCAGGGCAGGGAGGGGCAGGGAAGGGTGAGGCGTGGCGGGTCGGGGAGGGAAGGGTGGAGGCAGGGCGGGTCAGGGCGGGGAGGGCGGGGAAGGCTGGGTAAGGTGGGGGAGGGTGGGAAGGGGGGGAAGGGCGGGGCATGGTGTGGAAGGGCGAGGCAGGATGGGGGAGGCGTTCAGGGCAAGCTGGGCAGGGCAGGGGGACAGTAAAGGCAGAAGGGGCAGGGCAGGCCGTACCAGGGCGTGAAGGGAGAACGGGCGGCGTGTAGGAGCGGGGCGGGGCGGGGCGGGGCGGGGCGGGCGGGGTGGGCCGGGGCGGGGGTGGAGAGCGGGGCCGGGGGCGGGGAGGAATGGGGGTGGGGCGGGGGAAGCGGGGCGGGGCGAAGTGGGGCGGTGCAAAGCGGGGCGGGGCGGGGCGGGGCAGAGCGGGGCGGGGCGGGGCGGGGTTGGGCGGGGCGGGGCGGGGAGGGGTTGGGCGGGGCGGGGCGCGAGCGGGGCGGGGCGGGGAGGGGTTGGGCGGGGCGGAGCGGGGCGGGGCGGGGCGAGGGCGGGGCGAGGCGAGGCGAGGCGTGGCGGGGCGGGGCGGAGCGGGCGGCGTGATCTGGCTGCGCGAGAGGCGGCGGGGATTGAAGATGGGGGGGGGCGGGGCGGGTTCGTAAGTAACGCGCGGCCGCTGATCTTCGATTTCCGATTGAATCTGCCTCCGGGAGCCGCCGCCAAACAGACCTTCCCGGGCGCTCGCCCCGCCGCGCACAGCCCCTTTTGGGCTAGTTTATAGAACTTTGGGCGCGTTGCTTTTATTTGAAATTGGAAGCGAGGGGGGCCATGGCGGGGAGGCCATTTTGAAAACAATCTGGCGCGCCGGAAACAATCGCGCGTCGCCAGCCTCCCGAGGCTCGTAAGGTCGACGCGGCGACGCGGGCGCCGAGGCGGAGGACGCGTGGGCCGGGCGGGGCGGGGCGGGGCGGCGACAGGGGTGGCAACTGCGGCGGCAGAGGGATGGGGGTGCAGAAAATGGGACCATGTTCCCGCATCGAAGCGGGTTAGGAGCGATGAGGGTGGTAGTGCTGGCGAGAACGGGGACGTGAGTTTTCTATGATTGGCCGCCAACTTTGAGAGGGTTTTGAAAGAGTTGCCAGAGGCACGTGGAGGCTTGTGGGGGTGGCGGGGATAACGAGATGATAGAGAAATAGTCGCGGCCGGGGGACCGGGATCGGTGCTGGTCAAAATGGGATGATGAGCAAGGGCATATGCGCGTTCACAGCGGTGATGGTGGCTGTGATAGGGTGCGATGTAACTGGAAGGTTGGGATGGAGGGCGAGATTTGACAAAATGGCTCGTGTAATTACGATGTCTGGGTGACGCGGATTGCAAGTTGTCAGTGTTGGCTGATGTGTTAAGGGGCTTGGTGATGTACTGTCGAGGATGGCTGATGTGTTAAGGGTTTGGTGAAGGCGAGTTGAGGTTGGCGGTGGTTGTCCGATTCGCGGGAATTATTGGCGGGGAGAACGGAAGTTTCGAGAATGGCTGGTTAGCTCAGATTCCGAGCTTCGTAGGATGTGAGGGTTGATAAGGTGGCGGAGTCTACGAGCCATCGTGGTAAACAAGAATAACTACTGGTGCTACAACGCATTATTTTTAAATTTGAAATTAAAAAAATTGAAGAGTAAAAGAAAATTAGATCTGCGCCATTTTTAAACGTCCCTTGTTCTAATCATGAAAAAAGAAGAAAAAATTCGGAGCGGATTTTTGAGAAAATACATTTTTTATAATTTGCTTTAAGTTAAAAAAAATACGCAGAAACTACTCATGTTTTAAGTGTAGATGAAAATACATGTAATTAAAAAAAAATTATTAAGAATAGAATTGTAAAATAAATATAGACACTGGAAATCAATTATTAAAGCAATAAAATAAAATTTTATTTTAAATTTGTATTCACAAATTAGTGTTTACATCGGTTACTTTTTGCACAAATGATACCAAGATATATTTATCATAATTTTAAATCCATAACGAGAAACAAAACAAAAAATTCTTCGACATTATATTCACGTATATTTATTTTAAATGCACGAAATGCACTCTGGCCATATTTCTTTATCGAGCAAGTTCAATCAGAGTTGATGCATTTGACTGGAAAAATTAAAGTCTAAATCCTGGAATACCCGGCATGTGCGAGTCCACATGTTCTACCGGCTGCAATTGAAGACGTAACAGAATGCCCCATCCAGGTGCTTAGAAATATGCGTCTAGATATTTCCTGGAATAAAAGCTGCACAGAATTTAACGAGCAGTTAGCTCTGTAATGCGGGACTATGTGTGCTGCGGGTGGAAATTCTCAAATTACATCAGCTCGTTAGTCCAGCATATAGCACCATTCAGAAAACCGTCGTAACGTATTTTTTTGCGATTCAACCACACGGCATAATTATAATTACGTTCAGTTTACTTTCAGAACACTGTCATAAAGATATTTAAAATATCCGGGGGTGAATAATAAAAGATAAACGTATGTATTTGTGGATAGGGGTAGACATATAATATGTGACTTACTGATTAAAAGTTTTACCGGATGCACGATATGCGGGTTTGATACACAAATTTAAGCAGTTTTAGATTCATTCAAGTTTTGAAAATGAATTTAGTGTGACGGTAAGTGCTGAATATGATTTAAAGGAAATGGTTTATGTCATTTAATTTTGAAAATTAATTTAACATTTTTTATAGACTAGAAATTACCGTAATGCTACAACTGTGAAAACTAATTTCTTTGTCCACTGTGGGCTACCTCGTCCTCAACGTAATGACGATTATTGTGACTAGACTTTGGATTTTGGGCAAATGTCTATTTTATTGTTTTCAAGCACACATTCAAATTTAATTACGAACTGTGAACGGTTTCTTGACATTTGTATATCAATAAAAAACATTTAGTATGCCTAAAATTTTGATTTCTCCATTACAGCTTCAAACGTTTCATTTCTTCTACAAACGTCTAAAAAGCTTTTTGCTTGTAATTAAAACTGGATATTACAGTACCAAGCTTTCCTTGGCAAAAGGTCGTACCGAAGCTGAAATTTATTGGCGGTAAAATGTCTGGATTACCCTTGCTGCACTATTTGCCAGAGAAAATGAACCCTATCAAAAGCAGGGTATGTATTACCAACGGGCGGAAGGACACTGAAGTCAACAGATTTTGATTTTATTGATGTTCTAAGGATTTTGCTGAATCAATTAGTAGCTCACCAAGGGGGGTGCTCGTGTGGTTTCCGACCCCTATACCTCTCGACATGATAAATATCAAAAATATAGCTTTTACTGTTTTTTTTAGTAAAAACGCCATTCTACATATCATATTGTACATTAAAAATATTAACTATAAGTAAAAAATTAAATATATCTTATATTCAGCACCAAGAAAAAATCTTTATAAAACATCGAAGTTCTCTTGATTGTATACCTCTAGACTTCAGCATAGAAAAACCCTGGATGCGCCTCTGTAAATTAATAAATTTAAAATACTAGTAATATACATATTTATTACTCAAAACAAATTCAATCAATTTGACTACTAATAAACTACTACTTCTAATAAAAAATCGAGTTCCTCACATCGATATTTGCATTTAATGACAAAACCGTACTTTTTGCTCTGTTGTCTTACTACGTAAGTAGCAGAGATAAAGTTTTCTAATAGTACGGCGAAAATCGTGGATTTTTCGACAGAAAAACTTAGCGTAATACCAAAAAAGTGAAAAGCCTTGTTACTACATGTAGTGAATTACACTTTGTGGCTACACGTGCATCCACAAGCCATATTTTGTGGGTTCATGGTTACTGACAAATCCACTGACGGCGAAACCTCTCTCTTTGTGACTGTCCGTCCGCCTGTGGGGCAACACTAGCGCCTGCGTGCAATGCGACGCAACGTGTAAGTCGGTGCCAGATCTCATGTTCTAGCGGCGGAGAAACGCACTGGACTTAAGGGAATAAATTCACGTGCCCGGAGACAATAGTCGACGAACCACTAGCAGTAACTCTCCTAACATCTCCTTCATCACCACAACCACCACCGCCGTCACCATATCCAGCGCGCGCAACCTCTCGCCGCCCGCTGCCGTCGCTCGCCTCCGCTCGGCCACCGCTCGGGCGCCTTGGCTGCGGGCGCGGCGCATCGCCCATAAAACGCCGGGAGGCCGCCACGCAAATTGCGGCCCGTGAGAACAAGCGGCGGGGTTGGCGCGGGGCGGGGCGGGGCAGGGCGGGGTGGGGCAGGGCGGGGCGGGGCAGGGCGGGGCGGGGCGGGGAGGGGAGGGGCGGGGAGGGGAGGGGCGGGGCCGCTACCCAAGGAGGCACGGACGGGGGAGGGAACAGAGGAAGGAAGAAAGAACGGATAAAAGGAAAATAAACATTACTGGCTTGGCTTGTAGACCGATATGATACAAATATTACAACTAGCATTGTATTTGCTGAATAATGACTACAGCTATTTATAAATTATACTAACATTAAATAAATAAATAAATAAATAAATAAATAAATAATAAATAAATAAATAAATAAATAAATAAATAAATAAATAAATAATAAATAAATAAATAAATAAATAAATAAATAAATAAATAAATAAATAAATAAATAAATAAATAAATAAATAAATATATAAATAAATATACCACAAATGAAATAAATGCCTAATAGGCAGAAAAAGGCCGTACAGGAATGATTCATTATGAGAAGAAGAAGAAGAAGAAGAAGAAGAAGAAGAAGAAGAAGAAGAAGAAGAAGAAGAAGAAGAAGAAGAAGAAGAAGAAGAAGAGCAGTTTGCATTGTAAATGTGTAGTTAAAAAAGCCTCGAATACGGAATTTAATAAAATTTATTTTGATTTTCGTATCACTTTTTTATGCTTTTTATTTTGTTTTCATAAAAGCTGTTGCTATTAAAACAGTTCAGAATTCTCGAAGTAAGAATAAAGAGAAATAGATCATCACAGTCTAAAATTCACACAGATGGAATTCGCAATCATGAGTAGCAAAATTTACAATCATAAATCGTGCGGAGAAAATTTCGTTTTACAGTCAAATGTCACGTGCTCTTGGAAATAAATCTTGGCAAATCTTTCAAATACTAAAAACTCATCATACTTTATCTCCGCAGGTAGTGTTAATATTTCCTGATGTTCACGAAATAAATAAATAAATAAATAAATATAGTGAGAAATTCAAGAGTGAAAGATATTCAAAAATGCACCTCGGAAAAGGTTATCTATCAATCAGAAAAACTACATAAACACCGTACGATAATGAAGATAGAAAAATTTAATTTTCGGAGTATTCAAGAGATCATATTCTTGGATTCTTTCCACACAACGTGTTAGATACATGAATAAGATCTATCTAGTTGTTTCTTTATAAAACTTTTTATGTCGAAAAATCGCCGATTTCCTGGACATGATTACAATTTTCTGTTTTCTCATGAAGCAAGGCGAGAAAGTAAAGAGAGGGCAGAAATGAGAAAATGGCATGGAAAGTAGAAGACGATTGAGCGACGAGTCTGAAAGATGAAATCCATGTCTTCCTGAAAAGAAATGCGGGCGATATTGAATTAAGATTCAGGTTCGTTGAACTATTTATCCGAACATTGTAAAACATTCTGAAAACTCATGGTTCAATTGTGTAGACTTTTCATCATGAAATTCGTTGTAAATTTTACGGATGTTAACAATATAAAAAGCGAGCCAGAGATGCGAGGGTGAAAAATACATCAAAACGGTCCGGAAAGTGTTGCTTCACCAGCAAGAGAAAAATCGGGAGTTCGGCACGAAAGCGGATGTGGGTGCAGCGATGAGAAGGGAAAGAACACGTCGATATTTCTCGAAAGAAATGCGAGCGATCAAGTCTCCCCCGCCCAAGCGGTTCCCGACCACACTCCCACCCGAGAACGGAGGAAAAAGATTCCCGCGAAAAAAACATCCACTTTTCTCTAACCGAATTCTCATAACTTGAGAATGGATTCCATAAGCCCGCAGAATCAGGTACAGCCCCGTCGGGCAAAACTGAACCGACAAGTCGAAAAAAGAAACCTTGCAGAAACAGCGTTGTTCTTCTGTTTCAGACAAACACTTACGCAACCGTATACTTCTCGTTGTGTAGTCAATATACAGTACACAATACACTTATTTCTGAACATAGAAATAAGATATCACGTTGGCTTCGGGAATTCGAACTACAAAGACACGTACACACACTTATATTTGATGATTGTAAATAAATGAAAGCAAACGTGGTGGCAAATATATATCGTATGTTGCCTGACCTTTTGTAAGATTGATTTACATGCATTATGTCTTTTCTGCTGGCTTTCCTTGACTTTTTACATGATTTAGATGAGCTATTTTTATTTCTCACTTCTACGAATTTATTTTTCATTTCTCGTATTTACATTTTTCTGTCACTTTAAACTTGATTATTTAAAAATAATATCTTTTTATTTCAGACCAGAAGTTTGAAAAAGCAACTAAGTGTTAGACAACACACTATTTGTTATTTTGGTTTTGTACCACACGTATATGTAGCTACTCAATCGACGGACATTGCAAATGGCAACCTCACAGCCGTACTGGACCATTCTTTTTCCTCGGGTCGTGCATGCGACAAAATTTTGACGAGAACCACTCTTGGGCCGCTGTCGTGGTATGCATTATTCAGAGAGGGGTTGAAATATTATTGACAGAGTGTCAACAGCGGAACAATGTGTTTTCATTCTTACTAGCTATAATAACTGAAGCTGACAGTAGAATTGAGAATAAGCATCTAAATTCATCCGTGGATTTTGTTGGAATTGCATCGTAAATATGAAGATAAGCATCGTGCTGGGGAGCGAAACATCTTACAAGAGTAATAAATTTGCGATCTTGACATGAACCACGGAATAAGGAAGATGCTGTCTTTGTTTTTCGTGTACACATTCAGAACTACCGTCTGCATGTGAATGAGATATCTTTCTTCATTTCCCTCTATTACCTTGAGATCCCTCAGACCTCCCTATGCTTCACAATACGCTATAAACAAGGCACTAGCTCTAAGAATTCTTATTACCCGCTCAAGCACAAGCAATGAAAGTTGATGTTATGACGTTTGCCCCTACGGGGGTTGCATGGCAGAATTGTAATAACTTTCAAGGAAGAAGTATATCACTTATTTTGGAATCAAATGAGCGCTTACATAATTTTATATTTTCCGTTGCAGTGCATACTAATAAAGAAGATTATGTACGTGCTATCAAAGTACGTGCACCACTACACGAGAGACGTGAACGTTAAGTAAAGCTCTGGTTTAAGTAAAATATCTTCCTAATTTTGGTTTCGTTGGAATAAAAAGCGGCTATTTTCTTTTATTTAAGGCAGAGTTCCAAAAGAAACTTGAGAATGAACATCAACCCAATAAAAATATAGGCAAATACATATTTGTTGTGTATGACAATGGAAATTTAGTTCGGTATTGAGTTATAAAGTAATGTGTGGTCTCTAAACATCCTATCCATTATGATTTACGAATTTAAACAGGAAGTCACCGTAAAACGAACGAATAGTAAGTTATTTATTTATTTTAATTAGGATTCAGAGGACCTTTTTTTTTCAACAAAATGTAATAGGCAAAAATGAAGACTATTCCAAATCTCTTCACATTAAAAATAACTCACCGCGTTTACCGCACTACGATAATAATATAACAACAATAATATAATAGGTTAATGTAACGTAAATAATAAATTGCCTATGGGGACAGAACCAAGGGGAAGGATGTTCGGATTTAACTCGGAATCCAACTCCGGCAAAGAGTCACTTAAAGAGGACCAGTTACATTTAGGATTCATGTAAATTATACTCGACAGGGTAAAACGAACATCAGTACCGGCAACCACGAAAATGAAACTAATGAAACTCGCAGTTCCTATTTTTCTTTACCAAAAAGGTTCGTGTTGCACTGTATTCTGTAATTCGAATAATGGGTTTTTTTGGGTGAAGGTAAAAGTAGTTTCGAAAAGCAAGAGACTCTGCATTTAGACGATTAAAACGTGTGTGTCAGTCTATGCGCGCGCGCGCGTGTGTGTGTACTTGTGAACGCATTTGGTTACGATATTTAAACACGAGGCTAAAACAGATGCATGCAGTACGCGAGTAGGAAGAAAGTTAACTCGAGTAAGCGGCGCCATATTTCCTCCGGAGGAGCTGACAGATGGTACAAAAGACACGCAATATCGTGAGGTCGCCCCGCCCTTCCCTCAGTCGCGATGCAAAACTCCGGACACCGCACGATCGCCCTACCCACGCCCTTCCAGCAAACGATACTCCCCCACTGAGGGCATAAATCAACCCGGACTGCTCGATAACTCCGATACACGATACTTCCTACAGTTACGTTTCCTCCCCACCTTCCTTTATTTCCTCGCGTAACGTTTCGTATTTTTTCTTTCTTTCTTTTTTTTAAGGGAAAATGGGCTCTCGGGCGCCCGGCTGGAAAAGTCCCCCAAAAACCACTATCAAGGGAAATAAACATTCAAAACGTGAAAAATGCGCTCGGTTCGTGGAAGATTCTCTCGGGACGGAGATGGCGGCGGCAGCGGTGCGCCGGTGGCGCCTCCGGCGGCCGGCGCGGAAGGATGGACAGGATGCATTACGAGGCGGTCGGGGCATGATGGACGGCGCGTCGATGGGGTGGCTGCCAACGCGAGGCCGGACGGTAGCTGTGCAGCTCGGCTGTGAAAAGGAGCAGCATGCGAGGGCACTGTATGGGCCACTCGATTATTTTTGAGTGAACGTTTCAGAAATGTATCATTCCGTCAAGTCCCTAGGATATTTTATATCTTTGCACGTTTTTTGAGGATTCCTTTTTACGATCTTTCTATCCAAATAAAGCATAGAAAAAGAACAGTGAAAAGAAGAAATGGATGTTTGCTACACGAGTACATTCGTGATATTATAAATTGAAGAAAACGTACTTCATACATACTTCAACGTATTTTCTGGTAACGGGAGACTTAGTGTATATGACACGTTAAGAAGGAACAATTCTACGCAGCGTCCCTTTTCATATTTGTAGTATTATCTTCAGGTGAAAGTAATATTAAAATTTGCCCACAACTTTTGCCCTGATTACTGAATAAATAACCAACAAAAATTAAACATACGAAAACAACTCCAAAGTGAATATCATCTTCCACGATAAAACATGTTCTACACTTCCGGGACTAATGGCCCTAGCTGTTGACGCGCCCGGAAATATGAAATAATCAATCAATTCAATCAACCAAGGCGAAATAATCAATCAATTCAATCAACCAAGGCGAAATAATCAATCAATTCAATCAACCAAGGCGAAATAATCAGTTCAATCAACCAAGGCGAAATAATCAATCAATTCAATCAACCAAGGCGAAATAATCAATCAATTCAATCAACCAAGGCGAAATAATCCATCAATTCAATCAACCAAGACAAACTTAACAATGCCGCCGAACGGTCACCACTTCAAAAGACGTAGGGCACCGCACGTCCCTGTACAATACAGCGAGAGTCTAAGATATGTTTGTCGCGCTACGCAACTGAAAAACTTTGAAACAGACGCTCAATTATACGAACACAGCTGTGATGGGTCACGGGCGTGGGGGAAGCAGCCTTTGTGCTTTTCATATTCCTGGACTCAAAGGTAAGTTTCTATTGCCTGGTGCTGTGTGGTGATGGTATGGATGATCACCATGGATGGCAGTTGTATATTTGTGAGTGGGTTGGGGGATCAGATGTGTTGTGTTGTGAGAATGCGTCATAATCCTATGGGGAAAATACCCATGCCTCACTCAAGACTTAAGCGGGCAGAATTCGACTCCGCGTAATTGAACGTACCTGGAAGCCTTAGCACCTCTGAAGACATCGTGCATATTGAAAAAATAGGATCCAAAGCAAGGATAAAAAAAAGGTTCCAAATGATTCGAACGAGGAGAACCTTTCTCAAGATTCAAGAGTATCATATAATTTCTCATTTATATGTCTTTTCCACTAAGCATTTTCCTATTTATAAAAAACCCGAGTAAATTAATTTTGATAAATAAATGCGAAGGATATGAGTTCTAATTTTTCGAATCCCTTCTTGACTAGTCGTTATTACATGCACACATTTCCATCATTGCAAGAATCTTTACCCAATCTCTCTTACCAAACATAGTTAAATAATGAATAAAAAATCAACCACTCTTGTTCGCATCTTTTGATAACAAGAAATTTTGCTCCTGTAGAATACAAACTCTGTGCTACGGAGAGCGACTGGTACAGATTTAATTTTCCAGTAGTTTATCATAGGGATACTAGTGGCCGACGAAATGAAGTTGACTGTTTCTCATATCAAGCAAGAAAATAGTTTAAAAAATCGTGCATAGGTACTAGATGAATCTATCAAGGACGTACCAGGATTTCTGATGTGTTGGAGCGCTGTCTGCTGTTGGACTCAAGAGTCCGAGAGTCCGACGCGGTGAGTGTTGCGTGATTCTGCTGATGCAGACTATAAATCAGATGCGAACTACCAAGCACACCCAATTTAACCTTCGCTTTGGAGCAATCTCAAATAGGTCTGTGAACGCCATTAACTAATCTAACAAACGTTATTTAGATAATCATTAATTAACAGCCTTCTAACAACGCACGGAACTTCTTGAATACTAGAGGAGCCCACTTCAGTTTTAAAACTGAAGGCAAAAGTGTTGTTTAAAGTGTGCTTGCGTTTCCACTCTCATACAAGAACAACCTTTATCAACATATCGGTAACCACATCACAGTAGAGATTAATTTTACATAAACTTGTATAAATCTAGCTTTTGTACACCAATGCAACAATGTGTGTATACCAATCCTAAATTTTCTTTTAATATGTCTAATTATGTGTTTATAATAATTTGAGAAGTCCAGGAGCTTCACAATTTTGAATAGCAAGTAAAAACGTTCGAAGTTCCGGTCAGAAATTAGTTTTTAACATTAATAGTTGAACACTACGGACGTCACAGAGATCACGGACAACGAACTTTTATGCATAGAAAGTTGAATTTATATTTTCGTTCCTATTCCAATATACGTCCCTCGTTCCCTTGCATAGGTCGTCAAACATTACTCATATTCTTCCCAAATTCCCCAGCTTCTCCAAAACATGAACCCCCCCTGTCGACAATTAAATTACTCAGTCATCACTTCCGACTGAATAACCTCTTACAGTTACATACAAATTCCTCCTCTACCCGACCACACATCACATTACATTCAGGAAGACGTTCATTTCAATTCCGGTTATTACGTTCGTAGGCTTCCGCGGCCGGAGTCAATGCATTCTTGGCTATCCGGGATGATCCGCGTCTCGGTCAATTGAACTGAAGTTTAGGCCATCTTGTTGTGCCCTTCTTCAGAGTATAGCTCTGCCACAGGAAGGATGGCCGAAACGTCAGTACAATTGACCGAGATGCGGCTCATCCCGGATATCCAAGAATGCAATTCCGGTTATTGATTTTTCTATGTTTTTGAGTGTCTTGTCTGTCACTATAGTATCCGTCCTATTATTTTTATACAGGTGGGCCGTGCATACGAACATGGAAAGTCTTTGATCATCTTGATTCGTTACACTACATTAATTAGTACTGTACAGGGCGATCGCTGTCTCCCTGTCTCCTTTGTCGCGCACTACGGCTGTGCGCTGGACCTCGCCCTCGCGGTTGTGCCGTGGCTGCGCCCTCCAACCGAAACCCGATCTGCGCTGGGCGCGCCACGGGAGATCGCGCGCTGCTCTCGCCGCTTGTCTCCTCGCCCGCCCGTCGGGGAGCGCCCTCGGCCACGCTTTGCTTCACACTCAGGAGGAGACTGAGGTGGAGCCACGGAAATTCGGAAAGTAATCCTTATGGCATCAAAGGCAATTGAACGGTAACCACGGAGATCTCCACTTCTGTTATGCTTGTGGAACTTCGTATTCAGCACTTATATTTTTCCACGTTCTTATTATCGATAATATTATTATACTTATATGACTTAAAATATTAATAATGAAAATAAGGGAGTCGTTAATGATGGGGAATTTTCATATGGCAAATACACTTCTTTATTTTATTAAAATGTTGGCATTCATTTCTTATAGAAGTATACCGATTGGTTTAAAATGACCAAATAGTATTATTGTACTTTTATTAGTATAAGAAATGAAGGAAATTTTAAACCAATTTATCATTATATTTTAAATTACAAATCTGATTTGCTCTAAGAAAATACCGCTTAGCTTGATGTATGTTTATGTGAGATAGCCTGTGACCCGGAGGAATATACATTTAAATTTTGGGACGTATAATTAGTATCACAAGCAGACTGGGAATCTTGCAATTCTGGGCAAACCTTGTCAGAGTGACAAGATCTCTTAAATTTTGAAAAATCTATTGACAAAAATTATAATTTTTTTAATCACTTCTAATGTTTAAATTTCATTTCGTCGGTCCTAATACTTTTTTTTTCACGCGATATTGGTTGGAAATGTAATATTACGTTTTATACGCAACAGACCAACAACTTATAATCCCGTTCGAATTAAATCTACGAATTGCTTTTGGGTGTAATAAATAACCCCTTAAATTCTTTTTAATACTAATAACCAAATTGCATCCGCAAAGGCATGTTTTTATAGTAAATGCCAAGGCCGACATTATAGTCGTATTAAACAATATTATATTTGCATTTCAGTGTCCTTTAATGGGCTATAAAATTTTCGTTCCAATGTAAGAGTTTTTGGCTAAACTTTCCAATCATTAAAGTATCTACTGCATTGGCGATTTAATAATACATTTTAGTCAAAATAGTTTTGTTTTCATATATTTTAATTATAAAAATATTTAAAAATTGATTTCGAATTATTCGATAATCATACTTCTACAGACTGCTGAAGAAGGGATAAAAGTGTTCTTGAAACATTGTGTAACAATATGAAACAATAAAAACAAATCTTCTTGCACTTCATTATCTGAGTTTAGAACTTCAGTATGTCCGTGTGAGAAAATAATGGCGTCTTAAGTGATTGTCTATAAACAAATAAGTACGTAAAATAAAAAAAATCAAACAAAATATAAGACAGTTGTAAAAAATAAATAAATGATACAAAACGTAACTAAAAAATAACTTCCAAAGTCCGAATACGGCCATGCCAACTATGTGAACCTGAGATGGCTTCGAGCGAGGCCAATCGACATTTAAACCCAAATGTATCTGCTACTTATGTTACTGTTACTAGTTGTGGTATATTACTTAAACCTGCTCTTTGCTGTGTTTCATTAATATCCTTTTAATTATATTTTTAATATTAATAACAGTATTTTTGTACTGCATATGCGAAAGCAAATATATTACTTTCCATGTAAGTCGTGTTTATCAGTATTTTAATTGTATGAAAATCCTCTAAAAAATACTGAAATGCAGTTGAAAAAATCCTAAAAGAACATTTCTACTTAGTAAGGTAGAAAATGATCATTTTCTCTTAATATCTGTTAACACTTTTGTCTCTGACTTCGTAAAAAGAATACAAACCTTAACTTAAAAATAACTTGCGAACTCTGAATATGGCGACGCCAGCCGAATGCAAACTTGAGATGGCTGCCCGTGCGGCAAACGCGCATTTAAACCCCGAGTGGGGCTGCCTCCCGAATACCGTTTTCGCAATCGAGTCGGGCGAGCGGGCGCCGCGTGCGTTGGCACCCGCAGCACATACCTGAAGGCCACGTAATGCTGCATTCGGATGCACCGCGCGGGCCTCCCGCTGCAATTCTTTACGTCGCCTCGGACCTTTTCCGTCATTCCCATTGGCAGCGATTCCGCGCCCGCGCCGGGCGGATCGCTTCCTTATTGCGAACATCTTGTCGTACCGCCATTTGCTGCGTGCTCGATTACACTGGTGCGACGCGCTACGCGACGCCAGGGTTTCGTGCCGTAATAATCGTAAATACCTGGCGCGTTCCGCTGCTGAAGTTTCGTCGACAGGCGTTACCAGTCCCGAAGGTGACAGATTTGCGACGCCAGCTACGGCATTGCCGCCACTGCCTGGAGGATATACAGACTCGATTTACATTCACTTCTATTATGCCTTATTTTACTCAGTCAGACCCAAGCCATTAGGCCTGCTCTTCCGTCTGACCACGCAAATTTCGCTACGGTCCTTTCACTATCTAATGGAGAAAGAAAGTATTAAACAGGCGATTTTGAATTTATCTGACAAGCTTCTTTTAGGCTTGAGGATATTTTACATGCAGTAAATCTACATCATGGGAAAACCGGATTTACTTCCCCTCCGAAGGAAGGGTTATTTCAGCGTTAAAAATCTACGGTTTCGATAGTGTTTGAACCTACGAACTATGGTATAACAGTTCGATACAGTTTCAAAGTAAGACCGGCCGAGATTGGCCAATGTGATTAGTCACTTTCATTGGCGTTTCC
The DNA here is from genome assembly GCA_038098605.1 of Gryllus longicercus. Taxonomy (NCBI): domain Eukaryota; kingdom Metazoa; phylum Arthropoda; class Insecta; order Orthoptera; family Gryllidae; genus Gryllus; species Gryllus longicercus. Next base: position 282,911 of record JAZDUA010000926.1, read on the forward strand.
TCCAATTTGTAGGCAGATGGTGGAGGAATACCTTCATCAACGGGCCACGGACAGCGCGTGATCCTTCTATTGTGGCCTAATTCCCATTAGCTATAAGACCATAAGACGATTCCTCAATACCAAATGCCCCTCCCCCACAATGATGATAGACACCAATTGGCTAGTTCGAGAACGCCAGGTCAATTGAAAAAATTATCACTAAAAATAATACATCAGAAGTAGTCAATTTAACGATTGAACCAACATAGATTCCTAGTATTGAATTTTTCTGCTACATCTAATGAACAAGTTTCTTTTTCAAAACTGAAAAACAAAGTAGTGTTTTCTTTCCATCATCTTATATTTTCAAGAAGTGTGCGTATTCTCTCTAACTAAAATATACTTAATTCTTTTTTGTTTAAAACTTTAAGCAAATCACTGAAGTATTTTGTTCTATTAATTTCCTTTATTAATGTCCTTTATTAAAGAAGATTCAACATTCTAACAAAACTTCCAATCTAGAACATTATTGTTATTCAATATACCTGATTTCTTTACGATATAAATGAAACATTCACGTTTAAGTTGAAACTTGTATTAATGCTGAATAATGCCACTTCCATTATCATCCATCTAAATTTGTTCAAATTCCCCGTGATATTTAGAATTAAAGCATTAAAGATGGTTCCTTGTGCCTAATACAGTTTAACGTCTTATCAAAATATCACAAAATTATTTGTCGTAATTTGGAATCGAGTCAACCTTTTTTCGTCGTAACACTTTTCATGAAGATATTGTGAATATTCATTGAAGATATTAATGTGTACGTAATGCTGATAAACCCCTTTTTTTTGTATACCAGCATTACAAACAACTTTTTCTCGAAATTGTTTATAAAAAGGTATTTTACGGCACAAATGATGATGTATTACCATTTTACCGCACAAATGATGACGTATTACCATTTTACGGCACAAGTGATTGCGTCATCACACATTCAGCCAATCGCAGCTAGAGAATCGTAGGGAGGTAGAGGTAAACGGAACAGCCGACCACCGTTTACTCGCACGATTTCAAATACCTGAGTCGTCACAGGGAAAGTTGTTTCGCTAAGTTAAGTTTGACTCTCTTATACATTTATAAGGCTGTTATACAACAGTGTGCAACTCGTTTATTATATTTCTTTATTGCATTCGTAAAAGTTTTGAAAATTCGATTCAACGTCGCACGTTTTCTAAACATATACTCTTACAATAAAGCTTAACATTATAAACTAATTGCATAAATTACTACTAACATCCTGGCTTGGTGAAAATCAGAGCAGAGTTTTCTCTAGATCAACCATTGTCCATGTCACTTCCAAAATATGAAATACCCCATATTCCAAAACCAAGTAAATAATATTTTATTACTTCACCATATAGTAAAAGTTCCATTATTAGGTCGTCAGATCTGCAAATTCTCGTCGTTTGCGGAGTCAATTCCGTGAGTCGACACGTCGTTTGCCAACTTGAGAATTAGGTACCTCTGACCAAACAGTCCATCTGACACACGAGCTCCACTCTGTTCTGCAGTCAAACTCGGTCGAATCCCGTGAAATGGAAGACAAGCGCTTCAGGATATCAAAGATTTGCACACCGCACCGTCGCTCTCGAACCCGGGCCACCCACACCGAATACGTCCTCCCTTCCTCACAGTGCGATCGCTAAAGGAAAAAAATCCTCAGCTAATAACCGCACGAGAACGGGGGAGGTTCTGCCAATGTCACGGGTGCGGGCGTGTCATGATCACACAACCGTTCTGCAGTTGGACGCGCAATTGCTCATTACGTATGTTTGTCACGGACAGTCAGCCAAGACAAGAGACAGCAATACAAGGTGTTTGCTAACTTCACAACCAGAGCAAGCAACTCTACTGTTGCGAGGACGGCGTGTGTAAGCGGTAACTGGGTGCGCTGAAGAGGTAATGACAGGCGGAGGTAGACAGAACGTGTATGCATTCAAGTGAGAGCAACATGCAGAAAATGCACGAGGGGAGAGGAGCATACTAATTGAACACAGCGCGTAGAGCGTACAAAGGCACGCGTGCAGATGCTCACAATATTGTTCGAGAGATGAACTATCGAATATTCGACACAAAGAAACAGCAAACTTCACTTCGGATCTAATGCTAGATTGATGCAATAATAAAATCAATACATTTAATTCCAATGTAATGTAAAATAATTTCTTTCTCGTGTGCAGAAGTTATATTGTAACCCTTACGAAACCTACATGAAATAAGCAATTAAAAACTAGAAAAGAGATTAGAATTGAACTGGGGCACAGAACGAGCATAAAAGGAAAGTAAGCGTCATTGATCTTCAAACTTGGATGAAGGTTGAATTGGTGATATAGGCGGATGAATGTAAGAGAAAAACATAGTATTGGTCGATAGCAGGTTTAGCAGCTTACACACAAACATTTTAACTGAAAATTTTCAATTGGAACTCAATGGCGTGATTTTATTTTCGTTCATATGTCTGTTCATAATGAATACGTCTGTGAAAGTCAATTTTACGAACCTTCTGTAATATAAAAAGTAAATCAATCAAAAATAACTTCAAAACACACGGAAGAAATCTGTGAAAAGATATAAAATAAATGGATTGGAACTAACAATGGACAGATATGTCAGTGCATAGAAAGTGAACCCCCGTTACGAAAACATGTATACAATGAAAGAGGTGAACGTATATACAATGAAAAACCTATTGTGTTCATGTTCATTTATGTACCACTCATATTCAAGTCTGGAAAACCTTCTTGGTCTTAATCGAGAATATGACACTAGCTAGTGCATCCTCCCGTTTTTGTTCTTTTGCATTGTGTTGGAAAGATGAACTCACATTCGATGAAATGTGACATTATGTAAGAACACGTTAGAAAAACATGTAGGAGCCCATTCCTAAATTAACATGTTTGAGCGCCGATCTTCATGACAATCGGGCTGCGCCCGGGGGCGGGGGCGGGGGCGGCGGCACAATGCGAGGCGGCGGGCGGTGCAGGCGGCGCGCGCAGCGGGGGGCAAATTGTGTTTGAACGCGCAGCGGCTCCTCGTTAGCCTGTGGGGCTCACGCGTGCTCGCCGCCCCGCCCCCTCCCGCCACCCCCCACACACCGACGCGTTGGTTGCCACTGCCCACCCTGCGACCACCCCAGCCGTCGCCGCTTCCCACGCCGCTCCGCCGCCCCCCCTTCTGCTTGCGTCGCCACCCTCCGCCGGCTGCCACCCACCCCAGTCGCTGACCCGCCATCACCGTCCCTTCTCCGCTTCTTACATCGCCCGCACTGTCGTCAAGCCGCTGTCCAGTTTTTTCCCCCTCGACGCCGTCCCTCCACCTCCAACCTGTTGCAGCCACGTCTCCTTGCCGTCCCGCCTCCTTGCCGTCCCGCCTCCTTGCCGTCCCGCCTCCTTGCCGTCCCGTCTCCTTGCCGTCCCGCCTCCTTGCCGTCCCGCCTCCTTGCCGTCCCGCCTCCTTGCCGTCCCGCCTCATTGCTTCCCGCCTCACTGCCGTCCCGCATCATTGCCGTCCCGCCTCATTGCCGTTCCGCCTCATTGTCGTCCCGCCTCATTGCCGTCCCGTCTCCTTGCCGTCCCGCCTCCTTGCCGTCCCGCCTCATTGCCGTCCCACCTCATTGCCGTCCCGCCTCATTGCTTCCCGCCTCATTGCCGTCCCGCCTCATTGCCGTCCCGCCTCATTGCCGTCCCGCCTCATTGCCGTCCCGCCTCATTGCCGTCCCGCCTCATTGCCGTCCCGCCTCATTGCCGTCCCGCCTCCTTGCCGTCCCGCCTCATTGCCGTCCCGCCTCCTTGCCGACCCGCCTCCTTGCCGTCCCGCCTCCTTGCCGTCCCGCCTCCTTGCCGTCCCGCCTCATTGCCGTCCCGCCTCATTGCCGTCCCGCCTCATTGCCGTCCCGCCTCATTGCCGTCCCGCCTCCTTGCCATCCCGCCTCCTTGCCGTCCCGCCTCCTTGCAGTCCCGCCTCATTGCCGTCCCGTCTCCTTGCTTTTCCGTCTCCTTGCCATCAAGTATCCGCCGTCCCATCTCCGCCGTCCCGTCTCCAACTCAGCCACTCGTCTCCTTTCCGTCTCATTTCCTTGTCGACCCGTCCGCCACGTTGCCACCGCCATTCCAATAGCAGCCTCCACTGCCTCTATTCTCACCTCACACCTCGCCTCAACAGCCACCGTCGAGAAAACTCATTTCAATCGGTGCTTTCAGTCTCCTCACTGTATGGCATACAACTGATTCTCATTAAGCCCATTTCTTTACGTTTTTATTGTTATTTTCGTTTCCAAGTTACATTTTTCTGATCGTTTGATTCATGTAATCCCTGAAAAACAGGAAAAGTATCTGTAGTATGTTGATTTCTTTCCCGAGAGCCATCTTCCTCTCACCATCCAATCACCACCATTCTGCCCCCACTAGTCGGACACCACCGCCTTGCAGTTACTGTCATATCATCACCGTCCTGTCCAACCGTGTTCACTGGCCACCGCCCCGTCCCCACAGTGCTGTAGTTACCTTTACGTCCGATCGACTCGTCCCTTTGGCATTGCCTTCCCGCTTTATTACCATTTCACACCTATTCATTATCACCGCAATCCATCGCCACTGCCGTTTCGCTACTCATTACTAACCCTTCACTGCCTCCAGCATTATCTGTCCCAGGGTCTGCCCACCTGCCGTCGCCGCCCCCTCCCGGATTATCTCTACTCCATCCCACGCAACCAGCGCGTCCCGCTGCCCCGTCCCGCCACCAGGCCGCGCCGCGGCCGCGCGCATGTTTGGGCGCGTGATTGCGCGAGGCCGGCGGCGCCACCAAGTCTCGCGCGCGCAAGACAAATTGGTTTGCGATCCGCTGGCGCCGCTGCTGATTGCCTCCCGCGCGCCAAACAGCGCAAATCGAGGGACGGACGGGCAGCGGGACGGAGCCACCCCCCGCAGCCGAGCCGTCGTTATGGATTGTCAAGCAATTGTGGTTCACTGACATTCAAGCATAAATGCGCTTTTTGATACTTCCATTGTATAATTCTGTCATTTGATAGCTCGCGTACTTATTACTATACACATTTCATTATGATATAGTTTTTTGATCAATCACAGAGAAGTTTACAAGCCTAGTATTGATAATTAATTGTTGAGAAGCGTTGTAGTAAATGTTTCGTACCATTGTGTACATTAAAATTGCATTTAATATTGTATTATGCTTGTCAGTTTTAATTTATTTTATTATTAGTAATTTTTTATGTGGAATACATTTTTAAATAATAATTTTAAATAATTTGTATGTGTTTAAAATAAATGGGATCGTAATTTCACTTTGATCCCATTTTACTACCACAGTTAACCAAAGCCACCTGCGGCAGGGTAGGGAGCGGTCCACTAGGTGGCCTTGGCTGAATCCTGCTTGTAAACTGCCACGGAGCAATTCAGTGCAAAAGTTTAACTTACAAAAGTTACCGTAAGTCGTAGAAAATGTACCGCATTAAACTCGATGTTATGGGTATTAATATATTCGTGTGAAATTTATGATACCCGTTCTTCCTCGCTCGTACCGCAATATCACACTTGTTAACTAAAACCCAACATTACATTATTATTATTATTATTATTATTATTATTATTATTATTATTATTATTATTATTTAGACGTTGTGACGCTACTGTACGAATTAATATAAGATGCCGTCCATCTTATTCATTAGTATAAGACACAAAACCCTGTAAGTGCGCTACAGCTTGTTGCGGATTTATTAATCAATGACGCATAAAATAGATTTTACACCAATAAAAGTGTTGTGTCCTAGATTATGATATAACAAGTTATCTACGGCGATAACTCCAAAACGATGCGACCTGGTCAAAATTAGTTTTTCGCATCCTTTACGGTACATGGTATTTTTTCTCATGGCGTAATCTGCAACTAGCAAACTACAACATCACAAACTATCTCTCATTATTTTGCGACTTTTACCCTTTTCAAAATTTCAGAGTTCAGTGAAAAGGAGACCTGGGCAATTTTTTTTACATTTCGTTTATACATCCGAGAAGAAAATTGAAAGAAAAGAAATTAGTCATTTTCGAAAAAAATAATTCTTTAAAAATTTGGTACATTTTAAGCGTAACTATGCAAGAGCTGCACACATTTCTGAAAATTTGCACATTACATTAGTTTTTAGTGAATAATTGTTTTATTAAAAGGTTAAGTATAATAAAACGTTAATATAAAATAAGGTAATAGTAAATAAATATTAATAAACGTGAACGAAAGGTAACATGCCTTTGGCGTGTTAGGTCCTTGGCAAAAAATTGTTGTTTCTAAGATGTCTCACGAATGACACAGATGGCCCAACATTGCGTATCATTTGAGGACATTCACATGTGAAATCACAATACGGATAAATCATCATAAAAGTCTCGTCACCGATTTGCTGGACCATTCCAACACTTTCTCCACAGCACTTATCTTCCATTTACATTACCCTAGGAATGGTATTATATAGTATATACTACGTAGTATAATCTATATTATATAGTGTATAATATAGAACTGAGTGAACGAATATTTCATCCTGCCAAAATTTGACAACTGAGTGTTTATAGTGATGATCGAACTGGAGAGATACAAGAATTAATATCATTGTTCTAGTTACTGAGATTTCAGTCAATTATTGGCATCAAGTTCACATCCATCTGATAAACGCTTCTTTTATCGAAACTGAGTGGACCTGTGTAACATCCTACGTAAATAAATCCATAAATCATTACCTTAACCTTTCAACGGGAGAGCCTAGATTTGGCCGGCAGAATTCAAAAGCAGGTGAAAGGAAAGTGGTTTGTTACAGAGGTAGCATGGATGGAACTCAGCGCCTCCCGCCACACACGGGAAATTTCCTGGACCACTCAGTACAAATTCCCGGAAATAGAGGGGAAAGAAAGGTGTCTCAAGTCGGTATACGAATTTGTAGTGAAAGTAACTCTATTCCAAAGTCCAACGTCGTTTCTGACAACCAGTATAACGGAGTTAAAGTAGACTTCAAAAATGTAACGTTCAAAAAGGCTTGTTTTAGAGATTATGTAAGAAACACAGATCGTGTTAACTAGATGTCAAGAACTTACTATCCATTTCCGTGATGAGCAAGATGATAACGTGTGTTTCCTGTGGCATGTGAACATATTATTGCCACTATTGTAATGTGCGAAATTCTGAATTTATCGTCTTAAATCTGTTCGATGGATCCCTGGAAGCTAATTCTAGTAGTAGTACTCTTGGGACTTTTGGGTCAATGGTGTTTTATAAACCGTACAAAACCGACTTTTGTTATCAGCAAATGACATGGAAGGGGATATATCTACAGCATGGTTTACATCGCATCCAGTGACCCTTACGTGCCAGTCGCTAATTAGTCGAGGACGGACCATACTCACGTGATTGTACTACTTGTTATAATGAAATCATTATTGGTTGGAAAAGGCAGGTGTAGGGAAATGGACCACTGTGAAGATGGTTGTAAGGGACCTGAAGATCCGAAAGAATATGTGAAATACACAGTCATAAAATTAAGAATTTCGAAGAGCACCTACAGAGTTGTGCTATAGTGAGAATCCGATGTTCGAGTTTACTTGAGTGTATTTGAACACTAACGGTGACATACATATGCAGCAACAGGAGATGGATTTGCTGTTCTGCGTTGGAAATGATGTGTGAACAAAGATTAATTCCCGAAGAGCTAAACAATCAGCGTAAATTATTACCATTCTTGAAAACATCATTGCAACAAATTTCCTCTCACCCCCATTGCATTTCTAGGAGCAAATATGGTTTTCCTGTTGAATAGTATATTTCTGAAAAATGTATGTGAGATTATTTTTCTCTCGAGTCATAAATAGATCATTATCTCCCCGCAAGTGTTTCTAAAACGAATACAAAATATACAAATTTTGAGTGAGGTGTAGATTTAAAATAGTCGTAAAATAATATTATTTTGAAGTCGTTTTTGTAAGTCGAAAGAATAACAATACTTTTCTTATACTTTTACGCCACGAAAAGCCAATGGATATTTTCACAAATTGGAAGGATGCAAAGGAAAGTAGAAGGAACGGAACACTACAGATCTCATCCGTTTAATATTCGTTTCAGCCTCGGACGCTGGATAAAGCAATGTGATTGACCGAGTGTATTCCTCCCGTGTATTCATAATAAATATTTTTGCATAAAAAAGCGTTGGAAATCATGCATTGCACACACCCAAGATAGTTTTCATGTATATACTAAAATTTGGCTAGGAGGCATCTTAAATTCTTGGCTATCCGGGAGACGCCGCGACGTCAGTGCCCTGAGGAAGGCTGGGACATGTCAGGCGAAACGTCGGCCTCTCAGTCAACGACGCGGCGACTCCCGGATAGCCGAGAATTTATGGAATCGAGCGGAAGCTTACGTGTACATCTAGGAGGCATTTTTGAAATTACACTCCTTGCCTTTCCCTATTTTCAGAAATTTCCCAACAGGCGTCCGACTCGTGTTTGTCACGAATTTGATCTTTCTTCTCACCGTAACGTACTTTACCTCTTCTACCCTCCTCTTGGTGGCTAATGTCAGATTCATTCGACTAAGCTCGCACATAAGTGTGCTTCGAAGCTATTCCTTCTTCGTAGGTCATCGACCCATTTTGGATGACGTGAATATTAATTGACTAATTCGAAAATTGGCTAGATTCACACTCCCGTAACGTAAACACCTAATGCTAGTGTTCAGACCATTGTGTGCTTGAATATTTGTAATTTGTGCATATTTTCCTGCATCAAATATTGATTTATTACATTTTTTTACGTTTTATGAAAGAAGTGCCTATTCAGTGCAACATCTCCGAGAGGTGTGCCATACCGCTCTGAACCACACTTTGCACTGTGTTGAAAACGTGAAATCGTTGTCGTCATGGAGGCGTGATCCGCGCTCCGCAGTAAGCGATTCTCGGATGTTATTTCTTCGCTCCCAAATTCCCCGCCAGGGCGTGCTCCGCCACGACGTGGCTCGCGTTCAGGGCGCCTCCCCACATAACTGCGATTCCCGCCATCCCGTCCCGGCGTGGCGTGGCGCGGCGTGGCGTGGCGTGACGCGGCGTGACGCGGCGTGACGCGGCGTGGCGTGGCGTGGCATGGCGTGGCGTGGCGTGGCGTGGCGTGCCGTGGCGTGGCGTGGCGTGGCGTGGCGTGGCGTGGCGTGGCTGGCGGGGCGGGGCGTGGCGGGGCGTGCCGTGGCGTGGCGTGGCGTGGCGTGGCGTGGCGTGGTGGGGCGGGGCGGGGCGGGGCGGGGCGGGACGTGGCGCGGCGGGGGTGACACGATGTGGAGGAGGGGGGTTCAAGGGGGAGACAAGGGGGGCGCGCGCGACCGCGGGCATCGGCGCGTGACGACCCGGGCCCGCTAATTGAGTATTCCAGATGTAAAGATTAGAAATTCCCCGCTTTTGACTCGCGAGAGTAATTAATTCTCCCCCCAATCTCTTCCTTTCCCTCCGCCGTCTTGCCCGGGCCCCGCACCTCCGTGGGCCTGCCACACAATGACAATGACGTTTTCTTTTGCTTCGTCTCGCATCACGATGTTCATTTGTTAAGTGTTTTGATTGTTCGGTATAAGCGGCGGAGCGACCCGCGGTCGCCCCCTAACGATATATTAAACGACCGGGGGGATCGGTTACATCGTTGACGGTGCGGGATAACATCTCGTGACAACGGATGCGTCCGACCCGACCACCTCCGCCCCCACCCCGCCCCCCGCATTCCTTGCCCGCCCCGACGGGGTCCCACCGCCGCCGCCGCCGCAGCCGTATTCTGTCGGCGTTTTTTGGTCATTTAGCGCGGGGGATATAGTTGTCGTGGGGCCTAATAGGGCGAGGACGGGTGTAGGCGCGGGTCGGCACAGCGGGAGGGGCAGGGTGGGGAGGGGGTGAGGAGGGGTTGGGGTTGTGGAGGGGTAGGGACGGTATCCGGAACGCCGCCCACTTGAGCGAAACATGCTGTGAACAATCAAAACCGGTGCACAGAAACTATTTTAACAATCATACCTGGAAACCTCACATGCAAGCCAAGACGAAGCATCTTTCACTACAAGTGACAAGACAAGTTTTGGCTACTAAGACACTATTCAAAGAGATCCTTAGACAATAAATTATTGATTTAAAAAATATAATAATCCCTTTATGAACCTAATTTTGGGCATCCAAATTTGAGGCACTGCAAGCAAGTCAAATCTCTTCATTTTACAGACATGTCTATCAAAAACGCTTAGGATGATTGCTACAGCACCATGATATATCTTAAACACAACGCTACACAGAGACTTAAACGTACCGACAGATTTTAAAAGAATCGAAACAAGCAGCTAAGCAAACTTCACGGGTGAAAAACCACCCAAATCCTTTAGCCATCCTTAACCTATTAGATAATAGTGAAGAAATCTACGGATTACATAGACTCCAAATTTTTCAACTACATTATAGATTTTCAAATTAGTTACAATATATATAATCACATATATTGCACAATTTTGACTACTAACCAAAAGTAATACAATGTTGTTTTGTTTTACTCTAGGAGTAAGAAGACGTTGCAATGTACCACTGGGACACTTTCACCCACACATTGACATTGTCATTATTAACGATCATTGTTAATATATTTACTATTTTTTTTTTTCAATGTAAAAAACATAGTGAATTTACTTTGTTCAGGATAATAAAAAAAAACATTTGCATACCATTGGGAGGGGCAACAACGGACTCCAGCGTAACCTGTTCTCTCTGTGTAGGTGAGGATTTGCTCTTTCATCGTTGATAACTTTCATCATTAGAGCAGCATAACCCCAAGTGACAGTTTCGACTTTCAATGCTTATCGTATGTTTACGAAACAATTCGAAATCGTCGCCATTCTTTCACCCTTTGTACAATCACCGATGTTCACTTACAGTCCAGTCGATAATCACGTTAAAATCTTATTTAACTACCTGCCGATGTTCTATTCATTACTCACTCGGTGCAACAGTGAGTATTGAATTAGTTATTAAGTCATGGCTTTGGTCGTAGTCATCTGTATCTCCCGTGGAAAGGTTCTCAGAAACACAAAATGTTCAACATATACATGACCTTGCATGACAGAAAAACAGATAATATTTTAACACAAATGTGGAGAAAATGAGTCTTCTTGAAACTACAGAAAAAATCCGATAAAAAGATGGCACATCGTCATCTCGTTACATAAAAACATAAAAATTCTGTTGGGGGTGTGGTGTATCTCACCACTAAAAACGTTTTAAATAATCAGTGATCTTTAAGAAGTTTATTGGCATGTTATTTTCTGGAGGTTTCTTCGTAAATAATACACAAGTAAAATCCAATTACCGACAGTTTCCAACATTCTAGGACACGGAGAATGGCTGTCCTGATGTAGGATCGTTACATTCATCTCACATTAGTTGCCACGACTTCTGCCCTAACCCTCGTATTTACAAAATAATTACATTTATGGACTGTTTTCGCCTAGCATTACACCACAGATTCAAGAGAGCATCAATGTGCAATTGTTTCGCTGCGCGCCACCAGGTGACGATGACTGAGATCGACGATTGAGATCATCAATGCATAGAATTGCGTATCTACAGGATAGAAGTGCATCGTTTGTTTATTTTTACATTCAATTGTCTAATCAAAATGTTTTTAATGATCCTGACAGTTTTTCTTCAGTCTCTTAATAAAAGTAACTTGGATATTGATTTTAATTGCGTCTACTGCAAGAATTTATTAAGTGTACTCGAGATATGAAATTATAGGAAAAAGTCGTTGTTCTTATTTAAGTGTTTGATATTGTCGTAAGAAGGTATGAACGCACACACGCGTTCTACAAAAAAAAAAAAAATGTTGGTTTAGTTGTAGTAAAGTGTCATGTTGAAACTGTGACCGATGGATGAAATTTTGTAGGAAAGTGTTTTATTATAGTGGAAATTTAAAGCGTACTACTTTCTGTTGGTAAAGGAATGATTATGTAAATGGATGGGAGTAATTTCGGAAAGAAAAAGTATAACTGAAGGAAATGAGTAATGGAAAATAGGTATTTGCAGGAATTGAACGTGTCAACATTGTTTTACAAGGTTCTTGAAAGTAGAACAAACGAGGTTAGTTAGATAGTAGAAAAACCTTAGTCTAGACGGTAACCACTGTAATCACGGAACGTTTTAGATAGTATAATTGTCTAAGTGGTTAATGCTACCTTTCCGTCAGCCATTATTTCACAAGGACACTAAAATGCGTACATGAAATCAATTAAAACACTTTAATTATATTTATACGTCAATTACCTCGGCGAGGCGTTTAAGAACAATTTCAAAATTTTCTTTATAAATAGGCGAGAAGAAAAAAATTGAAAAAAAAATTACTGTTGCAATTGATTGAAAATATTTGTGTAATAACTAAAATACCACTAAAAGCTTACACGAAAATAGGTGTATTTTATTTTTTGTTAATTTGTTTATTATTTTTAGTTATGAAGTGAGTGAAGTTAGAGGAGGGAACTCAATTATAAAAAAAATATAAATATATTTTTAGAGAGAAAGTTAGTGAGGAAGAGGAAGAGTGGATTATACCAGATGGGAGCAAGGCAGGCAGGGATGGGGGAGTTCGGAGCAATAGAATAGATAGAAGTAGGCTCCGCCTCAGGGTGGGTGTTGGTGGAATTCCTTTTTCTGGCTAATAAATTGTTATGACTCTTCTACTCGTGGCATTAATTATAATTAATTTAGAATTCTGCGACGGGCTTGTCGTAGTTTTTAGGCCAGTCGCAACAATATAGTGTAGTTCTCCATTTATATAGCACCGCCACCAAAAAGAATTTGTAGGAGAACAAGTTTACTTAGTGCTTTCTTCCTTGTTGTTTTATTCCTTGTTTGATACTTCATTATTTATTTTTAATTGTTCGCCCCCTAAAGGACTTGTGGAGGCAGAGTGATATTTGATCTCACTGAAGTCATAAAACTTTACTACAAATTTAATCTCTGACATGCCAGACCATTCATCAGTTATGTTAGTAGGGTTAAAATTAAACAAAAAAATCATGGCTCTTCAAATCAATTCTTCTGGGAAACGTTTTTCCTTTTGGGCGAAATCCTTTCCTGTATTCTACACAATTTAACCTTTAATCAACTACTTCATTCACTATTAAATTACACATTTTCAGAATACAAAAAAATGGAGTTTGTCTCGAATATCGAATTCTTTGTAGTGCCGCTTCGAATGTCCAATTGTTCCATGTATGTACCTCTTAATTCGACATCATTCTGTGGATCATCCATTCATCATAATAATGAAACTAAATCACAAGTGATACATTCATAAATCGAAATACATTACTGGTAAGAAATGACAGACTTAATCACTTGTGGACAACATGCATATTCGTACTACGTAGAAACACCACAGGTTAAATGGATAATGTGTGAATAGTCAATTTCTTACTAGAGATGTTATTCATATAAGAGATTAATACATCATATTGGCCGTAGTTAATTCGCGACGTAAATAAGAAAAGCTGCGCCATAGCAACTAGATTTGTGCCCGGGAGAGAATGTCAACTATGAAAAACATGTACGTAACGAGCATTCAATGGGCGACGTGGAATGCACGTGGGATCGAGGCATTGTGCCTTTCGCCCCTGAAAGGTTAGGTTGAACTGAATATCATGAACTCACCACAAACAGTACCTGCACATTAATCTGCAACTTGAATGTGAAGCTGTTTTGTGAATTGATACCGTTACTTCTGACTTTTTACATGTCGTGCTAACATTGCTGCGTCTGTTATGGAAAGCAAGTCTGTTATGGGAAGTGTTAAAAAAGAACTCCAAATGATTTATTTTCCACGAAGATTTAATCATCATTAAAGAACTTCGTATTTTTATAGAAAGTAATAAAGTACTGATACGGAAAAGTTGTCAGTGCCACTTAGTTGTCTTTTTCCTAATTTACAATACATGAAATATGGTAGTATGTTAAAAAGTGTTCAACTGATAACCCAATAACATTATTATAGATCCGAAGAAACAAAGATATCTCCTGAAAAGAATAAGAAGTAATTTATTTTACTGGATATTTTTAATTATCGTTTGGATTTATTGACCTGATTACATCATTCTAACAGTGGTAATTGAAAAGTATCAAAAAACTTAGTCGTTCAAAAATATTATTTTTTATCATTTTTTAAATGACCTTCAAAATTATTTTAACATTTATCAATAGCAGTTATTAATACACAAGCTGTTTCTTAAATATATTTTCATGAATATTTATATCTTGAATGACAAAAATATGCTATTTTGTTTCGAATGGGTGATCATTAATTTTATTTAAAATACAATTTAAATCATAACTTGCCAGTTTCAACTATATAGAGATCTGCTGTACGATTACATTTTTAGCTTCAAGTAAGAAAACGCTAAACATTTCATAAAATTTTCAGCATCTATACATGTACAACACTTAAAGGATTAGTTGTGTTCTTAAAAAATGCGATTTCTACATAACCAAATAGAGATTTTTGCTTTAAATGAAAAGAAGTGATCCACACGTGTATTGCCTACTATTATTAAGCGGTTTGGAATGTAAATACTAAATTTCAATAAGAACGTAGAATTAATCAAATGAATACATATGTAATGACGTTGGTTCATTATGTCACGTCATTTGGTTGTGTTAAAGACTGGACTTTTTTAAAGAGGATGTTGGCTCAGCGCGATGGTGGGTGTCTAAGTGCAAAGTTGTAGTTGGGGAAGCCAAGACAGATCGAAAGAAGTTCAAAATTGAATGTTTGGAACAAACATTAGTGAGTATATAAACGTAATGAGCAGCAGTCATTCGAAACGTGTGTCCCATTACACACAAATGTCAATGATAATTATATGTGAGGCATTACGTTTTTTAAGGATAGATGGCAGGATTTCCTGCTATATCTTTATACTACATGTCCATAAAAGAAGATATTTTAATTACATTTTCAGAAACAATTTAAACTCTGTGTTAAAAATGAACGGAGATTGTGATGTTCCAGAATTTTTTAACTTTCCTTATTTCATTCGTCTTGAAAAATAAGTACTCAACGATATGAAACAATATTTTTCGTATTTTCACTTTTCCGTATTGAGCATACGTCGTGACTGTTCTGTAGTATCTTTTCTACAGTTCTTCCTCCATTGTAAGATTAAATAGCAGGGTTCAGCTAATTTACTTTATTTTTTATAATCATATTTTTCACACAAAAATGTACAGTAAGTGAATAAAAAACAAACAACTCGTGTGAGTTATTAACCAGTTATTATCTTTGCTGTTTAAAAAGATGGCGTTTATCTCGAAAAAGATATCAATATTAATTGATTGCAGCCTCTCTAAATGGTTTGCTGTCAAGAAAACAATAACGGAAAAGAACAATAACTAAGGTCTGTGGACACCAACAATCAAACGCGTCCTTGAGATTAAAGATAACAAAATTTTACAGTTTGTATTGATTGATTGATATAAGCCCATATGCTCCCTAAAGTGCAAGGTCCCTCAGCCAACCCAGAGGTTTTCTGGTTCTCTCTTCAGAAGAGCCAGCTCGTAAGAGGGTTTGAACCCCAAAAATTGCATGATTTCTACTCACTATCAACTTACATTTGGCCTCGTGTCTATAGCTCTTGACGAACGTGCTCCCTATCCACTATGCGACCCGGGTTCGATGGCCGGTCAGGCAAGGTTATAGTGTGCGTTTTCCTTGTATTCATGATCACCTTTGTTCGAGGTTTTCTCTGGACTAGGGCAAAAACGACGATGTGCGCTACTTCTGTATGGAAACGTAACGGAAATGTTTGCTCCTTCGGAAACACCGGATGAAGGAAACGAGATGGTGTCGGGCTACGCCTTTTCAGGTTACAAAAATTGGAAGGGGATAAGCTGCGATGCTAGGGTGAGGGAAAGCGAGGGTGGGAGAAAACTGACCGCGGGATGCAGTCGGGCGATTGCTCCCTCTTCTGCCACTAGCGTCTGCGTTTCAAGCCCTACCTCAAACGACCGCGCCACGTGAAGAGGCAGTCGCCAAGTGCTTCCGCCTGCCGCGCCAGTGGTCCTCGGTTCGTGACCTGAGTGGCAGGCACCTAATTACCTCGCGACCGCACGGCGCCGCCCCCCACCCCCACCCCCCGCCGCCCGGCGCGTGGAATGGGCTGCAGACGAACGTTTCGCTCGTAAACGACTCGACCTCCGCCCGATTCCAACCTTAGCATACCCTCGGACGTTCATCCGTTGCTGGTGCTTGGAATAATTTTGTGTTTTACGAAGTGAGTGGGATTGAGTTGGACGAAGTCCACGAGTGATTCGAGAAATTAACTACCGAGGAAAACGATAGTGATAAACTTCAGTGTTTCACCTTCTCCCAAAGGCAGTACCAATGGTATTGGCAAACTCTTCTGGCGGCAATATGGTGGCATCTGACTTGCAAATCTTCCTCGACTCATCTTTTATTTTGTAGGTTGCTAATTTTGTTTAGTTGGATAGTCCATTCTTTTGAAGGCAGAATATTGGAAAGTCTATAACGAGGTGGATAAATATTAAGAAATATCTACTCATATGTTAAGAAACAATGATTTATTTAGCATCATTTCTTAGATAATTTGGGGTATAACATTGCATTTCTATGTTCTTCGACATTTATCTTCATCTAGCGCAAGAGATAGTTTTGTGTTTTACATAGTGAGCGAGTGGAATCGAGCTTACATGTTAGTGAAGACTCTGACTACTTGTGAAACAAAAGCTGGAAGTTCTCATAAAATCATCCTGAATATGATTGTCAATAAATATTGTTAGACGCACTTGTTGAATGAATACATTTTTAGTATTATACTGCTTACTCCAGAATACAATCTTCTAACTTCTTTCACAAAACTTCATTTTAATAAAAACCCAAATTTGGAGAACCACTTCTGAGAAGTTATCTCTCTTGGAGAGCATGGAGAGCTCTTTACGCATATTGTAAGATGAAAATTAGTACGTGGCAAATACACGTACTTTTTTTCTCTCTGATAAAAAATTTCAGATTATCCGACACTAGAGTGGTTAAAATCGGGATTGTATTGAGCTTCTAACGAGCGATTGTCAGCTCTGGAATCCAAATAAGTCGAGATCATCCAGACGCTCAATTAATTTATTGAATTGAATTTGCCTTATTTTACGTGGCGAGACTCGGGCCATCAGGCCCGCTCTTCCGTCTGACCACGCAAATTTCGCTACGCTCCCTTCACCAACTAGCAGAGAAAGGAGGTATTTCTTGGGCGAGAAACAGGCGATTTTGAATTTAGCTCAGAGGCGTCATTTAGGCTTGAGGATCTTTTACATGCAAGTAAATCTACTAACATGGGACAGCCGGCTTTACTTCCCCTCCGAAGGAAGGCGTACGAAGGATTTTGTCGCCCTAAAAATCCACGGCTTCGACCGGGTTTGAACCCGCGAGCTTGGGTATAACAGTGCGGTACGCTAACCGTCACACCATCGCCGCCGCCACATGAATATAACTAGTTCATGAACTCAATTGCCTGCATACTTCAATGAGGATTTCAGATGTGCTTACCGCGTTGAACAGTCGGCAGATCACCCAAGTTCGGTCGCTCACTCGGCCAGACTTCGACTTAAGTTTGCCCGAGATTCCTCGAGCTATCCAAATGCAATGCCAATTCATTCTCTGAATTTCATCCAATATTCATGCAGTACCGTTATCTGGGCTCGATCCAAGCCCACCCGATCCACTCCACACGACCCGGCTTGCGACACCTGATCTCGGCCCGATTTCAACTCCGACCCGACCCGACCCGACCCGACATCGATTAAGACCCGATTTTGAACCCGATGTAGTGACTAACCAAGACCCGATTTTGACCCCAATAGTGACCCCGATCGGATAGCGACCACGACACCGAACCGTCCCGATCTGGCATAGACACGATCAGGTTCCTATCCGAGCACCCCCTTACACCACGCATACCCCATCCCGAGCTCCAATTAGACCTGAGTATCCCATCCTTGTCGCTGCAGCTGAAGAGTTTTCATCGCAGGTCTAAGAGGCCGCGGAGTGCGATTTGGCGCGCGTCTGCGCACGTCTTCGCCTTTATTGCGAGGCGAGAATGCGTTGGAAAGCGGCCGTCAGGAGGTAGCGCGCGTGCGCAGTTAACCCACTCAATGGACATCGCCCCTCCCCCCCTACACACACACACGCACGCACACATACACACACACACACACACACAAACACTCACGGAACGCGGATCCGGGAGCGCTACACCGGCCACTCTGGAGGGCAAGGCGCGGAATTGGACAGCAATGGAGAATTCTATAACGCTAGATGACATTTTCTCGGCTTCCAATCTTAAAATTTAATAAGTATCTCTAACCTACTTCACTAAAATACCTGTATTAATTTTGAATAAACGAATAAATTGCCGGATAAATAATCCGCCTTAATTCAAATTCAATTAATCTACTTAAATTTTATCACTTGTCTAATCCACGGCCAAACAAAAGGGACTCAGCAGGATGTGTGTGCGTTTGTGTTGAGTTAAATAGCACTTGTGAGCACCTCCATGGCAACTGAGAAATGCTCTTGTGGCTGAGTCGCTTGTCTTAAACCACCGAGGTTCCGGGTTCGATTCTCATAGAATTCCCGTAGAACATCATGTGAAATTTGTTACGACAAAACGAGAGTGCACGCTTCACAGGGGCTAGTCCAACCTGTCAAACTGTGTGTCCTAAACTCTACCCCAATCCTAATTCTAGCCGCTGAGTAGTGACGCAGGAGCTCGTACGTGAAGGTGCTACCTGGCGGTCCTCTTGACAACTGACTGCGACGAGACGTGATGCATATGACATATTGAAATATTAATGGAGGATTACTGCGAAATCGCAATGCGCTTAACGCTTCCCGAGGCTTGGAGGCGCGTTGCGTCAACTGAAGACACAACAAATTTGAAAAAAAAAAAAAAAAAGTACGGAGATTCCTGCTAAGGATCGCTCTTCCAGAGCTACGGTCTAGTAACTAGACGCTGTATTTAAATACCTACATGCTTGTAGCCGCATTCATTTACAAGACACTCAGGAAAATTCCAAATTATTACGTGATAACATCATTGGCATTTCAATTTTCATCTCTGTTTATTTTAAACCTATTTTAATGGTAATTTCTATGAATTTAAAACAAAGTTAAATGTACTAGCAAAAAAGAGCTACAACACTCGGTTTGGCACCAGGAAGAGATAAAAACACGAGAAATACAAGACAGTGAAAAAACATGAAGTTGAATAAGTATTAGGCAGATGCATATCGTAAGATGTATTCGTAAAGACGTAAGATATAGAATGAAATCGCAATGGCTAATGTTACATGCTTGTTGACAAGGATTTAAAACAAACAGAATGGACAATGATTATAAATTCTGAATTAAATATAAAATGTAAAAAGTTATTATTTTAATTATAATATATCAACAGATTATGTTTACAGTTTCAAAAACATTATATAAATATATCTTCTTGGCCTCTTAGATACACATTACGTTATATCTTGAGGATAGGTTAGTAGAAGAAAAAATAACCTTTTTTTATATTTTGAATGCCGAGGTTCCTGTCTTTTATTGGGCCATTATCAGGGTGGAAATTCTATAAAATTGTAAATTCTATTCACAATTTTATGTGATTTAAACAAGATTTGTGATTTTAGCACAATTGCGCATTATTCTGACGGAAAATGGGTTTTGTTTACTGTATTTTTCGCGAACACATAACAACCATGTAGTCGTGAAATCCGGGTACAAATCCCTTGCCCCTGAGCAAAGGAAAAAATGGCACAGACTGCGTCGTGACACAAAAAAGAACAAACAAGTTAACGGAGGATTACTCCACATACACTCAATACCCAAGAAGGGCTAGGAGACGTGTCGCTAAGACGCAACAAATAAAAAAAAAAAAAAAGAACACCGCCTCTGAAGAGAAGCCGGCCTCCGCGCTAATGGCCGCCGATGCTTCTTTTTTTTTTCCCCTCCCCGGCTCCCCCTTGTGCGTCCGCGGGGCGAGGCCTCGTTCGGTCCCCGCTCACGCGGCGCCGGCAAAACCTCGACGCCGCTCCGCACCGCTCCGCTCCTTTCGTTGGTGCGCCGGCCCCAATAACGCGTGCGCCGCTAATGTCTCAATCAGCCGCCGCCGCCGCCGTGCGCATGCGCCGGAATGCGTCGCGGCGCAGCCCTAGGAATCTGCAGGAGCTCGGGCACCGTCTGCGCCTGCGACCTTGGGCGCAACGAGCGCTCTCCGCATACGTGTGTGCGATCATGTTCGAGCACACCCGTGTATGTGTGTAAGCGTGTGTATGTATTTTGTGTGTGAGTGTATGCTTAAGTCCGTGTGTACTTGGGTGTGGTGTGCATGTGTATGGTGTGCGTGTGTGTGTATGTGGTGTGTGTGGCATGCGTGAGTATGTGTGGTGTGCGTGTGTTGAGTCTGTGTGGTGAGTCTGTGTGGTGAGTCTGTGTGGTGAGTCTGTGTGGTGAGTCTGTGTGGTGAGTCTGTGTGGTGAGTCTGTGTGGTGAGTCTGTGTGGTGAGTCTGTGTGGTGAGTCTGTGTGGTGAGTCTGTGTGGTGAGTCTGTGTGGTGAGTCTGTGTGGTGAGTCTGTGTGGTGAGTCTGTGTGGTGAGTCTGTGTGGTGAGTCTGTGTGTTGAGTCTGTGTGGTGAGTCTGTGTGGTGAGTCTGTGTGGTGAGTCTGTGGTGAGCGTGTGGTGAGTCTGGGTGGTGTGTGTGTGTGGTGTGCGTGTGAGTGGTGTGCGTGTGAGTGGTGTGCGTGTGTGTGGTGTGCGTGTGTGTGGTGTGCGTGTGTGTGGTGTGCGAGTGTGTGGTGTGCGTGTGTATGGTGTGCGTGTGTGTGGAGTGCGTGTGTGTCGTGTGCGTGGTGTGGTGTGATGTGGTGTGTGTGTGTGTGTGTGCGCGCGAGCATGTGTGCGCGTGTGTGTGTGTGTGTGCGAGAATGTGTGCGCGTGTGTGTGAGAATAGTATCTATGTTTGTAGTGTATTTGTATAAGCCCTGTACACAGTAGGTGTAGTATACATGTAAATGTGTGTAAGCTTGTGTGAAAGTGTCTGAACATGTCAATATGTCATAATTTTTAATCGTATCTTTATAAATGATAATTGGAAAATAAAACATGAATAATACATTTCATCCAATCTTTCTATCATACTGCATCTTCACTAGGACAGTTCTCATCGAGCTAACTATAACTTCTTGAAAACATCGTACAACTTATAATATTCTTCAAACCCAGTTAATATCACTAAGTATTATTTATTTTCAACCTCGCCATTTTTTATGAATATTATTAGTTCCAGGAGTCGCTCCAAAGCACTGATAAAGTTTAACAGTGCATGGATTTGCGTGGGTAGTCTGTACATTTGCGTGTGCTTGGGTTTGTATTTGAGTGTATGTTTGTGTTTGTGTGTTTTGCGTATGTGGAGAATTTCTATGTATTTGTATGTCTGTATTATGTATATTGTAGTACTTTGGATCGTTTTCTCTCTCATACGAAATCACAATATATTTTAGTTCATAGTTCTTCTTATAATTAAATTCACTTTATTTTGCCCTATAATTTCTTTCAATTTTATCTAATTGAGTTGTTAGCTCTAAATTTTATTAAGATTTTTGTGCATCAGCATACTCTGATTAACTCATGGTACTGTCCTTTTCCTCGTGAGTTAGAAAATACCACTCATACGAGTATTAGGATGGTGGCGATTTAACTTTGTTCGGAAATATCCTTTAACTAATATTAATAAAAAATCAAACAACTTGTAATTTGTTATGGAATTGCTAGCGTCATTAAGTGACAGCTGGAAAATTAATTTATTTCATTATTCTATTTGTATGAAAATTTGACAATATCTCATTATTTTTTTTCTTAATGTTACCTATTTCGATGGCCATAGAATCTCTGTTTTTAAAAACGAGAATTTTTTTTCTAAGTTAATATTACACCTTAGAATTAAACATATCTTGGCCTTGTTAAATTGACTATTAAAGACTTTCATGCCACTTATTATCTAAACTTTCTTTTGCGAAGACTATTCCAGCAATATCGGGGTTGTGACGAGATCAGCGACTATTCCATAATTCCATACTAGAGCTCTTCTTATTACTTCAACGAATTTTCTTTTTAAGTTTTCCTACAATTCGCGACTTGAATATTACACGAATATAACTTTTTCTCGCTAATCAGTTATAGTTCATTAATTCTCTCCCTATTCTTTGATACTCGTGGACACATGTCCATTTCATATCTCACACGAACTAACAAAAAAATATTTTTACTTTACGCCCTGACGGCCGTAGATCCTCCCGCTACCAAATGCAACATAGTTCTGCCCTAAAGGGTTCGTTTTCACCTACGATCTGTCTTAACCAGTTCACTTGTTGGATTGTTATTACTTTGAATCGATGCGCTTTTGTCGCCCCCGACGCCATGCATCTAGCCTCTCTTCTCTCAAATCTACAACGTCCGATGTTATTAATATGCTTTGTTTTCGAAAAAAATGTTTAAATTGTTCAAAATTTATTTAACCCATTTAATATTTGCATTTTCTAAAACCTTGCATGCTCTATAACTCATTTTAATTTGTGTCTTTGCGCAATATCTTATATTTCACTTGTTATGCGGCATTCATGTTTCGCTTTTCGAATACAAAAATCCAATAAGGTAGTTTGCATTCCCTCAATATGTACTGAGCGTTTGTTTGTGTGTGACTGTGTGTACTGTGTGTGGGGATACTCTGCGTTTGTGAGGGAACGCACGTTCCTCTGTGAGTGATTCAATGCTTCGGCCTGCTGGTGGACTTGCACGTCACAATAGAACTCCAATCATCCGAACTAAACAGGAATCGGGACTAGAATTCTCATCTCGAAGTTTCAATGGAAAAAAATGTTTGAGTCGTGTCTGCGAGAAAGCCGTTTCGAACTGTTTAAGAACTAATGTCTCAACCCAGTGTTCACGTTCAGTGTCTTCGCACACAAAGCCTCAGTTTCCCCCGATCCATCTTCGCCATGGGTACTCCCGATCTCATTCTACAAATTTGTGTGACAGGCTTCTAATTCCCCATCTAATGGCTTTGGAGAATTTCTTAGAATTCTCTGGTGGCCCCACGTATAGGGGTGAGGGTGGGGGTGGGGGGTTAAAGTCATAATATTTTCGCAAACATAGTAGCCTGTGAAGTTTTCAGCACATTCGAGGCATAAATCAGTGCTATTCTTAAAGGTCAGACGCGTCGAGAATATGTTTGTTCGTCAACGAGCACAGTCATGCTATTAGTGCAACCCCACCAGCGTCATTGGACGTTTCAAAATATCGCGCGCGGTCATGTTTGATAATGCATTTAGACATTTCGATACTAGGGCTCGCATTCGGCGAACTTGGAACACGTATCGTGACTTTACGACACCCGAGAAGCACATTCATAGCGTTTGGTATTGTGGTGAGTTTTCGTTGGCTTTTACAATTAAATAATTATGTGAGTCGTCATTGCTAACAATATTGTTTATTTCAATAGCAGCTTTTAAAGGAGCAGCCATCATCATCAGTTTTGTAGTACAAGAAAAAACATTAAAACGTGAATTGTTTTTCTTGTACTAGAAAACTGATAATGATGCCATTGCTATTGCTGCTATTGTAAGCTGCTATTGTAATAAACAATATTGTTGTCAATGACGACTCATGTAATTATTTCATATTTACAACGTCTAAAAACTCCTATCTTCTTCGTATAACCTAAAAATAGAGCTCTAAAATACTAAAATGTGATAGTTCAGTGCAACTGACAGCATGGAGAAAACATTCCAAGCGGTTCTAAGCAGGTCAGATCAACGCCAAAATCAGTATTCAGAAATATTTCCAAATACTCTGGCTGCACTCTGCATCAAAAGATGATCTATTACTCAAGTCATTTATCTTAACATAAAAATATGCGGTAGCCAGAAATGTTGAAGAAATATTATTTTTTGGAAGAATTAAAAAAGTTATGTAGTTTTTTAGTTTTCACATTTCAGTTTCTTTTAACATCTTAAACTTATATTTTTTTAAATATGTTTGAAGTAAAATAAAATGAATATGAGAGGATTATTTTCATATCAATTTATATTATCCTACTGAAGAAGATAAAGCATATTTTATCCATTTTAGATAACATTTTAGGCGCCTAAAATATGGGATTTTAGACCTTTCGTACGTGTTAACAATCCTTTCTGATTTTCCAAAAACTGATTTAATATTATTCTCCCTCGCCCTGAGTACACCGCGTTTGCTGCAGTGCCTCCCTCTCTCACGGAACAGCCCCCTTCACCGCGTCCACGGTTCCCATCCCCCGCCGCCCGCTTGTAAATGGCGGGGCGGGGAGGGGCGCGGCGCGCGCCCGCCCAATCGCATATAAAGCGCGCATTAGGCCAGGCCATCTGTATGCGCGGGCGCGGGCGCCGTCGTCGCCGTGCTGTGCTGTGCTCCCCGCCCCGCCCCTCGCCCCGCGCCGCCCCGCGCGGTGCCGTTCCGGGAACTGGCGACTTCTTATCCGCGGTCATCGCGACCGCGGCGCGAGCGCTAGCAAGCAGACCGACCGCCGCCGCCGCTGCCGCAGCTTCGAGGAAGTTTCGGGACGTTTCTTTGAAGCAAAGCGGCTCGGGTGCATTAGAAGAGTCAAATTATTGATTTGCGTAAATTAATCTAGCGTTTGTTTAAAGAAACATTAAAAAAATGTCTTAAGATGGTTCAGGGGCAGCGTACTGTCTTCCAGGTCAGGACAAAAATTCAGTTGTAGTTTATCCTTTAAAATCGTCTTAATTTCTGTAGCTGTTTAAAGGGGGAGAATTGAAGACAGGCGAATTTGCTAGTTGCGGCGAAGGGAATACGTCATGTTCGCCACACGTCTCTCCCCCGACTCACACTTTTTACCTCCTCCCCCAACGTGTGGGAATTGAAGACACCCGGGCACGGGGGACACTGTTAGACAGCCGGCAAAGTTAGACAAGTAACCTAAAATGTCAAATACATACAAAAATTATTCTAAAACCAATGATTAGACGTCACTTAATATGCTTAAGAATTGTTATCTCTTTCAGATCTGTAAAGATAAAGTTGAGAGTCCCTGAATATTGATTGGTCACAGAAAAGCTGCAGGAATATGGAGACAAGATAGAATTAGGCATAAAGTAAATAAAACATAAAGTATTCTTGCATTATTTGATATCTTATCCTTAAATACTTTGTCCTCATTACGGGGTTTCTTAATATCTCTGAGAAAATTAATTCTCAGGGCTTTGAGTTTTCTTTTTATTGTTCTGGAAGAGGTCTCTGTTACCTCCTTGAAACTTCTCTGTGAAGAAGAAGAAGAAGAAGAAGAAGAAGAAGAAGAAGAAGAAGAAGAAGAAGAAGAAGAAGGTTGGTTAGACGAATCTCACACACTACGGAAGTGTCCAGCGGACGGACAAAAACTAGAGAGATCAACAGAATGGCAACCGAGTGAAAGAAGAAAACAGTAGAAAGGCCACAACCGGAGTAAAAGGAACAAATCAGAAAACAAATAGAGAAACAAAAATTATCTCTTAGTTCCTCTAAGAATAAAGAAGATTGCAGAAGCAAATAAAGACAAGACAATAAGTAGTCAAGGAGACGACAACATGAAAAAGAAAAATATTCATTTGAGCTTCTCAGATTTCTTTCCAAAAGAAACCGATGATACGACCTTTGCAAAGGATCGTTCATATTCTCAATATGGAAAAAAGGATATTCCCATTCAAAATATGAACTTTCCACATTTTCTCTTAAGACGTCAGGCGGCTTTCCGCATGCTAACCCAACGCGAAAAACTGTCACCCAAATTTCGTGGACGGCATCGGATTACGCGGCTCTCGTCTGCACCGTCCAAATGCGGTTATTGAAAATTTATTACGTGTTACAATAGATAAGGACCACTGCTTTTAGTTACTTCAGTCCATTAAATTACATTTTTGTTCGAAACTCGGATTCTCATAGAGTAAAGAGACTAAATTTTTGAAATTCTTCGACATCGTTTGGATAGATGTACACGCTGTGTTCGTTTTCTAAAGGCACTGCACCGTACACGGGTCGGGCACATCTCCAAGAAGCCTCGCACCGTGCAACTAACGGAACGCCCGCCATCCGCCTCGTCCGGCTTCGCTTTTCGCTGCCTGAGAGGCAAATTAAACCCCCCTTTCACGAGCGCGGGGCGTGGAATAAGACAAGTGGCCGGGCGCTCGCCAGGCGCAAAGGCAGCGGACGGCCCTCTAGCGGCCGCTTTAGGAAAACCCCGTCGCGGCCGCTCAGGAACCGCGCAGGTGACGATGCGACACGGTGCGACTTGACGCGTCCCGCTCTGCTCCATACCACCCTGCCCCGCCTCGCCTAGACCCGACGCAACCGGACCCGACCCGACCCGACCCGACCCGACCCGACCCGACCCGACCCGACCCGACCCGACCCGTCCACACTCGACCCGACCTGAACCGACCCTCCTCGACCCTGCCCGCCCTGACCCGACAAGACCTGACCTCAACGGCATAACCCGCGGTGACCTGAGCTGACCTGACCTGACCTGACCTGACCTGACCTGACCTGACCGGACCGGACCGGACCGGACCAGACCGGACCAGACCAGACCGGACCAGACCGGACCAGACCGGACCAGACCGGACCAGACCGGACCAGACCGGACCAGACAGGACCAGACAGGACCAGACAGGACCAGACAGGACCAGACCGGACCAGACAGGACCAGACAGGACCAGACCGGACCAGACCGGACCAGACCGGACCAGACCGGACCAGACCGGACCAGACCGGACCAGACCGGACCAGACCGGACCAGACCGGACCAGACCGGACCAGACCGGACCAGACCGGACCAGACCGGACCAGACCGGACCAGACCGGACCAGACCGGACCAGACCGGACCAGACCGGACCAGACCGGACCAGACCGGACCAGACCGGACCAGACCGGACCAGACCGGACCAGACCGGACCAGACCGGACCAGACCGGACCAGACCAGACCAGACCGGTCCGGACCGGACCGGACCGGACCCTGCTTCGAACTCGGGCTAACCTAGCCAATCTGACCTGATCCGACCCCGCCTTGAGCGATCAGACCCGAACCGACCGGATTCGATCATGTTGATGCGCATGCGTACTAATGCAATGGTATTCGATTCCATACTATCCGACGCTATCTGTTGCTGATGTTTGTCAGAATAATTATCGAAATCACATATCCAACTATCTTGACATTGGACATAATTGGCATGTTTCCTTGCACTTCGTCATGTTATATCATTCAAATAACGTGACCCGATGCAAACCGATCCAACTTAATCAAGTAACCTGTCTCGATGCGATGCGATGCGACATAATGCAATGCAATTCGAATTAATGAAATAAAATGTAACACGTTGGGATGTAAGGAGATCTAATTCGTACGAGGAAAATCCACTGGTAGCTGTATTCGAAATAATACAATGTATAATCTGGGAATAAGTAACGCTAATTTGTCGCCCTAAGATTACTTCCAAATGCGACTGGGGTCAAAAAACGCTTCATTCGCTCCTTTTTTTCAACCGACCTAAACAGCACAGACGCCTTTGGCAGCAACTGATCTCTGGTGCTCTTATTTACTCCCACAATGGATTTGACTCCCATTTTGGCCTGGCTCCATAATCGCGTTTCTCTCCTTAACAAGACAAATTTAGCAGCCCGTCCACGAGCGCGCCATCGCACAGCGCGGAAGAAGACAAGTGGTGGCTGTCCTCTGTCGGCCGTTTTCGGAAACCCCGATTCGCGACACTGACTCTGGAAACTGCGGCGTTAAGGGAAGGTGTAAATCAGCGTGAGGATACCCCTTCGGATGCTGGAGAACCCACACCTGGGTAGACCTGTGGGATGGAGTGTCGGAGCGGTGTCGAGGCGGTATCGGAGCGGTGTGGGAGCGGTGTGGGAGCGGTGTGGGATCGGTGTGGGAGCGGTGTGGTAGCGGTGTCGGCGCGGTGTCGGCGCGGTGTCGGCGCGGTGTCGGCGCGGTGTCGGCGCGGTGTCGGCGCGGTGTCGGCGCGGTGTCGGCGCGGTGTCGGCGCGGTGTCGGCGCGGTGTCGGCGCGGTGTCGGCGCGGTGTCGGCGCGGTGTCGGCGCGGTGTCGGCGCGGTGTCGGCGCGGTGTCGGCGCGGTGTCGGCGCGGTGTCGGCGCGGTGTCGGCGCGGTGTCGGCGCGGTGTCGGCGCGGTGTCGGCGCGGTGTCGGCGCGGTGTCGGCGCGGTGTCGGCGCGGTGTCGGCGCGGTGTCGGCGCGGTGTCGGCGCGGTGTCGGCGCGGTGTCGGCGCGGTGTCGGCGCGGTGTCGGCGCGGTGTCGGCGCGGTGTCGGCGCGGTGTCGGAGCGGTGTCGGAGCGGTGTCGGAGCGGTGTCGGAGCGGTGTCGGAGCGGTGTCGGAGCGGTGTCGGAGCGGTGTCGGAGCGGTGTCGGAGCGGTGTCGGAGCGGTGTCGGAGCGGTGTCGGAGCGATGTCGGAGCGGTGTCGGAGCGGTGTCGGAGCGGTGTCGGAGCGGTGTCGGAGCGGTGTCGGAGCGGTGTCGGAGCGGTGTCGGAGCGGTGTCGGAGCGGTGCCGGAGCGGTGCCGGAGCGGTGCCGGAGCGGTGTCGGAGCGGTGTCGGAGCGGTGTCGGAGCGGTGTCGGAGCGGTGTCGGAGCGGTGTCGGAGCGGGGCCGGAGCGGTGCCGGAGCGGTGCCGGAGCGGTGTCGGAGCGGTGTCGGAGCGGTGTCGGAGCGGTGTCGGAGCGGTGTCGGAGCGGTGTCGGAGCGGTGTCGGAGCGGTGTCGGAGCGGTGTCGGAGCGGTGTCGGAGCGGTGTCGGAGCGGTGTCGGAGCGGTGTCGGAGCGGTGTCGGAGCGGTGTCGGAGCGGTGTCGGAGCGGCGTCGGAGCGGTGTCGGAGCGGTGTCGGAGCGGCGTCGGAGCGGCGTCGGAGCGGCGTCGGAGCGGTGTCGGAGAGGTGCCGGAGCGGTGCCGGAGCGGTGCCGAACCGTGCCGGGTCGGTATCGGGTCAGGTCGCTGTCGAGTGAGTGTCAAGCCAATGACGGATACGTCTCGGCCAGGTGTCTGGATGGAGATGGGGTGACGCCGGGACTGTGATTTGAAGAAGTCGAGGCAGAGAAGGGGACGCAGGCGGGAGATGTGGAGGAAACGTATTCATGGGGCTCTGCTGTGAAGGTGCGTTCGTGGCACGCGAAACTCGGTGCGGGAAGTGTAAGGGGACAAAGGAGTTGTGCTAATGGCAGACGCCAAATGTCCGGGATGGGACGGGATGGGGCGAGGTGGGACGGGACGGGACAGGGCAAGACGGGATGGGAAAGGACCAGACGGTGCGGGGTGAGGCGGAGCGGGTCAGGACGGAGCGGGGAGGGATGGAGCGGGGTGGGGTGGGGCGCGGCGGAGCGGGGCGAGTCGTTGCGGGAGTGCGTGGCGTGCAGGCCGAGGCTGGACGAGCTAAGGGGCTGTCGGTGATGGGGAGCGGGGTGGGGCGGGGCGGGGCGGGGCAGGGGCGTGGGAGCGCGGGTGATGGGTGTCCCCGCGCCGCGCCCCGACGGCGCATCCATCTAAATACCTGCTAACAAGCCGCGCGCCGCCTTTTTTGTGTGCCGTCACACGCGGCGCCGAGCGCCCGCCGCCCTCCTCCTCCTCCTCCTCCTCCTCCACTCGGGCCCTCGCGATGCGTCGCGTCGACGCGCCTGCCCCAGCGGCTCGGCCTCTGTCAACGGCGCCTTCAGTGCCCTTCTGCCTCCGCCGAATCCCGGGGCTCCGAGATCGCCGCCTTCCCACTCAGATCTCACTCGCTCCTCCCCTTTTCATGACAGCTGCAGTCCCAGTGCGCTGTTCGCTTCTTTTTTAATGGTTCCTTCCACTCCTCAACACTCCGTTTCGTTTTCTCCTTTTTCACTCTCCGTACTTCAATTTCTACGCCACCTGTTTGATTTTTACTTTCTCGTTTTTACGAATTAGAATTGTAATCGTCCGCCGGAAAACAGAAACATTTATTTTCATCTATAAATGTTCTCTTTTATCTTCCTTTTATTATGAGATTAAAAAAGAACAGATATAGATGATAATAAATTTCTTTTGGTCATCTTGTGTACCTTCCATCTTATGTTCTTCGGTTTGCACTATTTTCGTCTAGTTCATTTTCATAGTCAGCCCCCTGACGGGTCAGTATGTATTCGCAAGTTCAAATGATTAAATGTTCTGGTTGATTTTCTGATTGCTTGGGATGCGCTTTTGGACACGATCGCAGCATCGATACATAACAGAGAACATTTAATTGATGAAGTTGAGAGTATTTGGCAAAAATGGGTACACATGGGCGTTTGTAAATCTTAAATGAGGAATAAATACATTTGCAAAGAAAGATTTATAACTCTCATTGAGGACTTCGCTCTAAGCTGTTACAGATTTCGTTGTTAAACATTCACACATTAGATGTTATCAAGTATATTCTAATTGTGTAATGAAATTGTAAAATTGTTGAAACATCCAATTTAATATATCGTAATTCCTGCATGAAACAAAGAATCGTAAGGAAAAGTTTTGTTGCCACCCCTTTTTTAGTAACTCATCTACGTCCTTTAAAATATCGCATTCAGTTTAATACATATGATTAAGGTTTATAGGATGCTACAATAGCAATGGTCATTGGCGCCGATGTCAAATATGTTGGAACGTTAGTATAGATTATAAATGGACCTTTGCAAGTGCAGCGCTGAATTTAATAAATGAATAAATAAAAAAAACTTAAAAATTAGTTGTATAAGGCTAAGTAATACATAAAAACAGTATTGTCCTCTTGTCTCAAATCCAAGGGAAAAGTCCTCTTTCCCTAGCAGTGCAGGTTTGACCCCGCCACGCACCTCAATCTCAATCGAACATTGGGGGCGGGGTGATTAAATAAGACAGGATTATTACACCACCATTAAGATTTAAATTAATTACTTGTTTGTTAAATAAACAAAGGAAATGTAATAAATGAAAATAAAACATTTTAATTTAATAATCGGTCTGCATGAAGTAAACTTTAGCAAACAGCAAGGGAAACAAAGTATTCCTTGGAACTGGGTAATGTAACGCATGGGATGTACACAAATATGATATTATAAATTGTGTTTGTTGAAAGAATTGGCTGCCCCAAACGAGAATCAAAGATTTTTCAGGCATATGCTCAGTTGCTCTAGCCACTGAGCTTGCAAGACAATCAACTCTTCGAACAGTCTTTAAGAGTTAAGATCCCTATGATATTTTACATGCCACCCTCTGGTCACAGTTATAAGTTTAACCACGAGGTATATATTCTATATGGAGTATATGCTGCATCTTTTTATTGAAAACTGAAATCCGCTCCATTGAAACAATTTATTAAAGAATTCAAATCGGTTAATTAGATTGCTGGTGATGTAGATACCTTCTATTACTTAAAAATAATGAATAAAAGACGTTGCCTGGTATTAACAATTTATTTGGCTGATGATCGTTTCGATCGCGTAGCGATCATCCTCAGAGCTTGCAGCTTCGGGCCGAAAAAGTTTTGTCTCAGAATTTCTGAATGAAGAAAAACCCTACTTTAATATTAATGGTCTAATGACCCCCAAAACATTTGATCAAATCAATAGACAGGTCGTACATAAATATGAAAAATAAGCCGCCAGAGCTCTTCACTGCAGGTGGCTCAGTGCAGGTCATCTGACACACGTACACGAAAAGTAATCTACTCAAAATCAGATCAGCAACGTTGATGATTGCAAATTGTACTACAGTATTTTTCTACTGATGTATTTGTAACAGAAATAGACGCTAATAAGCACCGTTTTGACGTAATTTAAAATAAGTAAATAAATAAAACTAAAAAACATAGATGGGACCTACGTTTCCTTCGTTAAAATGGGGTAATTTGCTCTTGATTAGCGTCCTAGTGCAATCATAAGGACGCTAGTGCGCCAGTTTAGGGGCTCGATTTGACTTTGTATTAAATACGCGTTTCTTCTGTATCCACTGCTATCTATTACCCGAAGTTAACTTCGCTTTTGACTTAACAGTTAATGTTAATTCTGACGGAAACTATGACGTACCGAATAATCAGGGGCATGCATATTGCGGATTGTGCGTTCACTGTGGCGGATTCCGGAGTGTTTACCTCTACTCCCAGAACCACCTCAGACGAAGTTGAAGACGAAAACGACGAACAAGAAGACGACGAAGCCCAAAACGAAGATGATAAAGATGAAGTCTGACGACTGAAGAAAGAAGGATAGAAATACGATGGAGAGAAAGAGTACGGAAAGACGACGGAGAAAAAGACGATGAAGAGAAAGACGGGGGAGATGAAGAGGAAAACGATGGAGAGAAGGATGATGGAGAAAAGGTCGACGGAGGGAAAGATGACAGAGAGAACGACGATAAAGAGAAACATAGGGACGAAGTTGATGACAGGGACAAACATGAAAACGACGCCAAATCGAAGGAAGGTGATATTGCAAAATTAGGATAATAACGCGAGTCTGCCACGAATCATCCCCTCCCCTCCCCTCTCCGTCCTCCCCACGTGATCGATGTGTCGCGCTCTTTCCAGCACCTCGTCCGTCCCGAGTGCACTGGCGCTGCTCGCCTGCTCCGCTCGCTCCAGGGGAGGCGGCGGCGGGCCCTGCTTTGCATGCGCCGGGCGTTAATCACGCCGGCCGGCCGCCATTAAAACCAACACTTCGCTGGTGCCGCGCGAGCGAAGGTTCGGGCGCCGAGGAAAATATGGTAGTGCGTTTGATTGCGGGTAAGTAAAGCGGCGATGGACTAAATTAGTGCAAATCCTTTTTATTACAAATTACTGGCTGGTTATGTACTACGTACGAGCGAGAGTATTCGTCAAATTATTGAACCGGATTTCAGAAGAGTAACTAGATAGGTGTAGGTGTTAAAGCTCATTACTCACTTGGGTTAAGAATTTTTATAAGGAAATGGCGTTATGAATTCGTGTATACGTAATGTACTATAGTAGTTCGTGATTTAATATAAAAATTAATAGGTTTGGTTTAATGTTTTTTACAGGTGTCTAATGGACTACATTTTAAATTATAAGTAAATTGGATAACAGAATGAATACTGGGTATAAGTCAATCCCTATAGTTTAAATAATAAATTGTACATTGCGCAGTTTTGGCTAAGTAAATGCAAATGATAGTTTCAGATTATTTCATTATATCTTACTAACTATAAGATTGTTTATACTTGAGAATATTTGACAAACTTTAAAAAATACTTTCAGAAGATATTGTTTCAAGGTGCAGAACTTAAATATAAAATGTTAATAATATAAAAAAAGTGAAGGGAATTATGCAGAAACTCTATATTAATTAAGTTAATTAAGTATTTACACATAATTTCAAAAAAAATGCTCAATGCAAGTTATGAATGACTGGAAAACGATTTTTCGAGAATACATGTACTGACGAGCCCTGATAACGAGAAATTTGGAAATAAATGTAAATAATGTCACGTGTATGAAAGTAAATGAAATGATGTCACGTACAATTTTTCGAATACACGAATACTTTTCGGATGAAATTTTTAAGGCTCAATTTTTCTTTAAATTTCCTCCTCTTATATATCAATTTTTCGTGAAACACTGGTGCAAGTCCCATTTGCAGTGTAATCTTTGTATTTTCGATAAAACATGACGATAACTTTGAAAAACAATAGTGAAGATATAAATGTTTGTCTTAAACAAAAATGTTCTAAACAATCAGACTTGTTAAAAAGGTTATTAAAACGCTTTAAAACTTTATTTTTTGCATAACTTATGTTTGAAGTAACTGAAATTTATAAAAAAACATTTTGTCAAAGAGAGCTCGTTTTGGTTCATTTTTCCCACGGATAGAACAAGGGACGCTGTACAGAATGGCACAGTTATTGCAAAAATTTCTACAAACCGAAATAATTCGAGAAGCTATTGAGAACTGTCGAGAACCACTACCTATTATAAAACATTGGTTTTGATACTAATACAATTATTGACATAAAGTTAGTATGTGATTGAACAGAACTCACGTATTAATCTAAAATTAGTGAGGTATGAGGGGATTGTTCATCAATTTTGACTCTCGACCTCTCAACATCGGCGTTTACTAATGCATATTGTGCCATACTTTTCTTTGTTACAACTATCATAAGAAATTATTCCTTTATATCTTACTCGAAAGGTAACTCGTTCTTCGTGACTTACATAGAAGCATAAATATTTATTGTAAATTTATTATGTAAATCTAGGCATACATTTAAGTTTACGAGTCTCATACGAGGAAAAATGAACGCCATTACTGTATACACATCTGAGAAGTGACAGTTGCGTCATTTAACGGGCAAAGACATTAAAAATTGATGTTATATTGATCTCGTACCATGTACGACGTTAAGTTTTTTATGAGGCTGGTAATTCAAGAGAAGTACCACTTCGCGATAAATACACAACATGGCCAAATAAACGATTGAGTAGTTATGTTTTAATAATTTACTGAAGTAATATTAAAAAGAACGTTATTATTTTACAATCAAAATCACGAAAAATAAGTAATTTTTATGTCTAAATATATGCGTAATCGTTAACTCTGTTATTCCCAATCCAGGCAGGCTAACATTACCTTATTTATACATTCGTTAGTTAAGAAATGTTAATGATCTAAGAAATTAGAGATATGTATTTCGAGATAATTGTTCGGTAAAATCATAAAACGCTATTACTGCTATTTTCAAAAGCTAAGAATGAGGGTTCTTCGATATAAAATTAATACTAATTATAACATTGGCAGTAAATCGCAAGTGCTCCCTTTCACCTCGTGGCTGCAGCAGCAATCAATCTCACTAAGGTTGTGATCTCGATTCCTGCAACAAGCATGGGTGAATTTACGTCATTTATAATGTATTAACACAAACGGAGAGCATTACATTTCACTAGGCATCATCGACGATTTTACTCTGAACATTGAACTCATTATCTCACCTCACACATTCATTTCTCATTTCCCTTCCTTTTCTTTACCTCTTAATTCTCTCTTCTCATTTTTATTTTTCTCTCCTTTTCTTTATTCTTTCAATGCACTTCCATATAGAAGAAAATATGTTTTCTCTATAGCATGTCTATTCTTATTTCATTTCTTTAGTTTTCTTTCGTTTTTCCTTTCCTCTTTCCTCTCCATTTCGGGTGTGTTGATTACTTTAAAAGAAATTGAAAGTACTGATTCATCCAAATTCGTGGACGATGTTAATTTAAATCATTCTTAAGTATTTTACTATCACACCGGCAATGACGATCGAGTTGCTTCCACCTTTACAGTCCTGTTCAGACCGACTACACTTTCACATCATTATATCTGCTCTCAAATTTTCCAAAAACCAATGCACCTTCATTTTCTATTGGATGAAATATTGTTTCTACAAAAAAGAAACGTCATCCAATTTACAATACATTGAAAATGCCAGAAGGGAACTTTACAACTGACTGGGCAGCAATTATTGTCTCCCTTGTCTAGCAAACTTTGCTATCGCAACTCTTTCTTTTGGTTGTTTCCCGACGAGGTGATAAGAACGTAATCACTACTCGTACATACAAACACACACACACACACACATACACACACTCAAATTCGCGTCCATTGACACATCCCTACCTCACACTACGAAACTCGCAAAGCGACTATCCCTCTATTCTACCTTGCCTACAAGCATGTGGCTGTGACTGACATTTTATCCGCACAAATTCTCTTCAGTGGCTCCCCAAATCTGCCTTTCTCCATCATTAGCAATCTGCGTGCGCCTCCTTAAATTTCTCCGTTTCAGCCCCACTGCTCGCCAAATCAACATCTTTCGCTTTCCCACTCCCGATTTATGACTCGGCACAAAACCGGCGCCAACAACCATGGCACACTCTCACCATCGCCATCACCACCGCCACCGTCGTTGCCATCTCCACCGCCACCGCCTTGTCTTTCTCTCTTCGTCCGCCGCCTTTGTAGAGCCCCTCATTTAAATTAAGATATTAGGGTATTCATTATTCCGCACCAATTAACACAAACCACTAATCTCTGCTGGCACAAGTCAGAAACACAATTTGTTTTCCCAGACTGAGTTTTTTTGTTTGTTTTTTAATGCAGAAAAAGAACAGCGACAAAATACGGCGTTATACATTCAACGCGCAGCCTCATTAAAAACAGAAGACGGCAGCACGGCGAAGAGCTAGTTGGGAGGAGGAGGAGTAGGGATATGTAGTGCGTGTTGTTGTTGTTGTTATCATGTACAGATAGTTCTCCAAGATTATGGATATCAGCGGATGTCAGAAGAAACTCAACATTCTTCTTGCTTGTTATTTCTCATGAAACAAAATTTTATCATATTAATGCACTGTAAATGAGAGGTTGTTATTTACTCTTTTG
The DNA here is from genome assembly GCA_038098605.1 of Gryllus longicercus. Classification (NCBI taxonomy): domain Eukaryota; kingdom Metazoa; phylum Arthropoda; class Insecta; order Orthoptera; family Gryllidae; genus Gryllus; species Gryllus longicercus. Next base: position 319,528 of record JAZDUA010000926.1, read on the forward strand.
AACCAACAAGGCTTTTATGGCATTCCACAGATACCATCCTCTTAACAAATAAATTAAGTGACACACATTTATAATTCTTAGTCATTGATGTTAAAGCTTGTTGGAAATATCGAGAATTTATTACAGCTCTAGTTTAATATTAAATAGAATATTAAGTTAAATTTACCTATTTGCATATACGTCGGAAGAGAGATAGGATTGAAATGTAGTACTGCTAAAATTTGTTTTAAAACATATTTTTAATATACATGTTGATAGACACTGCTAACATTTCACAGTAGAGTTTTAGCATTCACGTGACATTTGTATTCTTCATTCACGCAATATTACCTCAAATTCACCACTGCAAACCAAAATTACCCACAAAATCAGCGATTCTCTTTGAGAGAGAGAAATAATAAAACACTAAAAGCGAAGTAGACAGTACGCGGGAAAAGCAAACAAGCAATCTTTAAAGAAGTTTGGAAGTGGGATCGCAGAACAAGATGAATATCTTGACGTGTTTTGTTTGCGACCACTTACAAGGCTAGCCATTAGGCGCGACTTTACGTGTAAAATATGACCCGCGACCGCCGCTGGCGGGGTCCGCACACAGCAGGTAAGGAGGGGAAGGACCGTTCGGAGGGGGGGTTGAAAAGAGGGGAGGGGGACAGGAGGGGAGGGGTGGCACGGAATGTACATTGCTCAGAAATGGGCTGGAGACAGCGCGATGAAAAAAATGAAAAAAAAAAAACCAACAACTTGAAAATGTGGAACTTTTCAGAGATAATGTGCGACAGTGAGTGCTTTGCGAAATGGAAGCCTTAATTATTAGTGATAAAATATACGTGTTTTAGTTGCGGTAATTTACTACTAATGTTGCAGAGACAATTATTATTAATCCACCAAGTGTTTCTTCAAACTACTTGAAAGAAGAAGCTTAAAAATTGCGATATATTTTGTAGTGTACGTCTTCACGGATATTAAAGAAAAATATTGCTAAAAGATATTTGCACGTAAGGAAAGGAACTTAAAGATAAACAGAGGCAAACATATTTAATGGAAAGCAAGTTATTATTTATCTTGATGGTATCATTTTCATTCAATTAATATTTTAATGTATTGGTATTCCGATTACTTTTAATTCATTTTCATACTTAAAATTCTACTCATCTACTATAAAAATATAAAATAAAACGTAAGCATTGGCAAAGATAAAAAGGCACAGATTTTTATGTGATATTTTGAAAGTAAAACACTTAATCTAAACACAAACAGGATTCCCAAAAAATCGGCGAAGTTTACAACTTTTAATAACTATAAAAGCTTGAAATGGTGTGTCATTTTTTAAAGAGATCTCCCGCCATCAGAGAGACTTGTTAACTAATAGAGACTAATTATTTTAACTCACATTATTGGCATAAACAACATATAACTGAATGATTTAATAAAACATAATAGAAAAGAAAAACAAGGAAAGAATTCGAAGTTGAAATATATTCCAGCTCTTTAGCAAACATTTTTATACAAAGTCGCATTTAAAAAGAAAATATGCACGAAATAGTAATAAATAAAATAAACATTACTTCAACCTTCGTTGTTTAATGCAACAAATCTAGTACACATACGAACTATTTTCGTCTGAAGTCTTATTCCCCATTGCGAGCCGTTTCTGCGCTTCATAGTCAGTAGGCCTACAAGGTCCACGGCTATATTTAGTCTAATGATCCACAGCTAAAACGTCCACCAACAAAAACGTCTGCAGATTGTCTACCAACAAAAATGTCTACTAACTACTAAGTCTATACGCTAAATATCTAATAGCTAAATTTCTAACAAAAAAGCCTAACGAGTATTCTGTTAAAATTTTATATTTAATGTAATAATAAATTAAAAGTATATAACACTACCTAGATATGAACATTATCGTAACTAAATTTTCAAAAATAATGAGTTGCCGCAGTAATAAAATTAGGAGATCTATTTTTACTTCAAACACACCAGTCAGTACAACAAAAATCTTGGTCACTTAGATTGCGAAATCCAACCAAGTTAAAGATATATTAATACATAATAATTTCGATTACCACTGCAGACAAAAGGGCGGAGATAGAAGACGTTTTTATAGGGGATGTTCCCATAGAGATATTTGCAATGCAACTTCTATTTCTAGGTTAAATATAGATGGTATTAATGAAACTCTGTCCTATTGAGGTACTGCATATATTTTATAAATATATTTTTCAAGTTTCAACCTTTATTTATAATTACACTTACTACAAGTCTAACACACTTTCACACGTAAATCCTTTTTATATGTAGAAATATTATCAATATTCATTTTTTCGTTAGATACCTTTGGTTGTAGACATTTAGGCAACAGACATTTCTTGTATTGGACGTTTTTTCATGTAGATTAGATCGATGTGTTCACATTTATTATGTAGACCTTTTAGAGTAGCACAAGTGTCGTTAGACCTCAAATATTAGACATTATATACGAAGACCTTATTTCTGTAGACCTTCCTGGATTTGGAAGAGAAATAATAGCAGTGTCAGGGCAGTTGCCCACACTCGCAGCGGCACTGGGCTTCCCAGACAGGGAGGTAGCTCGAGCGGGGGCGGTTTCACATTACTGTGGAAGACAATCAATGTAGTATTTCACAGCGTTTCACCACTTTAAGTTCCATGAAATCTCCTACAGCACGTTTTTGTAGAATTCCAAAATAATATTTTTTTATTCTCTTCATAAAACTCCTCAAAGCTAGTTTCTTTTTTGCAAATTCACTTAGAATGTTGGGAAAGAATCTCAGAAAATGGTACGTTTTTCCCCATCAGTCTGCCTAGGCGCCAAAACTTACATCTCACTCGCCTCGAACGGTGGACCGAATGAGGTTAAAATCTTTCTCCAAATTCAATAAAGGGATCCTGTTGAGAGAGATTCTTAATTTATTCGTGGAAAAATAAAATCCGAAACAAATAACACGTGAATCATATATTTAATTAAGATTACTTCTTATTAATGCTTCAATTGTATGTGAGAGGATTATGGGGATGTGGTGTGTGGCAAATGAATTAGCAAAACGTTTGGTAGTAAACTACGCGGTGTAAAATTGGCAATAGTACAGAACAATTACATGAGCAAATTGCATTGTTTATTTTTCACATGATACAACGTCATTACTTCTATCTAAAGTAGTGTGAATATCAAAATTTTTTCACAGTTCATTTTCAGGATAGAGTTCTAAGGATGGCAATCCACGGCAGATCATTACGAAGAACCTTTGCTTTTCTGGCTAATATTCTTATCCATATATCCAAATAATATACATATTATCCACTGTATTTACGTAAAGTAAAAATGTACGAAACGAAGTGAATTGCCTACTGTTACTGCATCAGTTTCGTTGTATTCCAATAAACAGTGTTCTGATAAATCATGACTTCCCACTATTTACTATCAACGTCAGTGTCACTTATTCTCGAGATGAACAGATAAATGTAGTATTATTTTAACGAAAATTATAGCATATGGCTTTTGTTAAAATGGATAAAACGTATGATATTCATTATTATGTAAAGCAACCTAAATATAATGCGAATATTGTAATTAATAATAAAATGTTACACAGATTTCGTTTCTATGCGATAGATCGGAGAAGAGTTGTGAACTGTTAGCGAATCAGTATTGGTCCTGTTTTCTGACCGAAGAATACTGCTGCACTGTAATTAATTTCATTTGCCACATTTGTTGTAGGAGATAGGTATTGTGGTGAGTTATCGTTGGCATTACTAATGAAATAATTATATGCGTCGTCATTGCCAACAATATTATTTATTAAAAAAGCTCTTTTTGATAAATATTCTATTTATTATATTAATATTATATTTATTATATATTTTGATAAATATTCTATTTATTAAAATATCGTTTTTGTGGCTCTTATACAGCAGAAAACTGATGATGGCTAAGCCATCGAAAGCTGTTTATTTAATAAATAATATTGTTGGCAATGACGACGCATATAATTATTTCATTTGTTGTAGGATGAAAAATATTCTCGCCATTTCCGGCATCCTGTGATAAACTAAACATCTCATTCCACCTTTTCCATACATTTGAACACCTTGTTTTACTTACACAGCGTCGTTATCTTCGCATCAGACGTACCGGGCGTCGTCTTTGATTTTCTCAGTCGCGTCCTCTTTGCACTTGACTTCACGGAGACCGAAAACGTCACAATGGACAGACAGCCGTCTAGCGAATTTTGTGTTGACTGCACGAGGGAAATGGTCTTGTGTAAGGCTTACGTCAGCACCGTAAGTCGGTGTTCGAGGGGCGAGAGAAGAGGCTTACGTCTTCACGTCCTTCCTTTTCTGTCCACATGATGTAAGTGGTGGTTTGGAATTGCCTTCTACTGGGTAGGGGATGGTTGGAAATAATCTTAAATGAGCAGATATGAACGATTAATTATAGGAGGATGCTGATTATGGTTATGATATTTTGTAGTATGGGAAGTTCACAACTCCAAAATCACATTGTGATCACACACTCGTCTCACGAGGGACTCGAATATTTAGATTCTGTGAAATTTCTCTTAGCACCAATTCTCTCCACAACCGTAGCACCTCTACCACTGATGTTCGCCGACGTGTGCTGGAATGGTATTCACGTCCACACTATTTCGTTGGAAATTGATTACCCGTGATATTTCACTACGAGTTTGTAAACATTTCCTGTAGTGACCTATAGAAATATTCCAGTACTAAACTACCTTGTGTAGCTTATAAAAATGCATGTTTTTTTATGCTCTGGGTTCTAAATTATATGTGTGGTACTCCCAAAATTACTACTATTCCCAATAGAGTACTCTGTGTTCGAAACACAGTATCAAGTTATAAAGACACTTCCGTTACTTAATAATCCACCTATTGACACCGTCCCTCCCATTAAAATCCGATGCAACTAGCATCGCAAATATGGTGAGCTCACTTCATTCTGGAATTCCATTGTCTTGCACTGTGTTACCTAGAAACAAGACAAGCAACGAGTGTGCATGTGCCATTGAAAATAATGGCGAAGGATGACTAGAATAAATATCGCGTTCTTTTGCAGGAGCACCAGCTGCTGCAGATGATTCGAAGAACCGTTTTAAATTCTCTATTTATTCATGATTTACAACACCAATGTTTTGGTATTTCTATTTTGAAGAATGAATATAAGAATATGTGAAAGTTTCTGAAAGTTAATCTTAGATAACAGATTATGAATTGGTCCAAATCTGAGGGAAAAAATATCCCTTTCAATTTTTTTTAAGAAATGTCAAAATGAATTTTAATTAAAAAGGAATTCAGTAAATGTTTCAAAAGAACTGTTCAATTATACAACTTCAAGTTAATTCAGTGATTTCTTCTCTTGTATATTATTAGTTTTTGATTCTGAGAATAGTTGTTAGGAACTTTAATTTGTAGATATTTGTTGAGATATTACAGGTGTAAATACATAACTTGCTATTCAAAAGAGCAATTAAAACCAGTCTTCTTTTACCGAATTAGTATTCCAAGTCTTTTTACCATAAAATCATGTTTTTGTAATATCATATCAATTTAAAGAACAGCAGGTAATGAAATCTTAATTCGTCAACTTCACAGAATATAACGTTCTCTAATTAAAACTGAGTAATTTGTAATATTTTAATGTCAACTCCCTATTATCACGTTGGAATCTGGCATTGTGACTTTTCTAGAGCTATTTAAATAGAATGTAATACTTCCTCAATAAGTTCGTTTCATGCCATGATTGTGCAGAACAGAAATATGTAAGTGATATACGTTGCGAGAAAATAATAGAAAATGTAAGTGGCCAGTAAAGTTTGTGAATTGTGAAAAATGCGATAAATGAAAAATAATAGCTTGGTGTTTATTTCGTAGGAAGACATTTGGGGGTTGTTCAGTTCTTATTTCATATGTGGCTGCTATTTGAACATGTATTAACTTATCAAAAAAATTATGCGCGTTTTGTTTTAAATAAATTAACCAGTTATATTAAGTTTTCTATGATAAGTAAATTAAACTAATCAAATCAGATATTAAGATGTAATGAAGGTTTTGTTGGTGACAAACCCGAGCGAATTTACTGTTGCCCAAAAGACTTCACTCCAAAAATATTGCATTCATGTTAATGTTGGTGCAGCTGTATTCCAAACACGGTGTTCGTAAGTAATTATTAGGCGGAGATTAATTTAAAATATTTTAAAAAAAGAATACATTTTTAAAGATGACTCTCGATTGAGAACTGAACCCAATATGGCTTATTTCCTACAGACTGAAGTTTACATGTGATGTGACTGTTCCAATTTAATCTTATGTCCATGATAATCCAAGATTAGGTCCAAGATGGATGTAAAACAAAGATAACCTATGTGAAAATTTAGCGAAGACTTCACTAAACACAGTTTCACTTAAATGGAATTCACTTAAGACAGTTTTCACTTAAATGAAATTCCACAAGCTATTGTTTTGCTGTGCTATGTCTGCAATTCCGTGACACCAAAAGCTAATTCTTCGACTTGTACCGCCCCTCTCCACCATCGCTTTTCGCAGCTCGTTGGAGCAAAGTGTTCAGTCTTTGTCCACAGAGTTTCCACGCGCGAGGGTTGGGGAGCACTTTTCAATGATGAAGTCGTGGACAGGTAGAAATTCTCCGGAATCACTCATTCGAGGGGCGAGCTACCTGAAGCAAGAGAGAAACTAATGGGACAGGCCTACATATTGTGGAACTGGAGCTCAGTCGTTCCTGGAAGTGAGCATTGAAAGAAGTCCCATTTTACAGAGAAATGTGACAAAATATTTTGTGGGGCGTAAGAAACTGGAGCAAATCTATGAAGTACCAAATAGTAAATATCTTTTATACTGTTCTTACAAAGCCAAAAACGCCCTTGATTCAAAATGATGTTTTCAGTAGTCAACTCTCCAAAACTAGAATGGTGTGAAATGTTTTGGTTCGTAAATGAAAGATGGGAACAATATTTACTGAGGAGTTAAGGATGTTCGTTTCCACAAATGAGTCACTGTTGGAAGGAATTTTTTTTTGAAAAGCTGATTTTCGAATGAGAGTTTTAAGGGAGGTCATTTTAAGTTCAAAAAAGTGTTTATATTCTTGGGCACGCTGATCTGAAGGTCTTACATTGGTATCTTACACAATTTTCAAACGTCTGTGTAATACATTGAAATTACACCTCCAATACAGAACAGGAAGCTAGAAAACGAGGTAACTTAGTTTGTTAATATTCAAGCAATAAGACATTTAATGAAGTGCGAATAATCCAATAACAAACAAAACCTTATTTAACAACAAAATAATTAACATTCGTGAGATAAGACTTACTAACCAACCAAACAATCCAAGTCAATTACCATCACAATCAGAGTCTACCTAAATCCAATCTACACACCAACAAACAAGTCAAAATGTGACACACTGCCGTACAAAGTACCTCACCGTTCATCTGGATACAATTTTTCCCCACTGTTCTTCACAATGCGCAATAACAGTAAAGCGTTTATTTTACTGGGATCTGCAGCAGCGCTCTCCACGTCCAACTCTTTACGTCCAGAAGCGACGCTTTATCCGGTCGTAACGCGGGCGACAAAACCTTTAATTCAAGCGTCGGATAACCTCGACGACGTCCACTGCTCGGAGGAAGCAGCGAAGAGTCTCGGCCCATTGTAAGCGCGCCCCGCTCCTTGGAGCTGCAGATGCGGCGCAACGGCTGGCCATTTCCTTCGCTGCCGATGCACATTGTGACTCGTTGCTCGTTCCCACTTGCGAAGATTTGCGTTTTGAAGATGTGTGTCGTCTTGTTCGGTTTGCTAGTTTATCTAATTTGATCCAAGTGTTCTGTTTTCATACAGTCCAAATCACCGACTTCAGAGAATTTTCGAATCATTTAAAAACATTGTGTAAATTTTGTTTGATTGTTTTAGAGAATCAGTAAATATCTGATATTGATTTTTTAATGTATACTCATTCGAAAGTCAATAACATATACGTTATCACAAACATGAATGTTACAAAAGACTTACGGAAGAAGTTATGTAATCGTGCGCCTGACAACGTCGACTTTTTGGCAGAAAAGCTCTTTTTGTCGAGCCCTGGTAAAGAAAAAGAAAGAAGATGAAAAAGAGGATAAATCCTGTTGCTGTATAAAGCAGATTACTTCCCCTAACACATGGTGAAGGGGTAGAAATCCATGTTCTGTGGGTCCCTGATACTGAAAAATCGATTGACGCAAAACGTCAGCTTGTTTGTCAGTGGTCAACGTCAGCGCCTAAACAGTTCTGCAGATTTTCTCCAAAATTGATATTCCGTGATAGATCTAACAGAACACAGGGATTTAGGAATTTCAAACGGATGTTTAAATTTTTTAGGGTACTTTCCATGAGGCTTCTATAACATTTTAAAAATTTTCTCAAATATGGCTTCAGTGTTTTTGATTAAATTTTGTCCTCGAAAAGCATGAAGAACGATTAATATAATGGTGCACATCCCGTGTTTGTTGCAATTCCAGATATTCGAAAATTGCAAAAATTGTAATTATTTTGAGCGTCTTTCTACAATTACATTGAATCTACAACTATATTGAAGATAAATATTTTTTCCTGAATGAAATTTGTTTTTTAACGATACATCTTGAAATAAGGTTTTTCGAAAATATGAGTAGTTTTCCACGCAACTTTCCGTGAAATATGAGCAATTCCCACAATTTTTAAATCTTATTTTCCCTCACAAATCGCTCCAAATCGCATTTTTCTTTCAAATGTTTCCTCGTATGTATCATGTGACATAAAATGTGGTGATAGTCCTATATCTTAATGCGACGTAATAACATACGTAAAGACATTATGCAGTTAGGATCTACGTTCAGTGGATCTATGATACCGGAAAATTGGATAACGGCAAGAAGTCTTTACGTCCGTCCGTCCTGTCTGTCTCTAACAACTCTAGCAACTAACCCGTATGTAGCATTTTCACAAAAATTGATATTCCTCCACCGATCTGACTATTGCGCTCCCTTAAATTTGATATTTTATTTTTTGGCGGGTAACATTATATGACGCTTCCATATTTTCAAACTTTTCTAAAAAACAGTGCCACATCTTTTCTTAAAATTGTTTCCTCAAAAAAAGAAAATAACGCTTAATAAAATCGCTGAGGTCGCATTTTTTTGGACTCCCTAAATTGTCGAAAATTACAAAAGTTCAAACTTCTTCCAGCGTCCTCCTACAACTACAGTAGTGAGGATAGATTTTTTCACGGTGAAATATGTTCATGAAATGTGTTCATGTTCCATGAAAAACTGATCTTCAAATAAATACAGGTTCAATTTTTCGAAAATAAAAGTATTGTTTGCAAAACTTTGTGTGAAACACAGTCCATTTCAAACAATGAAAAAAAATATTTACTCAAAGAGGCTCGAATTTTCTCTTTAAACTTTTTGCGTTAATATTTCCGTGTATATATTTGTTCTAAATGAACTATATGTTTCCTTTCAAGTTTAAGACGCAGAAAAGATAAACAAAATCCCATGAAAGAAATCTTATCACTATATTTTGATTGTTTTTCTAAATAAGAGTGATTTTATGACCTCAAAAATGCGGCAAGCCAACCTTAAAAGACAGTAAATAAAACAAAAACAAAAAAGCGAAAAGAAACGGAGAAGAAATAAAACCTATGATCTGACGCTAAGGAGCCACGGCCCATGTAGAGAACGCCACCATCGGGGCGTAGCCTAGGCGAAATCGCGCTGTATAAACAAGCGGGCAAGGAGTGTACTTCGGCGCTCTCTCACACAGACCCGCCGCCGCCCCCGCCGCCAGGAGACTGTTCCCGGCGCTCACAGCTGTTCGCGATACCATCGGCACAACCTCGAGTAACGTGGTACCCGTTCGCGTTGGATTGTTATATCCGCTCTCTACATGAATAACTAAGCCAGTCGACGCGCTTGTAGCGGTAAAGTTCAGATTTATCTGGATTGGACTCCGGTTTCTGCCCGTGATAGCAAGCGTTCTGCCCGAAGAAGAAACACGCTTCGGGTTGGGAAAGGAAACAGTTCAATATGCATCTGCGTAAGATCTTTATTTTCTATTGGGCGAAACTGAATAATCAATTATTAAATATCCTTTCGTAGAGGTGAAATGTACAAGGTGATGTTTGGCAATGATAAATGCAACATTTTTTTATTTCCATAACAAATGTAGAGCAAAGGTGATTGACACGATTATATTTGAAAATGGAATTGTAAGAGTATTTCTTGACATAGAGTTCACGATTTTTGTGAACTTTGACTCCAGCTTACGCGATATATCAATTTGCTAGAAAAGAGAAAGGAAATATACATGCATGTCATAATTCATTAAAGAAATGAATGAATTTCATTTGTACTTCTAATAAAATAAAGTTGTAGTTCATTACTATTTGTGTGAAATAAAGAAAAATTATATCGAGAGTTTTGAAAAGGGGTTATAATAGCGCATAAAGAAAATGGTGAGCATGTAATTAATAATTAAACGCTTTGGAGGAAAATTGCTGAAGAGACAAACATAATAGATAAAATAAGAAACCATAATTGAATTGGACCTTTTTAAGGATGTTTTCTTTAGTTAAAACAGAAAGGTAGATGAAAGGATGAAGAGAAAAAGGAAGAAAGTTTGGAAAGATGGCCCAAATAACACCAGAGAGAACTAGGGAACTGAAATGATATGAAAAAAACAAACTCACAACTGCGAACAAACAAGTTCATTGAAATGTGTGCCTAGACAGATGTACAAGATGATGACTGTTTCAGTAAACTGAAAACCTCATAGATTTTAACAGTTAATTGTACAAAACGCATTATTTATCGGTGTTGAAACCTTCATTCATTACGTGTGAAACTTTCTTATCTCTAACATCCTTTGTAATGGATCATGAACGACGTTACTGAAAGGTTTCTCAATGAAAAAGGCTCATAACTTAGCCCATTCACTGGATAAGGAGGCAGTGTCCATCGGCGAAAAGGGTAAGAGGGAAAATGAAGACCATTCCGTGCGGAAGGAAGCGCCTCCAGGGAAGGGCTCGATATCCATCAGCCACGTACACTGAAGCTCGCAACGCAAGCTGTTGGATCTCGGACGCACCCCGGCGGCAGTTGCAGCACGGGCGCTTCCGCTGGCGATGGAAGGAAGAAGCCTGGCAGCGAGATCGCCCGAGGCAACGACGAGCCAGGAAAAAGCGGCGGGAAGGGAGAGGGCAGGAATCAGAAACGAAAATTAGGAACAACGCGACCTGACAATACCTACTTCCTTACACACCGTTCCAGATAAAATCTACTCGTAGCTATCTTTGTACCATCATCAGGATATTCACTACAATATATTGGCATAAACAAAATTGATGTTAAGATACCCGCACTCTTTGTATTGTTCTTTAATACTGCCAGTATTGTGTTTAAAATTACTGTTGTCATTAGCTTATAGTGCATTGTGCTTCTCTGGTGTAAAAATTATTGTATATTTATGTTAAGTGCTACTGTAAACTAAACGTAGCTTTCTGTAACGTTCCTTAAATAACTTCAGTTTTTTCGCCTACTTCTTCTTCGTCCTTTCCTTCGCTTTTTTTTCTCTTTCCTCTCCCTCACAAACTTTATCATTTATACGTTTTGATCCCTTCCCCTGTACGTCTTTTCTTTTCTCTTTCACGAAACTTCCCTTTCACTACTCAGTATAACATACTCAGTTCTATTAATGTTCGGCCCTAAGCCGCCATCCTGATTGGGGGTTTTCTGGGTTTACTCAATCGCTTAAGGCGTATGCCGGGATGGTCCCTAGATTTGTTCTCCCAGACGTAAATGTACAGCTTGTCCTCCCCTCTTAAAATGTTTCTACTCTAAATGTATGTAAATTCAGTGGTTAGGCGGAAGAGCAGGCCCTATGGCCTGAGCCTCGCCATTAATAAAGACATTATTAATTATTATTATTATTTTTTTTTTTTTTTTCGTTGATCGGCCAACTAGGACCACGCAGGCAAGCACTCTGCCTTTACCGTGGCCCAGTTTTTATTCATTCTCACGGAGGCAGGTGCTTGCGACAATTCTTTTGGGGGGACCAGCATTTAAGCTGGATCCGGTTTTTAACCCCAAGGTTGTTAGCCCTGGGGGTATGGGAGATGAAATTATGATATGATGATAATGGGGGTGAAAGGACAACACATATAGACATACACAAACACACAAATACACCCATGCCCGAGGCGGGATTCGAACCCGCGATCTTCTGGTCCGAGACCACTCCGGCACTACTGCCTTAGCGATCTCGGCCATCTGATCGGCCCATTAATTATTATTATTATTATTATTATTATTATTATTATTATTATTATTATTATTATTATTACACCCCAATTACCCATCTTTATGCGGTATTTACCATTATCTATCCACCTGTTGAATCATTCAATCTCACATCTTCAAATCCCACTTTTACAGGAGCCGAAATGGATTACAGTTCAAAGTTGTATTTTAAACTTTACTATAGCAAAAGAAAACGTTAAACACACATGTAAAGACTTGAGCTGATCAGTGAAATAAGAAGCAGTAAATAAATGGATGCGGGTATAAATAAATGAATGCATGTAATGCAGTAGCGTCTCATTGCTTTACGCAGAACAGTTCAAAATTTCAAGATTATTCCAGGAGTAAAAAGGATCAGACGCTAATAAAATCTTAAGACTGGAATTCAATGTTCGCATTAACATGTTGATTGGTTTCCACGCGATAATGATTGCATCAAGTACAACATGTGACAGTTCCGCCGCCAAGTACACGATTATTCGACGCCAAAAACATTGTGCAGTGTTACAAACAAGAAATTAAGTCTTTCTCTCACACGTACCAGCTTTTTAAATAGTGAAAAAATGTAGTGTCAAAAACCTACTTTATTTTTAATCTATGTGTCTGCAAGGTTTTCTCCAAAGACTTTAAAACACCAACTCTGCTTTCACTGTAATAAGTCCATATTTGTGCCTCAAGATCGTAGGAGGTAACATTTATTCGCACTGTAAGACCGTCAGCCGGTCGTGATCGGCTGTCAGTGTAACGTATGCAAATAAAAACACTGACGTGACATTCCTCAACTAACAAAAAGAAACTCCACGACACCGGCGGTGAAGTATAGGACTTCGCCTGGAAATTACAATGCATTTTAAAGTAACACAGTATTATTTGTCTTTTGTATTTGGGGAGCCAGTGAAGATGTTTCTCTGCTGCTCCTTTTCGTATCCATGGGGAATAGAACGATCTTGCGAAAACCACCAACAACGCGGAGACGAGCTCCCTCTGGAATTCTCTTCTAAGATTATGGAATTACTGATATCGTACTACGTAAATGTAGCTTCACTATGCGCACGTTTTGTTGAACTCTTCTTTTGCATGTAGTGGTAGGTGTAGAGGTAAGGGCGAGTTACTATTTTGTTAGCAATGCAGAAAATGAAATCTACAGTTCGTTTAACGTTGCAAATACGTTTTCTATAACTCGGGACCAAAAACGTCTAGTTTTTCTAATGTCGCTAAATGCGCGCTTTTTTCACATTTTATTATTATTATTATTATTATTATTTTAAATTTATTTTTAAAATTTTTATTCATCTTTCAACTATTTATAGTTAAAATGATGGGAAGGGATTCTGGAACTCAAGAAAACTTGTGCAGATTATCTTCACCACCCCACATACAGTTACCACTGTTTTTTGACTAAATAAAGCTAAATCTAAAATCTATCCGATAGCTGGTAACACAATGTAACACCGTCTGAACTCCTTCAACCTAGAACCTTACGTTCATTTTTGGCAAATCTCTCAGAGCGTAGTCTAGGGCGCGCTATGTGAATAACGGTGAAGATGATGATGGTGTGGGAGTTAGCTTCGGAGTTGGTGACGCTGTTCGTCACAGTGGCTGCAATGGTGTTAGGTGAAGGTGTAAACATTGAGTTGGTATCAGTGTAGGTGTCGACGGTGATGGTGATGGTGATGGTGATGGTGACGGTGACGGTGACGGTAATGGTGATGGTGACGGTGATGGGGTCGGCGACAGTGTCACTGACAGTGACGGTGACGGTGACGGTGACGGAATCGGCGGCGGCGGTGGTGACTGGTGATGTCGGTGTCGGTCGAGACATCGGTGAAGACGGTGGTGTCAGTGACAATGTCAGTGGCTGCAGCAGTAGCCAGTCAGCGAAAGTGGCGATGCAAACCGGCGATGGAAGCCACTGACTACCCCCCCCCCGCCCACGAGGATGTAGAGCCGGATGCAGGGAAAAAGCACGGTAGCACCGCAGCCTTACATGTTCATTTCTGTGCGCTCTACATTAATGAGGGAAATAATTAGTCATGCCTTGTACGGTACGCGATGGCGCGCGCCGCGCCGGGGAGATGGCCGCATTGTCCCTCCGCGATAAATTACCTCCTCTTAACCGCGCGGCGCCGCGCACGCCGCACGGTAAAAACAAACACGGACGGCCTTTTTATTGTTTTATTGGGTCGTCGCGGGAATAAGGCAAAGATGGAGGCGAGAGGGAGGAAGATAAAGATAGGCGTTTCCACATCGCGGCTTTGGATTTATGGTCCTAAATATTAAACTAACAAGGAGCGCATACGTAAATCATTGACGGGCGACAGAGGAATTAGGGGGTGCGAGGTCTGAGTGTCCGAGGGCGGGGGAGTGGGGAGGGGGGGCGGGGCGGGGCGGTCCGTGCACAGGTAGCGGGCGGGAACGTGAGGAGGACGAGGGGGGGGGCGGAGGTAAAGGAGGGGCGGGGCGGGGCGGAACAGGTAGTGCGGCCGACGCGGGAAACAGTGTGTAAATAATTGATAGCAACACGGCGCGCACCGCATGAATCAGCGAGCGAGCGGGCGTGAGGGCGAGCGGGCGAGCGGGCGGGCGAGAGGGCGTGCGGGCAGACAGTCGGCGGGCGAGTGGCGGCCTCTGGTGGGAGTGGAGGAGGAGAGAAAGGCGGCGGTCGAGGAATGTGTGATGGGAGTTCGGTATGTGAGTGAACCGCGCGTGTAAATGCTTTTGACGAAGTGTGATAGAGGAGGAATAGAAGAGTGGTGAATGATGATAGAGAACGATGGAGAAGGAGGATGGGGAAGGGGAGAACTGAAAGCAATAGAGTAGGAAGGGCGGATTCTTGGATGACTGGAGAATGATAAAGGAGAATAGATGTAAGAGGAGAAGGAAGTTAAAGAAGTACAAATGAAGGAAATTGGAGTGCAATAATGTACGAGACTGATGAGGGAGAAGGGTGGAGGCAAAATAGAGAAGTGGAGGGGGCTATCGGATGGAGATAATACAGATACACTGAAGGTGGTAAACGTAGCACGCAAATAGCGTGAGAGAAAGGACGACAGCACAAAGAAGATGATTCTGATCAGAAATGTCAGGAGAAGGAGCGCTGAAAAAAGGGCAAAACATTCATGGGAAGATTTTTAAGAGATGAAGAATGAAAAATGATAAAGAAAGCAAAGTATATGTTGCAATGGCATTATAGATAAAGTAGCAAACATGGAATAAAATCACATCTCGAAGCTGAAAATATCATAAACATTTGGTATCCTGAAGATGAGAATATATTCATAAAAGAAAAAGAATTCATAAAATAAGATAAAAGCTTCAACAATGTGACACGGGTATCCTATATCACAACAGTAATAAAGTGATGATGGAGTCAGAATGGCTGTTGAAGTGGGTAGCTTTTGATCGAGTTGGTAAGGTGACTGAGCAGGAGGCAGGACAGGCACTTGGCAATAGCCGAGACGAAGCGTAAGACTCATGGGCGGTGGGTGGTAGAGGGGAAGAGAGAAGGTGGGTGGGGGTGACCGGGGGTGGAAGAGAGGAGGAAGCCGAGAAAGAGAGACTGAAGCGAGAAGGGTGTGGGCGGCGACACGAGGGCAGAGATGAGGGCGAGGGCGGGGGCAATGGAGAAGGTCTGTGCGGCGGCGAGAGTGGCGATGAGAACGGAGGTGAGACAAGAGTTGTGGGCGGAGTCGAGGGCGGAGACGAGGCGATGGCGAGGGTGGAGGTAGGGTGGAGGTGAGAGGGTGGCGGCGGCGTGGGCGAGTTTGGAAGTGAGGGTGACGACACGGAGGACGGAAGCAAGGGCGAAGGCGAGAATAGGAGCGAGGGCGGAGACGTGGGTGATGGCGAGGACGAGGGCGGGGGTAAAGGCGAAGGCGAGTGCGGTGGCGTGTGGAGAGGCGAGAACGAACGCGAGAGTGGGTGGAGGCGAGGGCGGAGGGGTCGGGGAAGGCGGGGAGTGCGGAGGCGAGGGCGGAGGCGAGGGCGGAGGCGAGGGCGGAGGCGAGGGCGGAGGCGACGGTGGAGGCGAGGGCGGCGGCGAGGGCACTGGCGATACGGGAGGCGATGGAGCGAAGTGGTAGACATAGAGACGACGCGGGTTCGCAAAGCATGAACGAGGCAGGGAGGAATTGGCAGGGTGTGTGGAAGGGCGGAGGCGAACGCGAGGGCCAAAACAAAAGCTAGAGAAGAATTGTGGGTAGAGTTGCCGAGGCGGGGACAGAGGAGGGGTTGATGAGGGCGGGGACAGCAGGGACTGAGCAGGATAGAGTAGAACAAAGGGAGTGGGGTGAGACATGGTGGGGGCGGGAGCGGCGGGGGCTGGAGGGGGTGGCGGTAACTGTCGGACAGCGAGGGCGGACGTGTTTGTTTACGACTCGTTGGCGCAGTGAAAATTATAGGATTATTACAAGAATGTATGAAATAATGGGGCGTCGTAAAACGAGATCAAAACGCACAAAACGTGTAAATGATGAAGGGGCCGAAGGAAATAGAATAGCAATAAAATCCCCGAGATGAGCAGTCAGATGCGTCGGGCACTACATAAGCGGAATAACACGCCTCTTTTAATTACACGCTGCGAGTTGAATCTTTTGGGAGAGAGAACACTCATCAAAACGATAACGCCGGATTTAGACAGCCAGAGTTGCCGGAGAACAAACACATTCAAAAGTCTATAATTCACGCATTAACAGATTGAAAATAGTTTAAAGCTGACTAAGTGACAAATACGATTTCCAAGGCATACAAAGTTAATCTAGGGTTGTATAATTAAATATAAAGAAAACATTTTTCTTATCCTTTTGAGAGATCACCCAATACTAAAAATTGGGTAACCTTCCTAGAGCGACGTACGATTTATGAAATTAGGTAGACAAAAATTATATAGGAGGATTGAAGCGCCTATTTCTTTAAAACCTTAAACGATATCTCCAGGTGAAGAATTGAAGACAAATTACCCGTTTGTTCTCATACCTTTGTTTTGAACATTTTTGTTTATACCTAGCAGTAGGAGAGTTTGTAAGGGATCTCTCCAGTCTTAGCAAAACAAGGTAAATTTTAATACCGTCAATGTATAAAATGCAGATGCGCATATTACGGATGGTCAGTCAAATTACTGACGTTTCATGTTGAAAGTCAGTGGCCCAACATGCTGGTGCAATGGCCGCTCTACTACAAGTGATAACACTTTTGTAGGGAGTACATCATGAGAATATTTGAATTAAAAAGTATTTAATTTCATTTTTTCTTTAAAACTGCAATAATTCATTTTATCAATAATTTTATAATATTATAATTTAATTGAAGATTTTATTAATTACAATACTTACGAAGGTTGCATTAATTACAAACGTAACATTATTTCTGTACCCGAATTGAAATATTTCAATTCTAAAGTAAAACGTCTCGATGAACACCAATATAAAAAAAGACATCTTTATGAGCTCGTCTTTCCGAAATATCTCACGGTTCGCTGAATTGTCTCCACTGATCTAATGTAACCGCACCACCTAGAGCAAATTAATTCATACTGCAACAGAACACTCACTAGCAATAATGGCCAGCAATAGTGACTAGCAATAGTGACAATATCCAACAATAATCAGCCAGCGTTAAGGGACTTCAAATTCCTCTATGTCGTTTCATGTTGTTAAAATTGCCACGAAATCATCCTCCATGTTCACCACTTAAAGTATTACAATTCTTTCGAAAAATTCAAAATGATAACTTAGGAACATTGTGAAGTCTCTCCGCGTCCGCGGCGAGGGCAGTGTTGCCGACGTTTTGACTATCACACTGTGGTCTTCTTTAGGGCATGAGAGGGCTTCTTCGGTGCTGAGAGAGACATTAAAATATTCTTATAATAATTGGACGTCCCATTCCCTACCAACAGTGATATTTCTCCGAATGCGCGCCGATCTTCATACTCAGTCACCAATAGCATGCGGCCAAATACTTTTCTGAAGTTGCGTGTAAGTCTTTGGCAATAAAAAACGCTCCCTCGAACCCCACTGAGTTTCTTAAATTTCTGTATAAGATACAACATAATGTTATAGTTTGTTTCTTCGTCTTAACAAAATTCCAAATTGTCCCTAACTCGGTGGACAGAGGTTTTAGTATTCTATTCGTAAAGGAATAGTCTCAAGTGACCAAAACATTTTTCTAGCTGATTCTTGTCCCTCTTGTCACACTTACATAGGAAACAACAAATATTTCGTGTATAGTATTTTGATTTCAAGCAATATCGCAATAATTGCATCTTCAAATATGCATCAACTGTGATTTTGGAAATATATGCCCTGCAGTGATTGTTTCGTTCTCTCGCAACTTTCTTTCGCATTAAAAGCCAGCGCAAAAGGAATGGAATGTATATCATTCTAGTTTGTGAAAGAGGACTGCTTTGAGACGAATTTTGACATGAAAAATGTCAAGACATTTTAAATTGTACAGGTCTACAAAATGAAACGTTTTGTAATCATCAGAAATATAACCGTATTTTTCTAAACTAGTTTTAAACAAATATTACGGTTTTGCATTCAAATTTGCGTCATCACCAATCATTTTTCTCCAATAGAGAATTCTTTTACTACACGAAAAATCTGCCATATTTCATTTCCTTATAAATTGTGTTAGTAAGACTTACTCAAAATTTGATAAACTCCCACGTCTCTTGCTAACTGCTTCAGATTCTTCTCTGTATAACATCCAGCAGTAATCTGCCATAATGGAGTACAAATTCCAGAAACCTTGGTAGCGCTGCACCATTGTTCTGATGTCTTGGTGGAAACGCTCACCTTTTTAATCACTCACATCACAGAGGTTATCAGTAAACAAATCTTTATGGGAGGGTAGAAAATGTAACTTAAGTGACATTCTACATTCTTTTTATAATGAACACAAAAGTCTCTTGATTCTATCAACAAAAATCTGAAGACTTTATTTTCCCTAGTAAATGTTCACACACACACTGAGAACCTGTTCAGGCATTTTGATATTCTGGAGTCATATTTTGCGTGATCGCATCATCTCTTAAAATCTCACGAATTTGGAGTCCCGCAAAGATTTTTTCCTTCATTTTCGCTGCACTGATTTTTGGAAATTTTTCACAGAGATACTGGAATGCTCCAGTTCGGCTTGTCTATCGTTTTCATCAAACAACTAATGCACGTTTTATATGAAGAGGAAAGACAAATAAGCCGGGATCTACGCCGCTGGCATTTAGTTGCGATGGAACCACATACCTTTGAAAATGTGTTTGAATTATTTTTACACCTTCGAGACATTTCTGTGACAATACGTTATTAATAACACACGGATATACAGAAAAGAGACACATGATCCTCAGCACGCAACAAAACCACTGGCCTGTATTAATGTTCTGTATCCAGGCGAGATTCGAATAGCCTGCATTGACATGTGACTCTACAGCAAATACAGTCACCTATGTTATGCTATAGTAAGTGTTTTGAGATACGCTTGTCAAAACAAGAGCTCATTTCATCCCCAGCAACAGCAGCTCATGATAGAATGGCTTTACAGTTGCGAATTCGCAGTCACCATATGAAAATCGCTCTATCTCAGAAAACATTCGTGTTAGAAAACATCCTAGCACATATTTGGAATCAGGACGAGACACTTAGTAAATCTCACATATTTTCTTTCCTGTTCATTTTTCATTGTTATCTAGATAAGTCCTTTTTTTTGGGGGGGGGAATAATACGCACATTTGCAATATTGAAACCATCGTATCACGAACACAACACGAGCTAGAGAAATTTTAAGTACATATTTAGAATCAGGATGTGATACATAGTAAATCACATATAACTTTATTTCTGATGATTTTTCATCGTTGACTTGTTATTGGAGACTATCAGGTAACGGTAAGAGTAAGGGTAAGGGTAAGGGTAAGGGTAAGGGTAAGGGTAAGGGTAAGGGTAAGGGTAAGGGTAAGGGTAAGGGTAATGGTAGGGTAACCATGATTGCAACGGTAACGATGATGTTAACAGGGACATGAACGGTGACAGTGCCGGTGGTGTCGGTGACACCGTCGTTGAAGTTGACATTGAACGTTGATAGTGATGGTGATGGAGACAGCGTCGGTGGCGACGGTGACTGTTACAACGTTAGTGTTTGGCCTCTCAAACGTCAGGGCTGAATGGGAAATTGAAAAGGCGTTAAGACGGCGCCCGGCGCCCCCCCCTCCCCAACCTTCATTGACGCCGGCGATCAGCCCGGTCCATCGCCACGCGGGCATTGTTAAGCGCGCCTGAATGAAACCGGCGGGACGACGGGGAGGTGGTAAATTTTAAATTACGGCGCAGACATTCCACCTACGTCCCCTCCCCCCCATCCACCACGCCCGAACCGCTCCGCCTCTCCCTCCCCCTCCCCGAGAGCCACATTTAAGGAGTTATTTACCTAAGTTAATATAGGAGAGACCTCTTTCCACGCGTGTATATTATATTCAGTACTTTAGATGAGCCATTAAGATAATAAGGCGATACCGGGCGAATAGGCGGATGTACAGCGCGGTCCATAAGTTGCGGGAACAGATCCAGACCAGATCTGTGCGTGTCGGCGGAGCGGCGCAGGTGCGGCGAGAGGCGCAGAGATGATCGCTGCGATGCGCGTCGCAATTCACGGGATGGGGAGAGGATAGGCGCGGCGCAGCAGGGCACTGAGCGATTCAGCGAGGAAACAAAATGTACTATTAAAAATGACATCGGGCGGAAAGAAAACTCAGGATTGAACCTGACTTCGGGCGGAATGTAGACAACAGCTTCGTCTCTGACAATTCGTCTGTTTTCCGATGAAAGTTGAAGAAGCCGGGCCAAAATTGTGATAACCTTCAGTTTTTGTACGTCTGAGAAGAAACAATTTGTAAATCCAGACATTAGTTTGTGTATATGCTTCCTGCTGTTTTCTTTAACTATTGCAGTTCTATAAACACTTTTGTTGTCTACAAAGTAAAGCTCTTCATTTTGAATATGTGAAATGAAGAATATCGTTGGGTTGCCCCAACCTCTTTAATTAGTGTACTGGCGATAAATTCTAAGTTGTCTTGATTTTCAAAATCCGAATCGTGAATTATCGTCTCAAATCCAAATATTCTAATAATTGAACCAACAAATATTCAACACAACGTATGAAGAAAATACGTAGTAAGAAATATGGATGCAATGAATATGTATTAAGAAAGAACAAGAAAATAATATGTCATAGTTTGTAATAACTTGATCGAAAAATAGTTGGGAATATACTCAAAGCTCATTTAAAAATTAGTCAAGGTAAGTTATTCCTTAGTTATAGATTGTGCATGCAAGGAAATGACATTTAAAATGCAGAGAGTATAGGAAAGAAGGTAAGAAGTCCAAAATTCCAAGAATTTGAATTCATTGATATAAGAATTTCGGCAAAGTTTGAGTTTTTAAATTCTCTTTTATATTCTTGTTTTTCTTTCTTTTTATCGGGATGCCAAGTTTCAGCGATTTTAAATTCACATTTCCAAATAAATGTAGGGTTTGTGTGTTGCTCTAGAATTCTCGAGGAAGCGATGAACGGGGGAGACAAAAAGAAGTAAACTATGAACCACAGAGTTTACATCTTGATTAAACGCTGCGACTGTTTTTGCTGTCTAGAGAACATTTTCATTTTAATTTAAACATATTATTCAAAGTGAAATATTGATGCTTCCGAGAGATACCAATAAAATAAACTATAAAGTACGCCCAAAATCCTCCAATGGGAATAGTGCTTTTTAGAGAATTTGCAAGAATTAACGTATGTCTTACGAACTACAAACTGTGCACACGGAAATTCAGTATTACACAAATACATTCCTATAAATACACATTTGGGTGTGGAAAATACACGTGGAAAACATACAAAACAGATAACTCTGATGAAGTTTGCAAAGCTCCCGTTGTGAACTGATGTTACCCCACTGTTCAAAGCCGGTTTTCGGCTTCCATTGAAATATATAATTGAAAAGACTTAACTCACCTTGTGATGGCTTTCTTGAACTGCATTGGGCTGAACGAAGATTTCTTTTAAATTCGTATTTCCCCGGTGGGTCTGAAAACAAGAGAGTAATGTAGTTCTTACAGAAAAAATTCAAAACCTGCTAGGGTTGTTATGAAATGTCCGCTACAGAATTAAATAACAAATTGTAATTTTGAAAGGATTTACGTTTAATCATCCAACGAATCATGAGAGAAACATTTTAATAAGTTAAAATGCTGGAGAAAGACAATGAAAAAGAGGAGAAAAAGAAATCTTAAAGAATATTTTCAAGATTCGTGGTAAAGACATGTCGATTCGATTATAAAATATTTATGAGTCCATTTCAGTCTAGCAACTACGTAGTTTAGTTGCATTTAAATATTTCACGTGTTCGAAATTAATTGGAGGATTCGGAATGAAAGAAGGATGGGTGCATTTTCAGTAACCTTCGTTTACGTTCTCTACACTTTCCAGCCCGTCCGGTTGCGTGTTCAGTGCATAATCAACAGAATGTGACGACCCGTCAAGTATAGCATGGAGCCAAATATAAACTACGTATATGTGCGTTATGACAGATAATGGTGTAACTTGTTGACCGCTATAGACGTGTTAACTCGTCGACACGCTCCGCGGCACAAATGTCTAATGACGCGACACGCCGCGCCACAGACGCTGTAGATGTGTTAACTCAATGGAATGGGCAGTTCATCAGATGCCCCCTTTCGTTTCGTTTCTTAGCTAGACATGGTAGAAGCTCAAAGAATTTTGCTATGGTGGCATTTCAGTGCAGCAAAATAATTGCAGTATGATGAGGCAGTGTGGCGCATGCTGCATTAGTAATCATAGCAAGACATAGAATTCCAAACGTTGCTCTGATAGGTAGTTTCTCCGATCATAACCAGGCGAATACCGGAGCACCACCCAAACAGGCCACGGACATCACGCTATCTTTCCTTCCTCTTCCTTGTCGTATCCTTACACACTTCCATGCACTACACTACCACATCGAAGCAAAAGAAGAAGAAAAGACGAAGAAGAAGAAGGAAACGACAGCGAAGAAAAAAATAGGGCGAGGAATAAAAGATAAAAAAGAACGCGAAGAAATAAGAATAAACACGAAGAAGATGAAGACGAAGACCAAGATGAAAACGAAGAAGACGAAGAAGAAGACGTAGATGAAGAAGAAGAAGACAAAGAAGAAGACAAAGAAGAAGACAAAGAAGAAGACAAAGAAGAAGACAAAGAAGAAGACAAAGAAGAAGACAAAGAAGAAGACAAAGAAGAAGACAAAGAAGAAGACAAAGAAGAAGACAAAGAAGAAGACAAAGAAGAAGACAAAGAAGAAGACAAAGAAGAAGACAAAGAAGAAGACAAAGAAGAAGACAAAGAAGAAGACAAAGAAGAAGACAAAGAAGAAGACAAAGAAGAAGACAAAGAAGAAGACAAAGAAGAAGACAAAGAAGAAGACAAAGAAGAAGACAAAGAAGAAGACAAAGAAGAAGGCAAAGAAGAAGACAAAGAAGAAGACAAAGAAGAAGACTACGGAGAAGAAAAGGAAGACGAAGATGAAGAATTTTAAAGTTCCGTACTAAACGTGAATACGAAAGCCTTTAAAGAATTCCCAATCTCTCGTGAGTCCAGTCCACACAGTCCCACGTACGCCGTATCCCACAAGCCATTACACACGAGGTGAGGCGAGGCGGCGGAGCGCGGAGTGGACACGGGCGGTGGGGCCGTCACCCGAGCGCCGCCGCGCCCATCCATCACCCGACGCCGCCGGCGCCGCGACGCCGGCGCCGCGACGCCACGCAACACGCGCGTCGCACGATTGCGCGTCGCGAGGCGTTCCCGCGCCACGCTCTGCGACGCCGGCAAATGGCGTCGTTGCTATGCACAGGGCCCCTTCTCAAACGCCTCTGATGCATTGACAACAAGTGTCTTGAAGCGGGCCAAACCCTGCAATTCTAAATATATCTTATCGTTATTCTAACAGATTCTGAAGAATCAGTATTCAAATTTCTAGAATCCTAATATTTTCGATTTACAAGTCCAAAAAAAGTTTGGGATCCCGATCATAATGCTTTTAAAAATTAATTTCTCGATTTAACTTCTAACGAGTTCTTCAATCTTGTAAAAGACTACGCACGATCCAGTTTGCTTACGTATCTATCGTAAACCTTAACATAAAATTTTTGAAATAAATTATTGAATATATTTTCGTTTCTGATGATCACAACAAGATCGAAAAGTTCTTAATTTATTAAAAATATTGTTACCAAGAAAACACCTTTCCTCAGGTGTATATACTACACTACGTTATAGCAGGATTTGTGAAGTCTGTTTTTGTTAAAATATTTAATTTTTGGCAATGTTCCACGAAAGTATTCTATTGTTGAGCACATATTAACCATCTCGCGCGGTCTTGTTCAGAAGCATTGTCGTTGCTGAAGGCCTCTAGTTTGAAGCAGGACCACCCGGGCAGTTGACACATCCAGCGTGTGAAACCCTTCCGCCGCGCGCTCAAGTTTAGTCGAGCGGCGCGAAACGCTGTGGAATGCGGCCTTTTCCACGCGCGACGCGAAGCGACACTTGGCAGCGCACGGCGCGACACGGCACGGCGCGACACGGGCGGCGCGGCGCCGGCTCTGCGTGCGGAAGCGCACGCGCGCTCCATCAGATGCCATTGAAAAATAATAGGACGAAGAAAAAAAGAAAAAATAACACGTAGAAAAAGGAAGAATCACGAAGAAGACGAAGATGAGGACTAAGAAGAAGACGAAAAAGAAGACGAAGGAGAAGAAGAAGAAGACGAAGAAGAAGACGACGAAGAAGACGACGAAGAAGACGACGAAGAAGACGACGAAGAAGACGACGAAGAAGACGACGAAGACGACGAAGAAGACGACGAAGAAGACGACGAAGAAGACGACGAAGAAGACGACGAAGAAGACGACGAAGAAGACGACGAAGAAGACGACGAAGAAGACGACGAAGACGACGAAGAAGACGACGAAGAAGACGACGAAGAAGACGACGAAGAAGACGACGAAGACGACGACGAAGACGACGACGAAGACGACGACGAAGACGACGACGAAGACGACGACGAAGAAGACGACGAAGAAGACGACGAAGAAGACGACGAAGAAGACGACGAAGAAGACGACGAAGAAGACGACGAAGAAGACGACGAAGAAGACGACGAAGAAGACGACGAAGAAGACGACGAAGAAGACGACGAAGAAGACGACGAAGAAGACGACGAAGACGACGACGAAGAAGACGACGAAGACGACGACGAAGAAGACGACGAAGAAGACGACGAAGAAGACGACGAAGAAGACGACGAAGAAGACGACGAAGAAGACGACGAAGAAGACGACGAAGAAGACGACGAAGAAGACGACGAAGAAGACGACGAAGAAGACGACGAAGAAGACGACAAAGAAGACGACGAAGAAGACGACGAAGAAGACGATGCGAACGGGCGACAAGCAGATCAAATCCGACTAAGGATCACCAGTGATGCTACATCACTTACTTCCTCGCATCGTATATACAAGCATCGTATATTCAAGTTATAAAGGGAACGCTTAATGCCCCTCACTATTGGGTTTAAACAAGCGAGGTACTAATAAAAGAGAATAAAAATTGAAAGTGGAGGGCACTATATATTGAGTGGATTGCAGCTTTCCTTTTTTATTAAAAAGGCTTCGTTTGCGGTGTTTGAAATGCGAGGCTAAAATGGAAACGGGAAGATGGCGTCATGCGCAACTTGACAACTTTGCGGGAAGTGGAAGAGCAGTTGGTCTTTCTTAGAGAGCGTCGTGTTTTGTGATGGTTAAAACGATTGTTTGTGACTATCTATGTGTTTGTGACTATTTAATGTACTTTTTTATACATCATTCTTGTGATGTCTATTGCAAACATCAAAGAGGGAGGGATTTCTAATGAATATTTAGAAATTGTATTTAGTACAGTTTGTTATATACAATAAGGTAAAATTGATAGGATTTCCTGTTACAATAGCAAACAATATCCATGTATATATGTATAAACATCTTGGTACATGTAAAACAATGTATATTCATGGATATACAGTATTTTCTGTCGTAACTTTTCCACAGTTCCTCCTTTTGTGCCAAGTACTCGCATGGGATCAGCTAGTTATTTCTAAATTTGCAATTTGCAAACATTCAGAAGGATCAACGAAAGTGAGACATGCGCCATTCTTTAAGGTGTCCTTGTTCTATCCGTGGGGGAAAAATTGGAGTGTTTTTGAGAAAATCTTTCTTTATAAATTGAATTAATTTCAAGCAAATATTACCGAAAGCGACTTTTCAAAAATTTGCGCATGACCTTCTTTAAAGATCTGATTCTCCGTCTCTGCGGCGCGGTCTCGGGGTGCAGTTCCGGTTCTGCGGGCGGAAACGCACGGACGGTCCAGCAGGTTCCATTGTTAGCCACCGCGAACGGAGGGAAATCAGAGCAAATATGAGTAAGGATAAAAGTATACAGAATAGTGCATTATGCAGCTAGCTTATGATTTTCAGCGTCATTGCATGTGTGCATGTTTTGTGAAAGAGATCACCGTCAGGCGCGTGTTTTTAAATTTCTACGAAAATATAAAGAAACACTATATAAACGAGTTCAATACGTTATTTTTTGCATACTTTCAACGCAAATTTATAAGAGAATCAAAGTAAAATTTTCAAGACATTATTGTGAGGTCACGGGTATTTGACATCTGTGCGCGGAAACAGTTGTCGCCTGTTCGGTTTACAGCTACCTCTCCACTATTCTGCGATTGGCTGAATGTGTGATGACGCATTTGTTTGTCTCATAAACGGAAAATACGTCATAATTTGTGCCGTAAGATGTATTACGAACTATTTCTTGTAACGTAAAAGGCCGTTTAGAAAGGCGGAATACAAAAAAAAAATTGCACGTTGGGGATCTTACACCTTCTCTAATACAAATACGAAACCTCTGATTGTTTTATCTAACTAGAACTAAACCCATATTCATTTTTTCTTGCTTAGCATGGATAGTATTTTCATTTTAAAATTGTTATTTGTGATCTGTGAGTTCATGGTAAAAACACATTTTATACAGAATTCAGTTCCCAGGCTGCATCACAGAAAACCACCTGATTCGAGCCCAGAACGTCAGATGAAAAATGATCGATTGAAATACTTTTTAACCATTTGTGTATTTAATTATAAAATTAGGTTTAATAATGATGACGAAAACGATTTGTTTTGTGCCTCAAAGACAATTTATTAAGTGTTTCACCTCTGTCACCAGCCTTGGCACTCCATCTCAAAACTTTTTTTTCTAAAATTCTTCCAGAACGGTCTAGATGGGTCCGGCTAAATATATTTCTAATCAATTTGTCGTATTTCGAAGAATCGAATGAGCAGGAATATAATTTTTATCTATTTACCTTCGCCTCCCCGCTTCCAAAAATATAATTTAAAAAACATTTTTTCTTTATATCCATATATTCAATAACATAATATTATTTTGGAGAAAATGTTATAATTCCTAATACTGCTATTCCTGGAGACGGAACTGTTTGTCAACAAATCAGGCATTGGCATGTTGCTCCGCACTCAGCAAGCTTTGCTCCTGCATGCGAAAGCGGTTGGCATTTCAGGAATGTAGCAAAGGCTGTTCCATTATTTAAACCTCAAAAGATGAGATCTCACAGCAAATCTGTTCTAAGGCTTGTTGAAGTCCCACAACTTTGCCCAGGTATTTATTTATCATAATCATCTGTTCAGCAGAAAGAAGAATTAGTTTTATCTAGTCGACATAGAAGTAATTTGATGCACGTACCCGGCACGCCTCACCTCGTTCGCTCTGTTTCACCCCAATCAACGCGCCACGCCACGCCACGCCACGCCACTCCACGCCACTCCACGCCACTCCACGCCACTCCACGCCACTCCACGCCACTCCACGCCACTCTTCGCCACTCTTCGCCACTCCACGCCACTCCACGCCACTCCACGCCATTTCAAGCCACTCCACGCCACTCCACGCCACTCCACGCCCCGCCACTCCACGCCGCGCCACTCCACGCCGCGCCACTCCACGCCACTCCACGCTCCGCCACTCCACGCCACGCCACTCCATGCCACACTTCGTCTGCTCACCTTGATGGGCTCCGCACCGCCTCCCTTGGTTTCATCTGTCGCGTGTAATGTCAAAGCAACTGCCTGTATTGTCGTTGAAGTGACAGTATGCAAGACACTTAATGTAACTTACTCTCGTTTTGCGGATTTTATGAAGTAGAGAGATTTTTCGGACCTATTATGACTACCTTCAGTGTGATTGTGTAATGACTGGCAGCCAACAAGACCAGCAGCCGGGAAAACTCTCAAAGCCAATCAGTCGATATAGTGGCAAACGCGGAATATAAAAGTAGAGAACCGAAAATAGAGGCGAGTAAGAAAGGGGAGAAAATGGAATGGATGTGGGCGAAGAAAAAAGAACGGGAAAAAAAGAAAATTGATGAGTCTTAGATGGTACGCAAGGAAGTTTGTGAGAAAATACGAGAAGAGAAGCAAGTTTAGTGTAAAAAAAAGGTGAGTTGAAGCAAAAAGAATCTATAAAAACGTTTCCTACACAAAATTCTTAATCGCATCTAACCCGACATCATTGAATCAGCTAAAGCACCAATTCATCCTACTTGCTGTGTCACATGTCACTTATGCAGCGCTTGCGACTTCCACAGAGCCACACCTTCCTTCCCCCTCCTCCTCGCTCCCGTGTCCCACCCCTTCGCCCGCGCTCCGAACGCAGATTTTGACAGGAGTGATACTCCGTCTTGTGGAGATAAACGAAGTTCTGTATTCTGGAGAAAGATGGAATATAAACAGAGGAAATCACTGTTATTCAAAAGAAATTGTTAACAAAATATGGGGGAAAATAGGAAAAAGACAGAATTGTAAGTAAAGAAAAGGAGAGAGAGAGAGAGAGAGAGAGAGAGAGAGAGAGAGAGAGAGAGAGAGAGAGGCGGGAAAAGGGAGAAAATAGAAATAAAAGAGAGAATTTCAAGAACGAGGAGGGGATTTAAAAGTGTGAAATGCTGGAAGCACAAAAAGAAATACAACTCATGATAAAAGACAGTTCGAAAGAAAGAAAGCAACAGCGAGAAAAAATAATATTACGTAGTAAAGTGGAAAACAGCACAATCGACGAGAAGCCAAGAGAAAGCAAACGAACTGAAGTAGCCAAAAGGAACACCCTTCGAAAAATTCCTAGACGCACCTCCCAGGGGCCAGCAGGGCAAGCGCACGCCGTCTTGCCCAACCGCCAGCCCCACGCGCCCCACGGCCCCAACCCAGATTCCGCGCCGGGAGTAATAGCCCGTAATGGCGGGTCGCGCCGCCGCGCCGCGCCGCCGCATCGTAATGCCCTGTTATGGCCGAAATGTGGGTCTTCGCGGCGCCTCTTGGCAGCCGCGCCCGCACGCGCCCAGCCGCGCCGCGCCGCGCCGCGCCGCGACGCCGCCGTCCGTCGTTAACCGCTGCGTCCCGAATCGCTGCGACGTGCGCGGCCTGCGGGAGCGGCGGAGGTGGCGCGCGCGGCGACGTGGCACGGAAGTGCTCCTCTCCTCTCCTCTCCTGTCCTCTCTCTCTCTCTCCTCTATCTCTCCTCTATCTCTCCTCTATCTCTCCTCTATCTCTCCTCTCCTCCCCTCTCTAATCTCACTCCTCTCCTCTCTAATCTCACTCCTCTCCTCTCTAATCTCACTCCTCTCCTCTCTAATCTCACTCCTCTCCTCTCTAATCTCACTCCTCTCCTCTCTAATCTCACTCCTCTCCTCTCTAATCTCACTCCTCTCCTCTCTAATCTCACTCCTCTTCTCTCTTCTCTCTTCTCTCTCCTCTCTCCTCTCCCCTCTCCCCTCTCCCCTCTCCCCTCTCTCCTCTCCCCTCTCTTCTCGCCGATCGAAACGGACGACTCTGTGACATCGGGGGCCACGAGAGAGAAGGCGGATGTGCTCGAATACGAAACTCATTCGAATCATAAGACACCAGCTTTTCTTTAAAAACATTCTGTTGGCTTGCAGCAGTAAAAGTGCTGCTGAGCGAAAACATGCAAAATGATTTTCCATGAAGTAGCACGCTCACTGCTCGAGAACAACAACCAACTACAGTAAATTAAATATTTTAACAAAAGCGCCCTTCACGAATACTGCAATACCTATACAGTACATCAGTTCTTTACTCGTCAAGAACATCAAAAACGTTCTTGATCCATATCGCGACACAGGGTAGCAAATGTTTAATGGCGGGACCTCTTCCTTTAAACTTCGCTATCGCATGACGTCAGCTGTGTCATAAGCTCTGACGCGCGTGAGAACAATTTGGAATGAGAAAAGACGGAATGAGAAAAGACGGACCACACTAGCAATTATTTATATTTTTCACTCAAAATCAGAACTCTTTCGCTTTTTTAGTATTTTACATGAGTTCCTGACTATGTAACGAAACCATCACACACACAGCACCTATCACATCCCCGGATGCTGTGTAGATCTCTTTCAGTTTCTCCGTGCATTTGAAATTCCTTTTTAAAATCCTATGCCAAATTTATTACTTTAATTCCTTATATAACTTTTAATATTATTAATTCCGCGTCCGCACATCGTTAGCCGCTGTGACCCGAGTCGCCAGGTCGTGCGCTGCCTGCGATATGAGCAGGCACACGGAACGACAAATCACGGAACTGCCCCTTTGGCAACATCAACAGCAACAGAATATTTCTGGGTAGATTCTCGGGACGTGGGGAATTAGAATGAGACGAAAAGTACATTTCCTTGAAAACACATTTTTAAAATGTGTTCAATCTTTACAATTAGTTGAAATACGAAGGAGATATACCAAAAAAAGTTAGTCGTTTCCATTTTTCCTTTATTCAAAGCCTGCGATACCTTTGGATTCTATTCTTTTAAAATATATTTTGTCCCTTCTGTGATGTAAGCTTTAGAAGGTCAAATACTTTACATTTTAAATATCGCAGAACTGACACATTATCAAATTTAATAATTCCAATGACTTGATTTGTAGACTGTTACGTAATTTCTTCTTAGAACTAACTGAGAAGATTTTTTTTTAAATCCAAAGAGTACGCATTAAAATAAGAACAGCTAATGCGCAAAATCAAAACATTGAGGCAATATCGGGTTGCTTTAAAGTGAGTATCATGAATATATTTGTATTTTTTTTAACAAATTAATGAACAGAAACACTTAAAACAAAAATTTATAAGCGAATAGTATTAGAACGCGTCGATTAATACAGAAGATAAAATGGTTCATTAATGCAGAAGATAAAATCATTCATCAAACAATTGCAGCAAAATAAAATCATTCTTTATTGACGATTTTGCGAAAATTCTTAAATTTTTCTTTTATACTACTTAGGAGGAAACTGAATACCTATATTTCTTTGTGCGTATAGTGATGAACTTGCAAACACGTCAAGATATCTTTAAAGTGGATCTCCCAGAAGCTTTTGTATTTTTCTAACAAACTGCATGGAGATATGTGAGAAGAAAAACACCTATGCAAAAAAACTCGTACAGGGGCAGACGATTAGCCAATCAATATAAAGATGATGTTGAAGTAGTATGTCTGGCAAGTATACTTGCATTGATTGACCTTCTTCTACTCACGTAATATGTATGCTCCTACATACACCCTTAAGGGTGCGCGCTGCGCGGTTCTGCGCAAGTGCGCGGTGGCGGGCGGCCAATGGGGCGGCAGCGGCAGCTATAGCATGTGGCTCTCATTATGTCTGCTAGAGGTACACTCTTACGAGTACACCGTGTGTGAGTGCAAATCACTACACGATTTCATGTCGTCAATATATCACATTCTTCTTCAGACTCTCCGTCGTAATTCTCTAATGTTGTCATACATAATTAGTAATAGGACAATCACTATCCCAATTAACAAAAAAATGACTGAAGAGACTAGGAAAATTTGAAAGAGTATCTATGCTATCATGTGGCAGTTCATAATGCAGAAGACACGAAAAGTGCCAAAGAAGAAGATCAATTCCAACAGCTTTAAAATAAATTGAGCAAAGATTCACGTACTTCTCAGTCAAACTACGTAGTAAAAATAAACACGTAAAAATTCTAATCAGAGCGTACGGTATAAAGAAGTGACGACAATGGTGGTGGCGACGGCGGCAGTGGGAGTGACGGAGGTGGCAGCGCTACGATAAGGGGAAGTTAGCTGGGGACGGCTGAAGCTTCTTGCGAGAGTACGTTATCAAATAGCATCTCATCCAGAAGCCAAATCATTTAAACAGGATATCGCAAAGTTGTTCGTCATATTCAGTCAAATTACAGAGCAGGATTAAATACAAAAATACTCTATTAAACCTGGGATGCATGGGTCCTGAAAACTACATGGATGCAAATAGTAGACAGGGCCTCTAAGGCCCTGCGCATTACGCTCTTCGAAAGAATGCACATACATTTTTCAAAAAAATTCTGTATAACTTTATTTGTTAATAGAGTCAACAAAAATTTACTCTTAATGTCAAAGAAATCATTATTTTTGAATATAACTATTAATAATCCCTGAAACATCAGGGGGCCTTGAAAGCGCTGCCAATGCATTGACGTAACAATCAAATTTCAGGATTTACCTATGTAACTTCTAAGAATGTTTCCATTGCCAGTGACTAAAATGAAAGTAGAAAGATAGAAGAAATATTACACGAAGAGCGTACACTAAGAAATTCAGTTGCGGAGAGTAAGAAGCAAAATAAAAACGTTAGGATCCTGCATGTGCATCCTAGGGTTCAGGCGTAAAACACGAAAGACCGCGCACCCAAAGCGCATAAAATTATTTATTTATTTAATAGGTAATTATTACAAACAAATTAGAATACTTGATCCTATGTGGCTAGGCCGAAGGTCTTTAAGCCATTACAATACCTACATCCTTTCGCGTTCTAATCTTTCGAATTCTGGTATTCACCCCAAATGGTCTCTCCATCGCATCAAAGCGCATGAAATGCAAGAGTGGTGGCGGCGGAGCGGGTAAGGAGGGAGAGGGGGGCGGGCAGCGCCATGCTGGCGAGGGGGCGTTTACCAGGGCAATTAGCTAAGGGGCGCCTGGAGGGCCAGGCCCGCGGGGGCGGTGGGGGCGGCGACGGGTCGGCAGCGCGTCGATACCGCGTCGGCACGCGCTGCCGCCCCATTGGCTGGCTCGCCCACGCGCACTTGCGCACAACCGCGCGGCGCGGCGGGGGCGGGGGCGGCGGTGGTCGTGGTGATTACGAGAACGTGTCGATGGGGGCGGAGGCTGTGTAGACAGATATGGTGAAGGATGTGGTTGTAGTGAGGATAAAGGCAGAAGAACGGCGATGGATTTGACAGAGGAAGTGGTGAGCGACGTGTTGATGTTGGCGGAAGCGATGGTGGTGACTGTGATGGAGATGGCGACACAGGCTGAAGGGAGTCGTGGTGATTATCAAGGCGGTGTGGTGGCGAAGGAGTGGAGGCGATTGTGGTGAAGGAAAAGGCAACGGAAGCAGCAATAACAGCAAAAGGATTCAACTGGGTCGGCAAACAGCTCGTGTCGCAGCAAGACTAGTAATTGTGGAAGAAGGCACCCGAAATTACAATGAACTTTAATTTCAACGTGACCCTTAAAGTGCTGATTTCCTTAGTGAATTGCTTATCTGAAGCGTTATAGTTCATTTATAAGATACCATGACGAATATAAATGATATTAAATATAGCATAAATGAAATTCAAGGCCGTGACAAATAACACAAGTACTAATTTCAGAGTTCCTAGATCTGGTGATTGATGGAATTTGAAAAGAAATAATGTTGTGTGTGTGTGTGTGTTTCAGGTTACACAATAGAGACAAGGTTTATTTCAACTTTTCGCTCCTCTATAATTTTCTCTCTTTCTTTACATTCTTTATTTACTCTAGGTTGTTAATGTTATTATTATTATTATTATTATTATTATTATTATTATTATTATTATTATTATTATTATTATTATTATTATTATTATTATTATTATTATTATTAGTTCTATTGGCGTTGGAAGAGGAGATTGTGACAGAACGTTCCAGAAGGCGAATCGGTAATAGAAAAGCTAATAGAAATACCAGCTATCTGCTGGTGCAATGGCATAAAGTGAAAATAGAGCAAGCAATGCAGAGGGTCTGCGGTGAAGCGAAACATGTTCACAAAAGGGTGATAAGTATTCGTTGAGTGATTGCGGAGTAGTTGCTAAAGAAAGTGGTTAAGCCTGAATCTTCTTTCATTCTAAATGCTCTAATTACAAGGCTCTTTTCATATTTTAAAATGTAGTTCTCAAGTTCAGTAAATGATTGAGTGTGTAACTGTTCGGAGTATAGAAAAGCAGAACCGGTAAGAAAACATTAACATTTTGTTGTGAAACTATGTCAAATTTCATTTGCCTCATTGAAAAATCACTGAATGTTGACTTCGCTAATGTGTAAAATGAAGAACCTTCTTTAAAAATGCAAGTATATTACATGACAGTGTTCTGATCAAAAACTACAGTTACGAAAACTGCTCTCCGAAGGTAACAAAACCTTAACTCACGGAAATGAAAGTCGATTCTAGCCACAGAAGCCTTCTTCTACGATATTTATACCATTCTACGATGACGGGTGCCAGTTTCAAATAACACTGTAATATCTTCAAAGTAGATAATTGCAGACGGAAAAAATGAAGAAGAAGAAGAAGAAGAAGGAGAAGGAGGAGAAGAAGGAGAAGGAGAAGAAGAAGGAGGAGAAGAAGGAGAAGGAGAAGAAGAAGGAGGAGAAGAAGAAGAAGAAGAAGAAGAAGAAGGAGGAGAAGAAGGAGAAGGAGAAGAAGAAGGAGGAGAAGAAGAAGAAGAAGAAGAAGAAGAAGAAGAAGAAGAAAAAGATCTAATCTGCCATATAATCGTGAAAGCGAACCTACAACTATTTTATACCCAGTACTTTATGCGTCAAAAAACATTAAAGTGAAGGAAAGGTAGCAAATTACAAAAAGATAGTGATGGAGTGCCTTTACATATACTTTCCACTGCCGATACATCCGAAGTGTCTGGTTAGAACGCGTGTAAGGGAACTCTAAGGCGCGGACTGGTCATTCATTCTCGGTGAATTTGCCATCGCTCTCCAGAACACGTGTACTTAGCTCAAACACGGGTGAACTTTGCACCCGGCCGCTGAGGCGTATATTTCTTGCGCGGCTGATGAGAGCGGGGGGAGAGGCGGGGTGGCGTCGAAGCCAAGCCCTCAATTACCGCGGGCGAGCAATCGATCGCTGGGCGTTAAGACGGTGGAGGGAGAGTGGAAGGGGCGGTGGATGTGGAAGTTGAGGGCGACTGGTAGGCCCGAGCGTTGAGCGTAGAGAGAAGAAGTGGCGGTGGATGTGGAATTTAAGTTCGACTGGTAGGCCCGAGCGTTGAGCGTTGAGGAAGTGGAAGGGGCGGTGGATGTGGAAGTTGAGGGCGACTGGTCGGCCCGAGCGTTGAGCGTTGAGGGAGTGGAAGGGGCGGTGGATGTGGAAGTTGAGGGCGACTGGTCGGCCCGAGCGTTGAGCGTTGAGGGAGTGGAAGTGGCGGTGGATGTGGAAGTTGAGGGCGACTGGTCGGCCCGAGCGTTGAGCGTTGAGGGAGTGGAAGTGGCGGTGGATGTGGAAGTTGAGGGCGACTGGTCGGCCCGAGCGTTGAGCGTTGAGGGAGTGGAAGTGGCGGTGGATATGGAAGTTGAGTTCGACTGGTTGGCCCGAGCGTTGAGCGTTGAGGGAGTGGAAGTGGCGGTGGATGTGGAAGTTGCGGGCGACTGGTCGGCCCGAGCGTTGAGCGTTGAGGGTGTGGACGTGGCGGTGGATGTGGAAGTTGAGGGCGACTGGTAGGCCCGAGCGTTGAGCGTTGAGGGAGTGGAAGTGGCGGTGGATGTGGAAGTTGAGTTCGAAAGGTCGGCCCGAGCGTTGAGGGAGTGGAAGTGGCGGTGGATGTGGAAGTTGAGGGCGATTGGTCGGCCCGAGAGTTGAGCGTTGAGGGAGTGGAAGTGGCGGTGGTCGTGGAAGTTGAGGGCGATTGGTCGGCCCGAGCGTTGAGCGTTGAGGGAGTGGAAGTGGCGGTGGTCGTGGAAGTTGAGGGCGATTGGTCGGCCCGAGCGTTGAGCGTTGAGGGAGTGGAAGTGGCGGTGGATGTGGAAGTTGAGGGCGACTGGTCGGCCCGAGCGTTGAGCGTTGAGGGAGTGGAAGTGGCGGTGGATGTGGAAGTTGAGGGCGACTGGTCGGCCCGAGCGTTGAGCGTTGAGGGAGTGGAAGTGGCAGTGGATGTAGAAGTTGAGGGCGACTGGTAGACCCGAGCGTTGAGCCTTGAGGGAGTGGAAGTGGCGGTGGATGTGGAAGTTGAGGGCGACTGGTCGGCCCGAGAGTCGAGCGTTGAGGGAGTGGAAGTGGCGGTGGGTGTGGAAGTTGAGGGCGACTGGTCGGCCCGAGCGTTGAGCGTTGAGGGAGTGGGAGTGGAAGTGGCGGTGGATGTGGAAGTTGAGGGCGACTGTCGGCCCGAGCATTGAGCGTTGAGGGAGTGGAAGTGGCGGTGGTTGTGGAAGTCGATGAGGACCGAGCGTTGAGAAGGCTGAGGGTGTGGTGGCGGAGGGAGAGTGGAAGGAGAGGAGAATCGGGCGGCCGTAGCGACTGTGTCACTTTAGGTTTCATTGATTGATTCCGGGAGTGTCAACTACAAAGTTCATTAGTCCCGTAAGTGTAGTGCATGTTTATTCTCGGTAGGTGGTGGTGGTGGTGGTGGTGGTGGTGGTGGTGTTGGTGGTGGTGGTCTTCCCCTGCTGAATGGCGAGATCCGGTGCCTAACTACCGTCGGCTAGCGGGGTTTCCCCAACCAAGTACCTCCCACAAGGAAGAGGTAGGAATGATCGCCCATTGGCTGTGGCCCGTTTGTTAATGTACTGCTCCGGCATTCGCCTGGGGTTTTTCAGAGAATCCACGGAAAAACTACGGATCAGAGCAGCCGCCCGCTATAATTCTCCTCGAGACAGCGATTGAATTCGACCTAGCTGACAAGCTAGAGTCGAAAATCCTGCCACCGGGACACGAAACAAGGATCTCCCGGTCAGAGGGATTGCTGTGACATCAGTTGATGCTCTGAGCCACCTCTCTAGGTTTCATGCTTCGGAACATCAGTTAGACCAGATGTTCCCAACGGGGTCCATATAGACCCCCCCCCCCGGAGTCAATGAATATTGAAGTCGTCTATGATGATTCCGTTGAATGATGAAGTCGTCTATGATGAGCCGATTGAGGGTCAATAGTCGGCATCTTGATGATATAACTAAATCCTGTAGATTGTAAAAAAAATATTAATGAAATTACAAATCTGCTCCTATTCTTTCGTATCCATCTTTCATCCTTAGGAATTAGGAAAGTGCCATTCGCAAAACGAACTGGAGAAAGGTTACAACCAGTTCTGATGGCCGATGAAAGGGGTACAATCAGGGGTCGATAGTCGAGAATGCACCGGCTACTGTTCAATATAATCAAGATCAAGAGCCCATAGACTACAAAAAATGTTAATACAGTTGATTATTGAGTTTTTATATGTATTTACGCACAATTTACTAATAAATTCAAAATTTGCATCTCTCATGGAATTTCATCTCATTGATAATCAAAATCAAACTCTTGTGCAATACGAGTGAGTGTTTTTCTGTCTTGCTTTTGCATATTATGAATTATTATTGTACAATAAATAATAAAATAAATATAATAAACAATTTATTGCATTAAAAATTTAATATTATTCCTGTAATAATTGTTATCTTTAAATAATTTATACGTAATTATTTGTGATATAATAATTATGTTGAGGGCTGTAAGTTACGAAGAAAATGTTCTAAAAATTTGTAAGGGGAAGTAGCTGACCCAGTTGAGACTCAAATGTTAATGTGCTAGGAACGACACTCGTTATGATCTAAGATTTCCAGAATCTCCCCACTACTGTCCTTGGGTACGCGGTCAGCCATGTTGCTGATCTCAACACTTCCCAAGCTGATGAGACGAATTGAAATCGAAACTACCGCAAAAGATGACATAGGCGTGAGCCAAAGAATATGTTTGCTAATGTTTGACAAAGGATATCTTATTCAAATGCCTTGACCAAGATACCTTGGATAGATTGGTTATGACCATAGAAGTGGAGTTCAACATTGAGAAGAGATCAATTGTAATGGAAGTGCAAACGTGAATGAGAGAGGGGATAAATGTTCATGTGGTGACAGTAATGGAGATAGAGATAGTGGAACTGTCATGTAGGATGACAAAAGGGGTACCTGGAGGTTGAAGTACAAGGAGTCGGCTTGCAGAGACGGCGGTGAAAGCGTTATCACCAGCAGTGACAGCAGCGGAGTAGGCGCCGACAGCGATGGCGGAGTGTGTGGTGATGGTGATGGTGATGGTAACGGCAGTAGTGGAGACTGCGACTTAAGGTGGTACGTTCTTGCCAGTCGTTAGTCAAATACTCAATACTCAATTATTACATCTATAGATTCATAATAGTTGCTTGTAAATGTGAATGGGAGGATTTAAATAACTATTTGAATGTTGAAAGGAAAGTATGGCGTTTTTCTATATACAAACAATGGTAACTATGAAATTTAGTATCTCGTATATTTTATTTCCATAAGTTGGCAATTCGTAATATAGGTTAGGTTGGCTTTAGCTCCCGCACTTTTCTTTCTTTCTGCTTCAAATATCTGTCCACATAGTTTACATTGAAAGTCAATTTTATAGTCAAATAGTTTGTAGTTGTGTGCAATGTTCTAAAATGTTAAAGTAGCTTGGTTTCCAATCGTATCTGAGAAGAAAAAGTGCCGATAGTAGCGTGAACCTTTACCACGAGCCAGTATTTGGGATTGCGCTGAACGTAGAAGCGCTTTTTTGGCAATAACTCCTCATAACAACCAGTGAGGTAGTTACATTTCACTTATTAATCTGAGTTTTCAAAAAACTTTACTGTGAATGAAAAAAAAGTAAAAAGATTATTTGACCGTATAACTTGTTCAATATCTAAAAAAAACCTACGCCCGAGAAAGGTTTTCCCATGAGAGCTTGTTTAAACTTATTTTACTAAATTTAAACTTATTTTATTAAAAAAATAGGTCGGTAAGAGACATACTTTTTCTCGACATCTTAAGGATCAGAGATTCACTGTGGTTGATAAAACGAACATTAAATGGGACGGACCGGCCGCAGCCGCCTGCACGGAGGCGACCGGGTCCTGGGGGCTCGAGAGCGTGACCGCCCCCCCCCTCCACCCCCCCCTTCGCCCTCCCCCTCCCCGGCGCTCGGCTCTTGACGCCGCCTGCACCAATCTAAGACAATAAGCGATCGCTCGGCCACACCTGTTTGTTTTAAAAACGGTCGGCCCTTTTTATTTATGCCTCGTAATATTTATATAACCTCTCCGCCCGCGCCCGCCGTGTGGATAAAACACGGCTGCCTTCTTTTTTTATTATTTTATTTTATAATCGATATTGGGGAGTGGCCCATTACTCATACGGTAAACTCTTATATATAGACAGCAGGTAGAACGTGTAATTACCAGGCTTTTAAAGAGCGGCGGGGAGGGAGTGGGATTTGAAGTATAAAATGTTAATATAGGCTTGGCTGGTGTTACTAAAGGCAAATTTATCACTCGTGTTCCAGCGCCCGGGAGGGTGAGGTGAGGCAGCGGGAGGGGGGGGCGGAGGGGCATGGCGGGGAAGGGAGTGGGGGGCGGTGCGGGACGGGGCAGGGCTGAACTACGCGGGGTAATGTAGTGTAAAGGCGTTGAAGAAAGAAAGTAGAAGATGGAAACGGGAGGAAAGTGTGACCACATAGCTTGGTAAACGCTCTTTGAGGCAATAACGATGAAGGTGGGCAGTGGCTCTGAGTGTTTAGAGAATGTTTAGAGAGAAGTACGAGCAGATACCAAAAGGTATGTAATGTAAAATGGCAGAAGGTATGTCCAAACTACACAGAAGGAAAGAAATGAACAGATGATAAAATAATTGATCAGATAACTGAGCACACAGGAGAAAATGGAAGGAAGGAAATGGCCAGAGAGATAAATAAGTAGAAAATAGAATATACGTTAGTGGAGGAGACAAAAAGTACCCATGCGGACAAAAGGAGGGGAATGCCAAGAAAGAACGAAAAAGAAAAAAGTACGCAAAAGTCCATTTTCTTCTTTCAATGTCATACACTGATTAGTGCGTAGGTTAGTCTCCTGAAGCCCCTAGCGTCTTCTTGTGAGACATCGTGAGCAAGTATACCTAGTTTTGCAAGTATACTACTTGCATTTGCCATTGCTTTCCATAGGGGCTGTAGTGTACCAATTTTGACGTTTGATTTGTATACCAGAGAGCGCAGTCCAAGATACAATATTCGCAATCTTATCATGTAATTTAAATCAAAACTCAGATTGGTGATAAATTGCTAGAGAATTTAATTTTGCGAGGATCGGCCAATTGACTTTCCTGGGATCTGTTTTACATACCTACAAGCGTCTGCATGCCGTCGATTTTTGGCACCTCAAAAATCCCCCGAATTTGACCGGCTTTGTACTCACGAACGTGGGATCAGTAGCTCACCATGATAAACACTACACCATGAAAACTGGTCCAAAAGTCCATGGGGGTGTGAAAAAGGTACAAACTATTCGTGTACTGAAAAAAGATAGAACTAAGAACGAGTCTGTTTGTGGTCAATTCAAAACAAGACGCAAAGTTGGAAGGCAAGCCCACTTCCTACTGCATAAGCCGTGAGTTGTGGGAGAGACAAACGGACGGCGGAGGGAGAGGGTGAGGAAAAGGGAAGGGAGAGTGGAAGGAACAGTATAAGGTATTACAGGAAGAAGGTAAGATGATGGAGCGAGAGGACAGGTTGGAGAGTGAGAAGAGAAACCTCTCACGGGTGAAAGAGAGTGGGAATGTGGGAAGGCGAGAGGTTTGGAGGAGGGTCGTAAAGAGAGAAAGAGTATGAGAGGGAAGATGTGAAGGAGGTCGAGTCGTGGATCGGGAGAGTGGGGAGGAGGAGCAGAACCATAACCACAACTGAGGGTGGAGGGGAGGGCAGAGGATGCGCGAGAGGGAGGACAAAAAGTCTGTGAAGAAGATGGGAGAGGAAGTACGGTCGAGGGTGCAGATGAGGGGGGAGAAAAGGGGTGGACTAGAGAATGGACAAGAGGGCGGACAGGCCGCATGAGAGGATGGCCGAGAGGACGGGAGAGAGGGCAGAGGAGGGGGCGAGAGAGAGAGAGAGAGTGCAAGAAGATGCACGAGACGGCAGAGGGGGTGGATTAGACGAAGGACGAGAGGAAGGACGAGAGGAAGGACGAGAGGGAGGACGAGAGGGAGGACGAGAGGGAGGACGAGAGGGAGGACGAGAGGGAGGACGAGAGGGAGGACGAGAGGGAGGACGAGAGGGAGGACGAGAGGGAGGACGAGAGGGAGGACGAGAGGGAGGACGAGAGGGAGGACGAGAGGGAGGACGAGAGGGAGGACGAGAGGGAGGACGAGAGGGAGGACGAGAGGGGAGGACGAGAGGGAGGACGAGAGGGAGGACGAGAGGGAGAACGAGAGGGAGGACGAGGAGGGGCAGAGGATGGTGGACTAGACGAAGGTCGAGAGGGAGCACAAGAGGGCGGGTGAGAGGACGGACCTGCGCGAGACCCGCCGATAATGGAAGCGTGGAGCCGAGGCCGGCGGCGGTGGGGGCGCGGCGGGGGGGGGGGGGCGGGGGCGGGGAAGGCTCAAGGAAGCGCCGCAGAGGCCGTTCCTAATCGCGCTAAGAATAATTATTGGCTGGAAAGAGCGGCTCGGACCGCGGGGAGAGAGGTGGCTCGGCGTCAAGATCGAACGTCCCCCGGGGCTCCCAACATAAGAACGTCGAAATTTATATACGAATGTCTCCACTCTAATATTCCTGTCGTGAATTAATATCTCAGCTTTCGTAAGTGGCATCACGCATTCACGCGCGAGGAAAACGATATTTTGGACCTCCATTTTTCATTCTTTAGGTTCCTTCATTTGAGCAGTTTTCCACGCCGGTGGCGGAGCGAGAGGGCTGGCCAACGTAAAACAAGTCGCCCTATCGAGTGAAACGGTAATGCCACTTCCTTATTGTTGCGTCCACTGAAGCGTGGAGGTTATCGGTGAAGTAAAACAATCGTTTAAAATGGTGTGTTGTTGAAACATAAAAATAATGAAATCTGAATTAATGAGATTTCGAATGACGGTCCCATTTCCCTTTTCAGTACATAGTAGTAAGTAGTCGCACGTTATCGTGTGAGATAAGATAAAGATTTTAGAATACAAGTGGTTTAATCCGACAGGTTCTATTTCGATGAAAGTAATAATGATCGTTTCAAAACGGAATATTCAAAGCGTATCGCGATAAACGCTATAAAATAAGGAATAAAATTGAAAATGAATACGAAGTGTCCTAAATAGTAAATTAACTGCATTTTCGGCAGCAGATATGAGAACGTCTGAATATTCCGAAGTATAATACAGGGAAAGTCTTAAACAACTCTAGAATGAACTAGAAGTATTCATTCCCCTCTTCACGACCCCTCTTACTACGAAAGAGAGATAAAAGTTAAAACACACGTGAACATATTTTCTGTAACGTGAAAGGAAGTGTCACATGAAAATAAACGTCTAACGCATATCTAGCAACTTATATTTAAGAAATATTATATTCAATGTAGTAGAAACAAAAATAATTTTTCGTTGCTATTTTAAGGCATTCAATGCCTTTTTACAAACAAATTATATTTGGTTTCTGTTTTAGCTGAAAAGACTATACAGTAGAGAAGGGCAGTTATCACATATAATTACTGAAATTCGCGTAACCTGGAATTTCCTTTGATTAAACATTAAAAGCGGACGGAAAATAAATTAGGTTGTTCTGCGATAACAATATTTTGTATTATCATATCCAACTACAATAGCACTACTAACTGTTTTGATGCGGTCTTCAAAGAGAGAACAATCCAAAGATGTGAAATTAAAGGTGCACTAGCGGGATCTCAGATTTCAGGCTTGGTCCCTATAAACGCGGCGTATCTCAGCGCAAACATTTTTGACAGATGAAAAATGCATAGAGTCTGCTTTGCCATATTCGCACATGATTCAATTTGAATATATTTTTCTTTAAACTTTTCAAATCCACACTATAAATAGTACCTCTGAGAAAATTCACTTGTAGAAACAAGACTGCTAATGGATAAAACCAACTAAAAACTAGATACCACCCTACAAAAAGTAAACTGAAGTCTTAATATTCTCCTATCGTTAAAAATTAGTTAACTGTCAATTGTACAGAAATCTACTAGTATGCTTTACTTGAAGTTTTATCGCGATATCGTGTATCTACTTACTGCGCTACCACGCACAGTTTTAGCAAGATCAACTTTTTTCATTCTTATCTTCTGCTGTGCTCCAGTCCATTTGCAAGCTGACATTCGTCAGAGGGGACACCTAACATAAAAGAAATCTCAGAAAAAGTTTAAAACGTTCAA
The DNA here is from genome assembly GCA_038098605.1 of Gryllus longicercus. Taxonomy (NCBI): domain Eukaryota; kingdom Metazoa; phylum Arthropoda; class Insecta; order Orthoptera; family Gryllidae; genus Gryllus; species Gryllus longicercus. Next base: position 363,504 of record JAZDUA010000926.1, read on the forward strand.
TGTACAAAAATTTTACATGCCATTTATTTCAAAACAATTGGAGATACATCATGTCTAACTGATTCTATAAAACTGTAAATAAAATCCATGAAATATTTTCAATAGGAAATAAATATTTCAGGCCTGACCTTCAAGTAGGACACACCATATATAATTCAGACTAGCGAATTTCTCGGCATTACGCGTGTACTTATTAATCAATCATTTAATAGAGGTACATACCGTTCCGAGGGTACTTACAGTGTTCTCAATGGGACTGTTGAAATGGTGAATACAATACTTGGTAAGACTAACTTTTCGATTAAGCTCCTGCAGTGCTATTGTTGTCCAGTGAAAACCACCAGATGTACAGACAGCGACAGGCACTGCCCA